>CM026431.1:16060449-16131650 GCA_014871385.1 Ceratodon purpureus
TTCTCAGAATGAGGCCTCCAGTACAAACTTGATTTATAAGCTCGGGCACCTAAACGATGTACGGTTGCATAAACACAATACAATATGTTCATCTCTGATAATGGAAGCAACGTTACAACACTTTCCTGACCCAAGGACACCCCAAGTGTAAAACGTTAGAAAAGGATTCCCAGATGGGCAACCTTGACTCTATGAAATGTACTGTTCTGAATAGCATGGTACATGTCTACAACCTGAAACAATGAGATTCTTTTACGATTTCTCCTTCTCAGCAGAAAACGTTGTCCTCTAAAAATGAAACATCATGGGCCAGGTCACCAGCATTATTGGCATGAATTGTTTCCTGCTCTAATCTAATCTAATCTAATTTAATCTAATCAATCTAGATGAATGATTCGTCGCAAAATGTGTCTAGAAAACACAACTCAACGCACCTAATTTACTTGTCAGTCCTAAATGATACATCTGCACAATACATTTGCAAGTGCCAACACTTATAATTTGCTAGTGGAAGAAAATGATCCCAGCATCCTAGCCTGCAAATTTCCATGGCCACTAGCTGGCCGGTAATGTTAGTACACACAGGGATCAGCGGCGTCAATCGCCGACCACGAAGACGCCACTGGAGGGCCTGGTGTATATCGGCGTCGGCCCACACGAGCGGGAGTCTCTCGACATCGGTGGACTGCCGGACTTCCCAATCGAGTTCGGACACACAGATGAGTCGTTGCTGTGGCCCAGCTGCGTGATGTCTTCCAGCAACAGCACCACTTCTTCCATTTTCGGCCGCCTCTCAGGAATTCGGTCGACGCAAGCAATCGCCAGCTGCAACATCTGCGTCATCTCCTCCTCGACGTAATTGTCTGATTTCTTCAGCTCGGGGTCAAACGCAATCGCAGCCCAGTCGTCTCTGTAGATGGACGTAATCCATTTCGGAAGGTCGATGATAGTGTCTTTCTGGTTCGCCGCTTGCGTCGGTGCCTTGCCAGTTATGAGCTCCAACATCAACTGCACAGATGTGTTTAAAGAAAATGTGTCAGCGATGAAGACCAAGTGTGATAACCATTTGAAAATGACTTGGGTTTTCGGTGCGAATGCTTACCACGCCGAAGCTGTAGACGTCAGATTGCATTGTGATTTTCCGGATGTCAGTAACCTCCACAGCTCGGTATCCAACGAAACGCGACGCGCCAACGCTCGCGGGGTTCAAAAGACAGATCAGTCCGTAGTCGGAGAGGTAAGGCTCGTAATCTCTGTTCAGCAGAATGTTGGAAGATTTGATATTACCATGCGCCATTTTCACACAAGGTTTGTGCAAGTAGGCTAGAGCTCTGGCGGAACCAAGCGCAATTTTCTCGCGGCTAACCCAATCGAGTGGAATGCGATCGTCGCTTCTGTCACCTGCAGAGTCGATGACCAAATTATCAGGAACAGGTGCGAACTCCAAAGGGAAACGAGCAGGAACAACGAAGATATGGCGAAGGTTTAAGGTTTGGGGAAGTACCATGGAGGAGAGAATGCAAGCTTCCGCGCGGCATGAAATCCGTGACGAGTAGCTTCTCGTCACGGGAGAAGTAGTAAGCCCGCAAGGGCAAGAGATGACGGTGCCGGAGCCGACCTAGCTTCTCGACGTGGGTCTCGAACCCTTTCCGCTCTGCCGCGATGTCCTTGAGACGTTTCACAATCACCACGCAGTCACTCGATATGTCTGCTTTATAGGAAGTCCCCATACTGCCCTTGCCGAGCACTTCGGCCGACGCTTGCAGAAGCTCCTCCAACGCGAATTCCTGCCGCTTGCCCTGATCCAGAAACTGCAATCGCTTGCTGCGGTTGCTGGGCGAGCTCGAGATGGAGACCGCGTAGCTGTCTTTGAAGTGATCCGTTCTACCTTCTGCGCCATCACCACCAGGTGGAGAGTTTCTGTCGTTGTACTCCGTTACTTGTTTGCCTATATGCGAGCTCTCAACCTCTGTCTCACGGCGGCGACAACAGCAGAACAAAAGGCAGCAGAGGATGAGAACGACGGCCACAAATGCGCCCGCCGCAATGCCTGCAATCGCTCCTACACTTAGCTTCAGCTTGTCCTTCTCCTTCGACGACATTATTGCACTAGGCGTTGGAGCACTAGCCTCGGCAGACATAGGAACTAGGGCACTAGGCGCAACAACGGGCGGTGGAGCGAGCGGGCATACATTCGTGGTCGGCGGGCCACAAAGGCCACCATTTCCCACAAAGCTCGAGTTCGAAAATCTCTGCAACGACTCTGGAATGGGACCTTCAAGGTTGTTGTTAGCTACCGAGAATCGCAACAGGTTCACGAAGCTTAACTCTGGCATCTTCCCCGAGAACGCATTGCTCTGCAGGTCGAGCACGGCCAAACCGTTGAGTGCGTTGATAGAGGTGGGGATTTCGCCACTGAAGTTGTTAAAGCCCACATTGAAGTGGCTCATGCCGGGCCATAGTCCGGTGAAATCCGGGAGGGGGCCTGAGAAGAGATTGTAGCCGAGGTAAAGCTCCCTGAGGGTAGTGCACCGGGCAAGGTCGAGCGGTAAGCCGCCAGAGAATCGGTTGTGGTGGAGGCTCAGGAGACGCAGCTTGTCAAGGTCGGCAAGCGTGTTGGCGGGGAGTGTACCTGTGAACTGAAACCCGGAGAGACGTAGCCATGCCACGCGATTCTCGTAGCATTGCACGCCGGTCCAAGTGCAGGGATTCGTCCCGGTGACCCACGGGAGCAGCTTCCCAGTTGGGTCTACTGCCGCCTTGAACCTCTCCAAGGCTTCCCTGTCCGTATCCAAGCTCCGCGGCCTGTTCTCCTGCGCTGCGCAACCCGAGATCACGAAGAAAACGAAGCACGCGTACTGGAGAAAATCCCTGACTCGTCTTCTTCTTTCCATTGACGCCAACCTGCAATCCCCAGCTCTACCCCGGTGATACTGTCGATCCAATTATAGTTGACGTTGGTCACGAACTTCCCGGCATCGTTGCACTGCATTTCCTGTCGTCTGCTTCTTCTTCTTCATCGTCACGATGACAGAAGACTGTCTGCTTCGAAAGATGCACACAACGATTCAACCCCTCTTCAGAAACGGTGCAATCACGGTGACTCGCATCTATAACGCTTGCTTCCGTTTCCCGCTGTGAGATGTCAACGCCAAGGAAAAACCCCCTCACGACTGTCAGTCAAGCTTTACCTGGCAACGCAGAAACATGTCGAACACATCCGGCTCCCAGTTGAATCGCACCTCCAACGACTTCGCCAATATCACCATCACCAGCACTACAACTTCCTCCGAAGCTGAAACCCGCCTTGAAAAACGTCCACTTAGAAATCAATCACCTTGAAGAGCGCTATTGCAGCTTCATCTGTCAGTCACCGCCACCCACAAACATCCAAAACTTTCCTGTAACGATGAAACCAATAATATTACCATTTCACCATCCGATTCCACCACCATAATACACCTCCTAGATCATCTCTATGTCCCCCAAGTCATCATGTACTCACAAGTCCGTTCAATCTCCATCATGTAGGCCTACTCCTTCACAAACTACAGCCAGAGCGGCGATTCTGCGTTACTGGTGAGATGACAAGGAGCGTGAATCTTTCACTGGCCATACTATTTATTGCAAAAGATCAGGTACTCATCCCATACATGTATTCTAGCTAATTACTGAGCAATGTTCAAACTTTGAAAAGACCTGAGCCTGACCCGGGGCCTTCGGAGAGTGGGGATTGAGATAATATTGTTGGAATTATGACTGACAAGTGGAGTTGGTGATGTTGTTGGGCATTCGAGAGATTCAAGGCAGTTATTTATGAGATGCACATTGTTTGTTTATGAAGGGGTTGATGACGTGACCTGAATTTAGCAACTGAGGGATTATGAGGATTGCGTTGGCCAGCTGAAAGTGGGAGTGAGCGGTTCTGTCGAAGTTGGAATCATTTACTTTGCATGAGTCTGATTAATATAGTGTGGCTTTGGAAAATCTTTTGCAACCCTCCCATTGTTGCTTGATACAACAACATTGGAGTTTGATTGAACGAGAGCTTGGGAGAGGCTCAGAGCCACAAAAACCTGTGTGACAACGTTGTGTCAAATGATATCTGTATTTGTTAATGTTGTATCCAAGCATGCGCAGTAAAATTGTTTAACGATCAGCTTGTAACTGTTCCGATGTCAAGTTACGGTTTATCCGAGCTCAGCACTGCAAGTTGGCCCACTTGAGATAATTCACTGAAAGCGGAAGTCCAGAGTGCAGACAAGAAGTTACTAAGGGTTGTTCTATTTGGAGGTAAAAAGAAGCTTGACTACGGTACTTGTGTCATCAGAAGAGAAATTCAAGAGAGGTGGAGAGCCCCACGGGATTAGGGTTAGAAATGGCATAGTCCCATTGCCGCTTTATATACCCGTACCTTCAGTTGAATCTTGATAGGATATCCAAAATCGACAACCCAAGCTCTTTTGTATCATTTCTAGTACAATTTATAAAATTTTAGGAGATCATTTTGTTTATGGAAATAGTCATAGTACTTGAAGTGGAGTTTTCTGTTTGATGGGCAATTCAAGCAGCCATGTTAAATACAAAAAAAAAAAAAAAAAAAAAAAAAACTTTTTTCAGTACAAAATGTTCACTCGACAAAAATTCAAAGTTTTTTTACCGTTTCAGGCAGTGTACTAAAAAAACTTCTACTTTCCTTCATAAAAGTTAGAAAATTTGGTATTTTAGGTTTTTTTCTTTTTTTCACTTAAAAGTTAAAAGGACAGACATCAATCTTTACTTTTACTATTTTGATTGGGACTTTATAAAATAATGGAATTTCTAGGAAAGAAATATGAATTAGCACTCTTGGGTATTCAACTTATTAATAATAAAAATATTTTTTTCAACATGCTACACTTATCTAAATTGTGTGTAAATTTTTTTATTCAATTAGCTAACTTAGTCGTCTTTGTCATGCACCAAAACCCCCAAAATCCATAATGCCAAAGACCTAAGAAAAAAATATTAGAGTGTGCCAACTTGCCAACCTAGTCAAAAGTCTCATAAAAAAAAATTATTTCAAATTTTGACCCTATAATCTTCAAATATCTACGTCCGATTATGATGAAATTTATTGAACTATATACTAATGACCATATTCGTTATTTTGAGACAATTTCAGAACTTTGAGACCTTTTGCCTATAATTTCAGCAATTGTTTTGAGACAATTTGAACTTTTTTTTTACTTTCTACTTATAGATTATCCTTGACACGAGGATAATCTTCCCATATATAGTAAAAAAATCATAAATATAGAATCAATCAGGAAATCAATAAAGAATCTATAGTCAAGCATTAAATTGAGACTATGAAAAGTCTCAATTTAACGAATATGGTGTTACTACACTAATCTAGTTAAAGATCTTACGGCTAGAATTGAAAAATAATTAGTTTTTAGTCATTCATGTTTTTTATATTAAAAATGACAATTTTGGAGCGTTTTTTGGTGAAACTTAGTCGAGGAACTTTAGGCCATTTTGATTACTTAGCTCATCTTGTGTTTACCATATATGGTACTAAGTTCCATTCATGATAATACTCTAAACTAATTACTAATATTCTATGAAGATTTCATTACTCAATGGATGTCATTGGTAGGTTGTTTTTGGAGGAATGGTGAAATTTGGAGAATGTGAGACAAGTAATAGGTGGTTTGTGTGTTATGATTTACTTAATTTGTGTTTATTTTTGGACGCTTACATATTTTACAAGTTTTTTGAATGGATTTCATGGTGAATTTAAATAACTTGAAATTTGTAACCATGCATGTATATCAATGAAAGTGGCACGGTTATTTTTGAAGCAATACTAAATATTTATAAGTTCTTGAAGTTGAACATACAAAATTGTTTGTATGGTTATATCAATAGAGTGATGTGTGTTTGGCTATGAACAATATCTTGTATTATAATGACAATGACAAGATTTAGAACATTTGGAATCCCTACAAATGAGGGAATTATTTATAGAACTTTTTAATTTTTATAGAATGCCAAATTACATTATTAATTTTTTTTAAATGAATTTATTCAAGAAAATTTGTATTCACACTTTCGAAACAATAACTAATTTTGTTTACATATTCTATCTAAACATAATGTTGCAATGAATAGATTTATCTTTGCTACAATGTTACTTAAAGTACAAGGAATCTAAAATCAACAATATAAGTTTTTTTAGGATGTTCAATAAATTTATACACCAACTTCTTATATTTCATTTTTCATTACAATTTAAAAAAAGATAAGTATAAAAGCCTTCTGAATTCTATACAATGATTTCCTATATGGAGGGTAGTGCGTCATTAAAAGTATTTTTTATCTCTAAAGGACTCAAGTTTTTTTTATCAAACTTAGATGTGTTATAATACATGATTTCTCCAACTCCTTTGAGGTTCATTTCAAAACAAAAAAATGTGAACATAATGGAGAGGCACATGTGGGTAAGGAGGGACCTTGTTTTATGGATTTATGAAGTATTTTGCTCAATCATGGTATACAGAAAGGAGTTCTGTGCTGTGTAGAAAAGATAAACTACGTTAGCACTCCCAAAGTACACAGAGCAGTGAGAAGTTAAGGTTGAAGCACCTATAACCAACCGGGTCTCCAAAACCGATCACTAGACTTCTCCAATTCCGACAAGTTTTCAGATTTAAAATCTTGGGAGATCTAGAAGAAAGTATGAAGCATGATTGGTAGAAAGGGAATCATATGGGAATATTTTGGTGGTAGTAGAGTGATCAAGTTTTGGTGTCATGGTGGTCGGTTTTAGGGAAACCTACATGTTGGTCGTGTGTAAAAGTAAAAATGTTCATTAGAAAATATGTATCAATTCAGAAAATGCTTCAAAAATTTCCAAAAAATTGGCATTCTTCATGATTTCTATTTCCCCTTCCATGAAAAATAACCATTCAGAATTTCTCCCGAGGAATCATTGCGAACTCTCTTATTTGATCGGTTTTGGGTGCCTCAACCTTAGTGACATAGTGGGGTTTCTGAATACTAGTGTCGGCTTCATTACAGTACCTGATATTGGTCAAGAACTGACCACGAGCAGCTTGGCACATTTTCCAAACCGAAACAATATTGAGATCTAGGGAAAAGACCAAGTTCTAGCCACAGAATTTGTGTAGCATTTTATCATGAATGTACTAAGTTATAATTACAGCAACGAGATAGGAGTTGCAATGTTGAATTCTAATCTACAATGCCATCTAAGTCAACATCCAAAGTCATGGCCCCTGGAGGCATCAAAAACGCAGGTGTCCTCATCGTCGAATTCCCTTCTATAACGTCAGGTGAAATTGCAATTGTTGGCAGAACTGGGTCTGATTGCTGGACTCTGACAGGCAACAATTTTCTTCCCTCAACCTTCGTCAAAAGCTCAAACTGTAACCGCTCCACAGTAGGCTTGGTTGCCCAATCTGGCCACAGCTCCTCATCTTCAAGGCTTTCCTTCTCTACCAATTTCTCAACCTCAAAATCAATCTGCACAAAACTAGCTGCAGAAACCTTTGCCTTCAAAAGCTGGAAAGAGCCCCGCTTATATGCTTTCGGACCCAAAGTCTTGACAAGCGCCTCTTCCAAGCCTGCAAGTTTTGTTTTGTTGATGGAAGGCAGAGGCCACATGTATAAATCCTCGATGTTATCTGTCAAAGCTAAGGTTCCATAAGGCACCGTAATGGGTTTTGACTGTGCTTTCTTGGTCGCTGGTGACGTTACCTCAATAGCTCCGGATCCAAGTCTTTTGACTTTCAGTCTCCCTGCACTTGACTCTGCCGGAGTTTTCACGGCCGTCAACGACGTGGGGCCGACAATCCGTAGTGAAAGCAGCGGCTTCTCCTCTCCACGAGATGCGGATCGAAGGCGAGCGGCTAGAGCGACCAAACTAGCAGCCAAACCACCTTCTGGACCTCCGGTGAGAGGTAGAGGCAACTGCAAGGGTCTTGAAAGGCTCACTTCGCGAGCTCCTTGGACTGAGACCACAGCTCCATCGGCTAACAATACTCTTTTCAGCACCCCTGCATCTACATCATGCTGTAAACTCAACGTGTTAATGAAGAGAACGACGAGACAAATATGTGTATTCGCAACCAAAAAGAATTCTGTTCAAGATGTTCAATGCAAGAATCATTAGTAAAAATCTACAAGATGTTCACTTCGACAATGGTGCTATACAGTACCGAACACGTTTCCACCAACACAGTGAGGCACTAGAATCTCCCAGCTACTAGTAAGAAAAAGAACACTCTCTGGGAATGCTACTGATTGTTCTACATTGTCAACAAGATACTAAGGATATGGAGACAGAGAGGCTCTTACAGGCATAGCAAGTCGCAGCTCTTCCGCATCTTGGATCCAAAGGTCTACAGGTCCTGCCACCTCAAATGGTGCTAAAGTAGCAGCAAACGCTTCAGGGTGCCATACATTTACAGCCCCTTCCTTCTTCAACTCGCTTTCACCACTCTCTTCAACTTCATTGTCGCTACCAGGAGCAGGAAGTTCCTGAAGATACTGCCAAGTGGTGACCTCCTCAGAAAGCCGCAACGGAATAACAACACTATCAACCTGAATGTCAAATTCATATATGAGGGTTTGCCCTATTTTGGCGTCCCGTGTATCTATGCTACCTAACTTTACTTCGTCTGCTTTCCACCCCATTCGCTGCTTAAGTAGGTCCAATGTGTCCTGCAACATCCACCACCAAGATTTTCCAGCTATTAGATTTTCCTGTACACCTCCAAAGGAAGTTAATCTACCATCTTCATTATAAGCTGTTAAACTTCCAAAGAGACCACTAGGACACAGACAGGAGACGAAAATTGCAATATGTGAGGGTCAGCTTAACAGATCCTGCTCAGATAAATCTCCGGTGAATGCGAAAGAAACTTCTAGTCACCACGAACTAATAAGATGTCCGCTACGAGCTAAAGAGAAGATCAGAGGGTAACCCTGAAATTTCCGAATCAGACTGCAGTCGAAGAAAATCCACTCAAACTACAAAGTACCGAAAAATTTGCCTCCACTAAAAGAACCCTGAGCAGAAACGTGCATCAATTCCAAAAACATCAAAAAATCCACTCAAATTATCTACCAGTCATACAATTTGAGCTGCCCCACCACCAGAAAATCAACAAGATCCATATGGCTCCTAACTTCAATCCCAAACAGACAGAAAGATAATATCCTATCCTTGCATTATAGTGAAAACGCTCCATATTACACACAAATGCCACACAGGTAAAGCAATAACACGATGCACTTCGAAAAGACCAAACAACTTCCTCTCCCAAAAAGCGAAGTACAATCAAAAGAGAATTCAACACACCTGCATACAGAAACTCTCCGACATCGACTACCACTTCCAGATCTAACAAAACCCTGAAGAGAAAAAACAAATTCTAAGCACAAATTCCGAATTCTCACAACAAAAAATCCGACACATAAAAACTGTCCCAAAATTGGATCCAGCTGCTCACTCAGAGACTTCCAACCTAGAAATTCACAGATGAACAGAGATCTGAGACAAGTTCCATATCCTGACCCAAAGCTCGTCTCACGATCATCAAACTGTTCTGAATTGGTGCACTTACCGACACGGCTTCCAGGGCCGAGGCGGGAGTCTCGCCGGCCTTCAGGACGGGCGGGATTGCGCCACTAATCTGCACCACGACGAGAACCCACACCGCCAACCCCAGCAGCAACGCCCGCCCGCGCCATCGCAGCTCCATGACGATCCTCCCACCCCCCTCCAAACCCTAATTCTCGATAAACCCACCTCCCTAACTGTCCTCTGCTCCGGAGGCGAAACCCCTGCTGCCCAGGTGCAATCCGCAAGTGGGCGACCCAACCCACAAGCTGGAAATCCCGTCGCTGCGAGATTTTCACCGACCGAGCTTCGATCTGCTCGGCCCTCGCTCGCTCGCTTGTTTGCTGCGAAGTGTTTTTCGAGTTTTTTGCAATCGGAGGAGACGATGACGTGGCGCCTGGGTCTCGGCCAATCAGGTGGCTTGCGCCTTGGGTTTTGGGCCAATCAGATCAGGGGAGGGTGACTCGGGAGTCGGATATGGCGTTTTGTGGGTCTTGGGTAGTTTGTAGATTTCAGATTAAGATTAGACTACACGAAGATTTGAGTTACAGTTGGTCTTTTATCTTTTACTTTGATTTTTTTACTTTGATGCACGATTGAGTTTTTTGTATTTGTAGCTTTGACTTATTTAAACCATTGATATAATATAGGATGGGTTATTGTTTATATATTGATTGGAGTTCAATGATTTTTAACTCTTTATAGTAGAGTTTGATTGGAGTTATGAATGTTTGACAATAGTAGTTTATATTCAATATTGATTATTGAAATGGAGGTTGAAGGAATCGAAGATGATACTTTGGATGTAAGCTATGATGTAACAATTAATTTGTTACCCAAAGTTAGCACAACGCAAGACAACATCATTGTGAATTGGTCTAATCATGTTCAACGGTTGTTGTGGCCGAAAAATGAGATACATATGGATTCACATATACTAAAAAAATGTAGCAAGTACTTTGAAGTTTGTATGAGTCCAAGGTGGACAAATTTTCAAATCCAAAACAAATTCAATCTCGAAATGCAAACAAACGTACAATATTACCATGATTGTTTTGACCGTATGTATTTTCCATTCAAGCCGATTGCAAGTGTAAATGATTGTATTCAACTCCTAAAGGTTGCATCACAAATTCAGTATGATGAAGCTATCAACATTTGTATAAAGTACCTTGCAGCAGTACCATGGTCTGACAAAGAAGAAAAACAAATTTGTGAAATCTATGATGTTCTACAATTGTCTCCCAAATTTGCAGGTGATTTATATAAACGTTTGGAATTATCGTCCGTAATTAATGAAGAAAAGCAAGAAAATTATTTGAATATCCCCGTGCAAGTTTTAAAACAATCTCTAAAAGGTTCTTTATCTAAATATACACTGTCTAATTCTTATAAAGACTTTTATCAATTTGAAAGCACAAAGAACCAAAAGGAAAATCGTAAGGTTTTTGAAGCAACACTTCAAAAAATTGTTAAAGATTCAAGACATAACAAGTGTTATAGATTTCTATACATTGCTCTCAACCTTTTAATGGAAGAAATAAAAAGGATTTTGGTTTCAATTAGAAAAACATATGAACCTATATTTCAACCATGTAGCTTTTGCAATGAAAGTTTAAATCTTCATTGGCTTTTTGAAATGACACGGAAGGCCAATATTGCTCAAAAAATATTAGAATTAATAGTACAAGATAAAACTATTGCAGAAGTGGTAAATATTATTCGTGGGACGTATAATGAATTCAATATGATCAAAGATTTATGGACTAATTTGATATACTTCATCTTCAAAGATATATTGGATGGATGTTTATTTATAAGTGCAGATGACCGACTTACTTTATTCCATAAATATAGTTGGCTTTTAAACGAATATTATTCAAGATCAAATCCAAACATCTCCCACTTTCCTATGACACTTTTTAAATTTATCATAACATTCCCTCTTGAAGAACAAAAAACTATATTCAAATATTTAACCTACCAAAAGAACCCTTCTTTATCAAAAGCTCATACATTATGGAAAGAACATATGAATTTGATGCTTTAAACTAGCATTGAAAATTCATGCCTTGCAATGTAATACAAATCAATAAAGTGATGTACTTCTTTATATACTATTGTGTATTCAAACTCTATAATCCCTTTGGATCAACTTGTGTATGGATAAAGACTAATTTCAGCTTGTTGCAACTCTAAGAGCATCTTCCAGTAGAGCAGGTTTTAGGACATTTTCAAAGACCTGACATGATTTTGATTTTCTAGAAATAGCATGAACCAAAGGTAAACAGCAACATGAATGAAATGAAGTTTGTGAAACACAACATGATGCTTTCCGTGAAACAGCCTTTTGTTACAGATCACAAATGTGTTCATCAGCCGCTTTACATGATGCACACAATACATACACGGTATTCAACATCCTCAAACTGAAAACCTGCTATCTTTATCATCATACACGAACTAATCACGCCTTGGCAGCTTTCTCAACCTTCACTCCTTTCCAGAAAGCCACGTAATCCTGTAGCCACAGTTCGAGAACAAGTTAAGAGATTGACCAAATCGATGCTCTCCCTCCTAAACGATTTGCAGACTGGCAGCAGAAAAGACCAGAATTATCACCTTCAGAAAGCATTCGAGCAAATATGGATACGAACCATTCCACATGTGAAGGATTACAGGTAAAGGATTACATGTGAAGGATTACACACAAAGGATTACAACATATGAAGAACTACATGTGAAGGATTACAACATATGAAGAACTACATGTGGAGGATTACAGGTGAAGGATTACAACATATGAAGAACTACATGTGGAGGATTACAGGTGAAGGATTACAACATATGAAGAACTACATGTGAAGGATTACAACATATGAAGAACTACATGTGGAGGATTACAGCATATGAAGACAGCCTCTTCAAATGAAAGAATAGTGCTCATGTAAACAGACCGTGAAATCCAATTTATTGCAACTACAGATGCAAATAAGGATTTAAAAGGAAAACGAAACTGCAAGGAGGTTAACGCGACGATGGATGAGACAAGGAATTCCGATTCTCTCGAAGTTTCTGTGGCATCATGGACGCAACGCACCTTGATGTTCTCGGCAGCAGCTTTCGGAGTCGGGTAGAACCACGCAGCGTCCTTGTTCTGCTTGCCGTCCACTTCGATGGTGTAATACGACGCCTGCCCCTTCCAGCCTGCGCAACCCATCCCGAGTTCCACAAATTTGTGTGAACTGGCTTCTTCCACAATGCACCGAAGAAGAAAACTCTACACCTAAACCCTGAATTGAGTCACTTACCGCAGGTGGTGTGCGTGGAGCTGGGCTTGGCATACTGCATGTTGACAGAGGACGGCGGGAAGTAGACATTGCCCTCCACCACTTCGTAATTGTCCGTCGCCGCGATAACTGCGCCGTTCCAAATTGCCTTGGTCGCCATCTCTGATCTCTCTCCCTCTCTTCCCAATACGAACAACAACGCAGAAACAAAGGAAATCTCGGTCTACAGCTCTGAGAAACCTGGAGAAGAAAGCTGGTGTGCAGATAAGACGGATGATTGCAAACCACAAGCCTAAGTTAGCTCTGATCGTAATGACATGGAATGGGCGCAGCACATGTTGAGCTTCGAGTGCAGAAACGTGGAGAAATAGGGGCTTCCGGAAGCGGCGAAGATGATGGGTATCCTTCCGGATACCGATACTTCGATGCTGCACCCAGGTATGGGGCATTTGAGCGTTCTCAAGCGGGTATGTGCACTGCGCCCATGTCATGCCTGTTGAAGGATTACGTTTCTCGCATGTCGGAGTGCGCAATCTGACATTCTGTGTCTGTTCTCGGATTCATGTGAACCCATCTTTGAGTCGCCATTGGGTCCTCTGTTTTGCCTGGCATTCATTCATGTGCACGGCATTTGTCTGTGATGCTTCTCTTCACACACTGTATGTATTGTTGATGTTTGTGGTCATGGGATGGTGTGATTCGTAAGGCTGAGTTTGTGTTTTGACGGCACGAATGACGAGATTCTGAAGTGTGGATTGTGACTTTGAAGCTGCGATGTGTGGGAGAGTTATGAGTGTATGGATGACTTGAAAGTTTGTCGAATTTGGATTTGGAACCCTAGTTTCTATGTCTGAAGATGTGATGGTGCAGAGGTTTGAGTGGTTCTGAGAGCCTGTGCAATGTTTCCCATTCTGTGAATTATACTCTCTTTTGCAATCGCATGACAGGGGTATGATCTTACCTCGGATCTGTGGGCTGAAAGTTGGGGGCAATGAGAGGGTTTCCATGAGTTGAGATAGGGTTTCAGGCATGGGACAGACGAGGAACGAGGAGAAATCTGAAGATGGATGTCCCGAATGCAGCCATGCGAAGACCAAGGTGTGGTTCAGAGACAGTAGAAGCAGCAATGTGCAAACGCAAACGTTCATCGACAACGCTCCTCGCTGCTCAATTAGCGCCTCCGAAGGTTTGGCTTCGCGTGAGTATATTTCCTCCAGCTCAAAATGGCCTGACACCGAAGTAGCACGGTGTTATCGAACTGATTTAGCAGTTGAACAATCGGACCACGAAGACTCGGACACAAGATCATGCCCCAACCCCCATCAGTACGCGAGATGCCAGAGGTGCGACGTCCGAAGCTCTGGATCGAGACCTCCGAGCGCCCATCAGGAGAAGAAAATCTACCTGCACTTGAATCTGAAGAACAGAGAAAGCCCCCAGTTGGTTGTGTGCCCCGAACGGAACCACTCCCAACACCATTCGGCGTCACGTGAAGGCTGTCGCGACACAGTAATCGATGTGGATTCTATCTCGCTGCCCTTGCCGTCACGTCCAATGTCAAGGTCGCTTTCCAGGCTCTCCGAGCCTTCATTGTCGATGTCTTCCTACAACACGCCGAGGGGTGGGCATCGCACTCCGAGGGATTCTTTCCATGAACTGCAATCACTTCGTCAGGCATACGGCTCAGGCAGTACTAGGTCTTCGGTGGAAGGATTGCCATCTCCGGCTGCCAGTACAAGTCAGTTCCAGTTCAAAGCGCAAGTACAGAACGTCGACTGGCAGCTCACACCGCGAGCTATGGCAACAGCTAGAGCCACAGACGAATTGGCGACTCCCCGGGCCTCCGGACGTCATCTGAGCCAGGTTCCTCATGCTGTGGAGAAGGTGGTTGCAAGCGATGGTTATGTGGATGAGACGCTGCTTCCACTCCCGAAGTCGCCACATGGGCAGCAGCAGATCTTGTGTGTGGGCTCATCCCAGAATACGCCGCGAGTTGGGCCGGACTTAGGTGCTTTTGTGAAGGTAGCGTCAGCGAGAAGGAGCATGAAGGTAAGGAGAGACCCGATGCGAGTGAAAGGTGGAAGCGATACACCGCCATCAGAGGAGAAAGAGGATGTGCATGAAAGCGTCGACACAGATCAGCAGAAGGAGGGTGTTGTGTTGTCATGGGAAAATCTCACCGTCACGTCCAAGTAAGCACGGGTCGAAGTTTTCTTCATAAGAATATGTGAGTCAGTTGAGGGTAACATGTTCTGTGAATGATTTGTTGGTGGTTTGTATGGAGATCATGTAGGGTGGGGAAGACCTTGTTGGACAATTTGAACGGGCAAATAGTAAGTGGCTTCACGGCGATTATGGGACCGAGTGGCTCCGGAAAATCAACGCTCTTGAATACCCTAGCCTGCCGAATGGGTCAGTCCGCAAGCATTACAGGTAGAATTCTTCTCAACGGGGGAGAGTACAAAATCGCGGATCTCAAGAAAATGTCTGGGTATGTCATGCAAGATGACCTGCTAAACGCGCACCTGACAGTGGAGGAGACTCTCAAGTATACCACGAGGCTCAAGTTGGAGCCCTCGTTGACGGAGGATGAAGTGAATACTCGAGTCGATGAGATTATCAAGCAGATGGGATTGGATCATGTGCGGAACACCGTGATAGGGAGCCCCGAGAAGAGAGGTATCAGCGGTGGCGAGAGGAAGCGAGTCTGTGTGGGCATGGAGCTGCTCACGCATCCGCAGCTCCTCTTCTTGGATGAGCCCACCTCAGGTATATCGGTTGGCCGCTTCCAGATTCTCGTCCAGCGGCAATTTGGAGTATGTGTTGATTTTTAGTTCTTTTGGCACTGTAATGTTTAGTTCTTCGGACAATTTTTAGTTCTCTATCACGAATCAGCAATCTTTTTAACATCTAATTTGCGAACTTCACACTTTGTTGCAAATTCGATGCAAATTCGATGTAGAAATCCGTTCATATTAACAAGACTTCTTGTGTAACCAAATCCTGATAGGTTATTTGTTGTTTGTCATAATGCTGAACGTTTTATGGTTCTTGTGGATTTGATCTGGTGAATCTATTTTTCAGGGTTGGATAGTGTAACGGCACTCTCCTTGTGTGAGCAGCTACAAAATTTAGCAGCCATAGGAAAGAGCTGCACCATTGTATGCACCATTCATCAGCCACAAGCGAAGATTTTCAACTTGTTCCATTATCTTATTATCCTCAAAGCTGGTCAGGTATTTACTATTAATCAAGCAGTTGGAGCTGGATTGATAAGATTCTTGCGTTTCTTCTTCATTCATTTTCTTGACGTTCGTAATGGCATTGGTAGTGTCTGACTTTTCTTTTAGTTTGTAGGTGATCTATCAAGGCAAAGCATCAGAAGTTCTCCACTTTTTCGAGGAGTCTGGATTTCCTTGCCCAGAGTACACCAACCCAGCTGACCATCTTCTGGACGTTATAACCCCATCTATTAACAGGCCTCGAGACAGCCTCAGATACGTCGACGATGTTCTCAAATCCAAATTCCATTCACTCCCGGCAAGTGCACAAACTCAGAATTAGAAACAAAATAAATTAAGATTTAGGTTCTGATGCTTGGTTTCCAGGTGCTTTGAATTCTAAGTCATTTCATCGGTATATTCTTATGACAGGTGAATATGAGTCAAGGATCACAATATTTGATATTACAGACGACGCGAGAGCGGATGCCATGGCATCGGCAGTATGTTGTACTCCTGAACAGGGGGATTCGAGAGCAGATACGGAAAAAGAATGTGTTGATCACTCAGCTATGCCAGAGTGTGCTCATGGCGATTCTTATCGGTGGTGTGTTTTTCCAGATCGGAGACACGCAGAAGTCGACAGTGCGCAGGCAACCTGTCTTGTTTTTTTGTGTGATAAACCAGGGTGTGTTTGGTGCGTTGACAGTTATCAACTCCTTCCCTGGAGAGCGGGCTCTTACACTGCGAGAAAGGGCTGCTGGAATGTATTACTGCTCATCCTATTTCATGGCTAAGGTAAGTTTCTTAAATTTGGATTAACAGCACTTCACTGGGATGGGATTTGTGGGTTAATTTGTTTTATGTTTTTAATTCTCGGAATACCGTATGCCGGTGACGTACTCTATTTTGCAGATTCTAATATGGTTCGTTGTTGATGCATAGGTTACAGCTGAGATGGTTTCGCAGGTCGTTTCGCCCATCATTTTCTCGTGCATTGTTTACTGGATGGTTGGCTTCCAGAGAAATGGTTCTAAGTTTATGATCTTTATGTGTTTCATGGTATTAACTCAGTTGGCAGCTACATCTCTTGCTCTAATGGTCTCGGCTTTATGTCGGACAACTGACCTCTCAGTCACTGTATTGCCGATGGCCCTCGAAGTAAACCGCCTCTTTGGTGGATTTTTTTTATCGCCAAAGAGCCTTCCCAAGTATTTTGAATGGCTGGATGCCTTGAGTTACGTTAAGTACACCTACACGGCTATCTCACTCAACGAGTTGCGCAATTTGAGAATCAGATGCAAAGCATCCGAATATGTGAATGAAGTGTGTCCCATAACAACTGGAGAACAAACAATTGCCAGTTTAGGCCTTGATTACCTCAGTGTAGGTTCGTGTGCCACCATTCTGATTTTCTACATTCTAATCACTCGAGTTGTTGCGTATCTTGGCATCCGCTACCTTAAAAAGTAACTAGAGGTTATCGAACAATCGCAGATGTACTATTTTAGTTGATCATCCAGGTATGTAAAGATATTTCACCTACAGTATTAGTTAGCAAATGGAATTTCAGTGCAAAATGGCCATTCATAGTTCAGGACAAACAAGTTCCTAAACTTTTCGACATTTTGGTCCTTGGAGGTGGAGACTGGGTCAGCTAGTAACTTAACTATTAAACCCATACAAATCCTAGAAAGAACGAATCAGAATGAACTCTCCGCCATGAAAAATATATACAAGGCGGATACACTGTTCCAGTGAAACGGCTATATTTAACTGTCAAATACAGCATCTGGATTTTCACAATATTGAACCTTGGGAATAAATTTTACAGGTACTGGTAACTGAACAATGGTCTATTGCATGTTATGATGATTGTTACTGCATGGTACACTTCCACTAAAGGGATAGGATAAACCCTCAAAAGGTGGATTTTAGGATTGTTATACAGCCTCAAGGGGGGGCGGAGGGGAAGGGAGATATACTATAGCACAGTGTTGATATGCAATGCCTTCAGAAGAGAGTACGCCATCTGCTTCACCAACACTTGACCTCCAGAACGTTCACCATCGCGGTGCTCTTCAATCAACCGTTTAAGCTTAGCTGGTAAATCGAGTTCCACAATGAGCTGCTTGGGCCGAGGATGATGCTCATAAACAGCCTGATAAAACATGACCACAGCAAAAATTTATCAACAGACCGATACACTGAATCGTGCTACGATCTGCATGAATGAAATGCATATCAGAAAACGGCACCATACAAAATTGATACCAAGAACGTGAAGGAAATGAACCTAATGAGGACTTACTCGGATTAGCTTGAGCAAGGTGAGACGAGCTATGGCATCTTGATGTTCAAGACGTGCTACCAACAGTGGTGTCAAACCGGAGATCGCCAATGCAGTGTTTAGTCTAACAGATTTGCTGTCATCACAAGCACACAAAATTTTTTAATAACAAGAAGACACAAGACTTAAGGCGCCCAATAAAGCCGTAGAAAACATCACATATTGATTATCCCAAATCGCCCAAATCACTACATTAAAAACTAAATAGCATTTTTTTCAAGAGACATATAAAATGAACTGAACCACACCAACATAATTTCTGAATTATTCAGACATTACGTCTTGATACGAAGTAATAATTTTATTCAAACATAAGGATCTGGAGTATCATACTTGATGATCTTGAGAAATGGTTCAAGAATGTGAACAAAGGTTGGGCCACCGCAGGACTGAAAAAATGAAACAAGTCTGTATACAGACTCCTTCTGAAGCAGAGCCTGCTCCACCTTACGCTGATCATTGTCGAGTGCCAGGCACACAGCCAAAGAGTCTAGCGCAGTTACTGCCCAAAGCTCGTCGTCAAGTAGACTGAGATACACATCCAGGCCCCCATTTACTCGTAGGTATTCCCTGCACGTTATTCATACAGAAAAATGATATCACAGTGGCTTTATTCATCCCATTGAAGACAATAGATCAACACGAGGGGATAGGAACAGAGTCGAACAAAACAAAGGATATTTTAAGTCTGATCCACACAACCAACTACCAATGCCTAGAATGGTACAGGTGGCAGATGTGGAAGTAAAACAAGTTACGGGTGCTTAATACAAATGAAATAAAAAGACGCATGGCAGTGGCAAACCAAAATCGTAACCTGAGTTGAAACAATTCTAATTCATTCTGCAAACACACAGAAGATAGTCTACAGAAGTACACATCAAGATAACGCGTTACAAATCAGCGGAGAAAGTAGACAACCTAACAGCAATAACAATACGAAAATACCTGGTAATCCGTGAAGCATGAGCCATGTCGCATAGTAATGGGAGAGCGAATTGTTTCAAAGAAGAATTGATCCTTATGAAACGCATCAAATGAGGAATGATGCCACACTCAGCTGCCTGTTCCTGCCGCCGCTTGTTGATTTTGCATAAGTTATGCAATGAATTAAGCACCTGCATGAAAAGGGCGTATCAGTGTCTAGTAGGTCTTCGAATTTTTGGCTTAACAGACTCACAGGCAAGAAACCCTAAGTTCACACAGATTCAATTAACATTTTATATTTTACAACAATAGCGAACGCGTACTTCTTTCATTTTTGCAAGAGTCCCGTGAAAATCAATAGTGCCACTAACAACGGGTTCAACTAGCTAATGCAAAGATGAAAGTAAATACCTGGCTTTGTATTTGGGCAACATGTTGACCATCACGATCCTCAAGAAAGGGCACTAAATGCTTCATTGCCTCTGCACGTTGCAAATATTCAAGTGTGTATGGATCCTGTGATAGCTGCTTGATGCACTCTAAAACCTGCACAATGAAGAAAAGTTATCAGAAATTGATGAAGGTCAGATTTTGGACTCAATGGGTATGCTTAGCACATGTATTGCTATAATGATTACTGGTCCATTAAGTTTCTCTTTCAATCCAGTTCAAGTGTTACAGGGCTAACAATCACAATATCAAGTTGAGAAAAGCAAAGAAAGCGGATCCGTACCTTAATAAGAATTGGTGTTTCTAACTTATTCAGGACCTCTAGTAAGCGCTGCAAAAGGCTTGTGCTGCACATATACGCTTTTACATTTGTGTCTGCGCGCGAAAACTCCAATAATAAATCTGCAACCTTTCCCAAGTACTCTTGGGCTTCCTCAGGATTTAGAGTAGACTGCAGTCGAGACAGCAGACCCGATGAAGCGCCACTACCATGTTGTATTTGCAAGACGCCAGAATTAGACAAAAGGCCAGATACAGCTCGAGAAGTTGCACTTGATGTGTTCGCCGCCGGTTCTGCCTGTAGCCAAAACATTGTACAGCACAACCATCTTCATGAAAACCGAGTCCATCTGGAGGGAATAATGGTAGGGAAAGGACTTCAGTAAATGAACACATACACCCACTCCAACCTCCGTATGCAAGTCTTAACCTTAGTGTAGTACAGTGATCATTACACTACACTACAAAGGTAGCAATAGAGCGAATACAAACATACCGCATATGATAATGCTCCTGACAGTTTTATATTCGTACGGGCTGAAGCTGATGCTGATGGGGAGAGCTTAGCAGATGGTGAAAGGATGCCCATCCCACCCCATCCATACTTTGGAGGGGGAACGTGAGTCATCTCCATAGCCCCACATTGTTTCTCATTGTCTGCAACATTGTTGCAATAGTCATAAGAATGTTGAAGAAGACACAAGCCGAAGACATGGAAATTAATCAAAGACGATGAATTTCCCAAAATAAGGATTTGCCATGGACTGAAAAAAAAGTAACAGCAAGAACTTTAATACTAGAATATGCTGCATGATGACACAGTGATATGAAAACATCAGGCTTCTAAAGAGAAGAAAAGTAGCATATACTTTTAGCAGAGATTGGGGATAAATAAAACTCTTCCAACGACACTACCTGCTTCCTAAACAGAAACATTCAGACCCAATACTAAAATTACAGATCAGCTGGTACTAACAACAAAGAGCCAATGATATTCACAAACCTGTAAAACTAGTCGCCATTGAGTCAAAGTCACCATTCATTTTCCGTAGAGTCCCCGAATGATATAGGATTGGCAATGCATTCTCTCTATCTGGACCTTGTTTCAAAGGATCAAGAGGCCCCGAGACAGGCTTCAGATGGAGATCCTTGTCGAGTAGGTTCATGAAAGAAGGAGCGTGCTGCATTGCCATAAAGTGTAGCTTTATGAGATAGATGAATAGATAAAATAATAAAGATGAAAGTTAATGATGCTAAGTTTTATTTCGGAAACTTGAATGGAAGAGAAAAACCCGACAGAAAATATTAACACCTGCATCTCAACTAACTATCAAATCACCAATCATGTAAAATTCTGGGCGAGAACCAAACCTGCTCATGCTCCAATCCATTCATGCGTCTAGGTGACCTCCAGGCTTCATCCGCTAGAAGGGGTCTTGCCTCACCATCTGACCTCGCTTCATCATCTCTTTCTCTTCGACCATCACCACCCATTACCCACGTACTTTCTCCATAGCCTGGCTGATAATGATCTGAAAGTCGATCTAAACTAGTACCTTTTGAAGGAGTCAAATGACCAGAACGTTGCCTTGTAAATTCCAGCTGTCCTGGTATATTTTGCCATGAAAACTCAGGAAGGCCAGATGCTCGATGGGCTTGTCCAAGCTGCGTCCTTGAAAGAACTTCACCATAATTTTTTTGATGATCTGGGTGAGTAGGGCGTCCCCGGGCATCGTCCAGTTGCCCAGATCGATTCCGAGAACCTTCTTTATTAGTAACTCTAGTCTGATCTATAGGTCCTGATTGGGACTTAAAAGAAACCTTTTCGCTACTATGTTCAAGAAGTCTCTCAGTCTGTGTTAAAGCACTAGGCATCCGAACAGCCTCATTGAGCGAATGGAGAGCGGTAACCAATCGAGCGAGTACGCTACTTCTTGCAAATATGTGACAGAAATCATTCTTCAGACTCAAGCCTGGAAGATCCAAGATCTGCCCGATACTATCCACGGCCATGTGCACCATCTCCCTGAACCCAAGATAAAAAAAAGTTAGATCATAGATAACCTGACAAATACAACACTCCTGCATTTAGTAAAATCCAATGCCTCCAATAATAGCCCTTGTTAGGTCAAATCCAACCAAGGTCTACTAACACTGAGACTTTTCACTTACAGCGTCTCGTTGATAGAGTCTTGCTGATAAACAATGACTGCAATGGGTTTCACTTCTGCAATGACTTCGCAGGACAGCTCAGTCGTATTAATGTGACTGATAGCTTTTAGACCTTGCATCCGAATATGATCTCTAAAGATTGGAGGTAGCAAAAAGGCAGCAAACTGACCTATATTTTACATAGTCAGATTCCAAGAAACCGACTAACACTGGGAGGCCTCGGCATGCGATGAACATCTGTAAAGTCAAAGCACTGATCCAGCACAAAACATAACCCAGATTGATATGAGGTTCTAGGTTGTCTGAATACTTAGAATGAGAATTCCACAAGCTAAACCGCTTTCTATTAGTCCATTGATGGAACACTGTGATAATGATATACCATGTACTAATAAATGCAGCTTCACCTTAACTGCTAGAAGGCAAGAAACATGAAATATCATATTTATGTACATGGAAAATGACAACAGCAAAATCCATTAATACCATAACGTGGGAAAAAACTCAACCCACCTTTTCTGGCACAATTTCTGCACAAAGTATGCTGCCTGCATGCGCAACTCCTTTGAAGACTCTGGACTAGCCAAGTTCATCATAACAGGAATCTAGAAAAACAGCACAAACAAATCAATGATCTCAACTTTGAACAGAAGTTTTGACAACTCGTGTATATGTATCACATGTATTCAGGGACACTCTCATGATATGAGACGTAAATTAAGAATCAATAAGATAATAGTGAAATGATATATTCTCGTATGAGCAGCAAAACGTAAATCAAAATACATAACACGACTTACCAGGCCAGCATGACAAGTATACTCCAGAAGTTCAACATCGTCATCTGTAATCAGATTCAACATTTGCATCACTGCATATACAACCTGTTCATGAAAACCAACATAAATTAAATGAGAGGAGAAGGTCGTTAAAACCACATCGTAAATGTTGAGATGTGATACAAAAGTGTAGAAAAGTAAGTAGTATACCCTATTGTTGTTTACTTCAAGCATGTCCATGAGGGGAATGATGCCATGGGGCCTCATAAGATCCTTCTTCTGCTTTGGAAATTCTTGGAAGATGCTCGATAGTTTCTGACAAGCAGAAAGAATCAGCTCCTCTGCTTCATCTGGCTTCAGCATCGCCATCAGCCGACTTACTTCTAAAGCCTGCACATTAGATAAGACGAAAAGAGTTGATTTTAACGGTTACGCTGACATCTGGCAAAGTACAAGAATACAACGATACTCGATAAATCTATACACTAAAGCAAGAGGTTGTCAATAATAGATGGATAGCAATAAATTCTGCTTAAGATCCTGATAAGTGCATTCACATAAACCCTCAAGGTTCTCAGAGTTAGTAACTTCCTAGCGTAGTACCTGTTTAGCCAAGTACTCTCTACCCTCTGCCCTGATCACCATGCCCTGCAATGAAGAACGGCGGCTAGATGAGAAATCTTCTCGTCATATAGAGCTTTCACTTGCAATATTCCCCCAACACATCGAAATTTTGTAAAACCCTTCAGTTGGTGTGTGGACCAACATAGGAACAGAAACATTTTGAAAATAAAATATCTTACTGGGTCAGCTCTTCCAATATCCTCATCCTCGACAGAGCTTTCATATCCATTTGGTCTGGCAGTTAATAAACTCTCAGTTTCTGCTCGTTTTTGAGCTGTCTTGGCCTTCATCTTTGCAGCCGTGACGTTGACCTCCGATGAAACACCTCCGCGAGGAGGCAAGCCATGATTAGTGGCAGCTGGAGCTGATGTAGATGCTTCTTGTGCTCCAAAAAATAGATCGTTTGAATTATCGTCCAATAGCCCATTCCCAATCGAATCGGTAAATTTGCTCGGATGGACAGAAGAGAACTTTCCTGCCTGCATATATTTAGATATTTTTAATCAGCAGATATCCAATATCAATGTCAAAGAGAGAGCATAAACTGGATATACAAGTTTCCATGCTATGTACCAGCTCAATGAAATACTCATACAATTCCACGAGTGACAAAGGTAATAACTACACGGATTTATCAAGAGCCATAACCCATCCTCCTACATATACCTTAATGAAGAATTCAACAAAAAGAGGTCTATCAAGCACGATGAGGTGAAGATAAGATAGCAAGACCTGTGTAGAAACATGATTTCCATTTGCTTCTGGTCGGATTCCGTGATTATCCTTCTTCCAGGTGCGGAGTTCAGTTCCTAACATGGAGCCACTTATTTCTCCATCCTCCTGACCTGGAAGCTGATGAATGAACTTCCCTGAGGTACTCCGCATCCCACTTCCTTGAAATTGTGCATGTTCCTCAGAGCCACTCGGCCGATTACCTCCAGAAAACGTTCTTTGAAGGCTTGCATTATACACAATTGACTCTGGGGACTCTGAAACCCGTACACCTGCAGGGGGTCTAGTTAGCGGGGTGGTAATTGTAGGAGGTAATCTTTTAACAGTGCCGGACATATTTGTTTCAAGTAAGTCCTGATCATGAGAGCCTGGTAGTCGAGGAAAATGAGAAATTCCATGGCTTGATGTGCGAAGAGGGGCACGTGGACCAATACTGTTGCTTTGGCTACTGCTTGCCTCGTAACTCGTCGTTGGAGAATGGCCGTTTCCGTCTTCCTGGAAATAGAAGTATGTACATCAGTATTCCTCACAGACGACTAACCAAATGAGAAGGAATTATATAATCATTATGCTAACACTGGAATGACGATAAAATATGCAGAATTCACTCAGTCACTTTTATGGCTTGTAAAGTTACATCAATGTCCACAGTAACCAAAGCTATGTCCCAAAACATATAAGACAGATCCTGTACAACAAATGCGTGGGATGGATTGAGCATAGAGAAACTTGCAGACTTACTGAACCAGACTCAAAAGGATCCCTGGTTATATGTCGCTCTTCTGCGATCGGGCCTGAATTTTGCAACCTACTCTCTGCATTGGCAGTAACCTCTACTGCTGGAATCTCTCGAGGTACAGTGCTGCATGCATTACCAACTTTAGTTAAGTGTAGGAAACCCTGTTAAATATACAACTTGATCATACGACCTAGGTTGCTCATTTTCGGTCATACAGTACACCTAATCGGTGAGTAGTAAATCTGAGTAAAAATATACCTTGAGACTCCATTCCTAGATTTCTCCCGCCTAGACTTCCGAATCCAAGCGTGGCCTAGCAATGTTTGGGCATCTGGTCGCCGTTTGGCATCCTGAATCAACATATTCCATTTGTGTAACAAGACAGTTCAGAATACAATTAGGGAACAATTCTGGGCGTATTAAATATGCAGTTCTTAAGCTGCCATTCATTGTATGGCCTTAAAAATAAAACTAAAATGAAAAATTAAATTAACCTTCCAAAAAAAACCCTACCTTTTGAAAACACTGGCGAAGAAAATCTGTAATCACTTCCGAAATACGCTCTGGTAAAGGTGGGTGATCGTCCTGCCAAAATACCAGCAACGTAACTAACCAAATTCTCAAAATACAATCGGAAGGCACTGTCGCATATAAGCCTATCAACACATTATACAACTAGATTTTCAAAAATACCTGCACAATGCGGAAGAGAGCTGGCATTGGCTGTAAGTCAAAGTATGGTGGAACACATGTCAGCAGCTCAATCACAGTGCACCCCACACTCCAAATGTCTGACGCAGCACTAACTCCGGACATCTCAATCACCTGAAAAGAAAACTGACCCTGTTAGCAACTTTACTTATAATTTCCACGATGAATGAGTGCAACTGGTGATGGCAAGAGAATCCCATGCTAGAAAAGGAAATGCTGCCGCTCAGAAAAAAGAACCTACCTCAGGAGCCATCCAATAAGGGGTACCAACAACAGAATGAGTGTTGATGTCAGCCTCAGTTAATTTGGTGGCGACCCCAAAATCTGCGAGTTTCACCTCCCCCTGTTTCGGTAATGATGATGCAAAATTAGGCGTAGAGTTTGAAAACTAGAAAACGTTGAAAATCTGGACTTATGACGACAATGTTAAAAACTATCAGCTCGGCTTTGACGATCTGAAGAATGAAAATCTAGAGCAGCTCAGCCAAGAGAACGCGCGTCTTACCTCCTTAGTGGTCAGTATGTTGGCACCCTTGATGTCCCGGTGGATGACTCCCTGCTCATGCAAGTAAACAAGACCTTCCAAGACCTGCAAATCTCATGTGATAACAACGTTTAGAACTCAATCCATGCTCACCTTCGATAAGATATTAGATAACAACCACCATACAGATGTCCAAGAATTTTGATTAACACTGTATTGCTTCGGAATTAACGAAAGAAAATTGAAATATTCAATCAAAACACCTAAAGGAATATATCTAAGCGAATATATTCTATATGAATTTGGAACGCAAGGTCTACTGGGATGAAAGAATTAGATAACATCCTGAGAGAAAGAGCAAACCTGAGCAATGTAACGTCCCACAACATTTTCAGGAAGGGCCCCAAACTTGTTGGGCTTAATGTTGTTCGCCAAGGATCCATTCTCCACAAACCTGAATCACGACGACACATGACCTAATACATCAATCTCCCCTATCTCTGGACGCATAGCAAAAAAATTCCAGAAGCAGCCAATAGCGAGTACCAGGATAACTAATGACCAGGAAGAACAATAAAAATCAAGGACGCGGACTTTTCAAATACCTTACTTCATTACACTCTGATAAGAAAGTTTGAAAAAAACCTGAGCAAAATGAAGAACAAGACACAAAGAATGATCTCAAAGTGCCCGACATGATACACCACACTTAGTCATAAATCCAAGCTCCCAACAAGTAGTGTAACTCACTCAAGAATAATGTAAAGATGTGTTTTGGTCTTGAAAGAGCCTTGATACTTTACTATGTTCTTATGGTTGAGATTCTGCAAAAACAGCGACAATAATGTGGTGAGTAAGTCGTCGCGCAGCTTTAGTATGTTCTACAAATCACAACGAACATTAAAGGTCGAGATGGGGTAAAACAAAAATCAAGATGAGCTTTTCAAAAGTTTGAACAGCTAATACAGCACAAATTGAGTTTGGGACAGTACCTTCAAAAGGTCAATCTCCGACTGTGTTGTCAATCAACGCACCACCCAAGTGACCCAATTAGAACACAAATGTTAAAAAGAATGTTGCACATGGCATCTGACCTTATTTGTTTGTTAATCAAGGCCACCAATATTTCTATGAGAGTGCAACCTGACAAGTAATCTAGTTCAACTTTGTGAAACCAAGTACAACCACCAACTGATCCAGCAAGCAATTAAGCGGAAGTAAAATTTGCCGTAGATCCAAATAGGTGTACTCACCATAATGCTAGCAAGATCCTCCGGTGGGATATTCTCCAGTGAAACCTGCTTAATAGCCACAAAGTCGCCATTCTCCAGGTCCAGCCCCTTGTACACTCGCCCATATGCACCTTTTCCGATTTCATCACCAAGCATCTGAAAGACACAACTGGTCAACAGTCATAACACCAAGGAGATAGTAATACATATTTTAAAGAGCTCTCTCCTGCTTGACCTTCCCATAGAGTATGTAAACACTCAGAAAAATTCAGTGTGGAAAAGAAATTCTTACATATTTGTCGTTCAGAGTTTTCGACTTGTGGAACGCCGAACCCGAATTCCGCGACATTGCATCAACGACTTAAAGTCTTCCCACAGACGACTTCCCTCATTGTCACCTCAATGAGCACCCACTCCCAGCTGAAAATCTCAACCCTGAATCTCCATCATCTTCTGTGATCGTAGCCATCCCGCGGCAACTGTTCGAAGTATATTCCCCTCGAAAGCTTCCCAACTGCGATTCTTACGACCAAATTCGCTCGGGTCAACGTGAGGTCACAGTATTGAACTAAACAACCGATTATGCTTCTAAATTCCAACCCTCCTTCCAGATTCCAAGCAGTTAAACGATTCCTCTCAATTTCCAAGCTCCTCGAACCGTGTCTACCGCCCGCAACCCTCCTAGCTGCCGTTCAGAAGGCACAGGAACATGAGATGAAGAACACACAGATAACTTCCTCTGTGTCGGATTCTCATGACTCCTTGACACGGCGGGCAGGAGGAAAGGCGACCGCGCAATCGGAAACCTCAGGCTGAGGTTTAAGGCGTTGATTCAACAGCAACGGGCAGATCTTTCTCCTTCAATACAGACCTCCTTTCTCCGGGACAATGGGCCCTTGCAGAGATGACTGCCACCGACTCGACTACCCAGTCGAAGAAACGAACGCAACAGAGGAATGCGAAACTCGAAAAGCTCTGGGCATCGAGCTTAGATGGATCGCAGCTGATCAAACAGGCACTGCACAACCCTAATGCTGTAACCCCAAATGCAACCCCGCAATCAAATAAAACTCCTTCCACTGAACCCTCACAATTCTACACTCACTACCTCCTCAACGGCGGAGAAACTATGAACCTATTCTCGTCGACCTGATTAAACCCCACTACCTTCACCCCTGCGTTACTCCATACACTTCACCATTCGGAAAATTTTCCGACATTTGCGTACGACACCCCACATTGATGAAGTAACCGTAGATGTTGTACGATCCCAACAATCGAATGCCTACGGACCCACGCAGACACACCAGTGATAGAACTTCGTGTACTCTCTTTATCTCTCTCTCTCTCTCTCTCTCTCTGGTCCCAGTTCCCACTTGCAGTAATGTCCTCCACTCCACCACTTCTCGCGCCCTCAAATGCACATGACACACCCCCGCCGTGGGAGCGCAAACCCCCAACACAAAGCGGTCCAATTCTTGTCAAGCGATCGCAAGATTCTCCAATAGTTCACAATCCTCTGGATCAAACCTCCGCCCTGCTGTGTCGGAAGCTCACGATCTCCTCCCAATTCCTCCACAAACCGCAATGCCGCTTCACACAATCACTTCTTCACCCAATGCTACACCAAATCACATTCCCTGCCATGCCTTCCCAAACTCCTTCCAAAATCCTCCCAAAAATCTCCCAAAAAAATCTCCAAAAGAATCCCTCACACTCCTGCTGATCAACTCCACCAGAAATGATGATCACCCACCCCACATAACCCGCCAAAAAAATTAAAAAATTAAAAACAAAGAAACAAACATCCACCAAAAAAAAAAATCTGTAACGAATTCACTGATCTCTGAATCCCTGACCAACCCTAGACCCCGGTTGCTAAAAAAAAAAAAACTCCAATACTCTCTGTCTCTCGTTCTTTCTCTCTCTCTCTCTCTCTCTATCACTCCCTCGTCAACATGACAAGCTCCCAGAAAAACTAAAACCTCAAGCTGTGTGTGTAGTCCACCATGACATGAGAATGGTGAGAGTTGAGAAGCTTGACATAAGAGAAGAGAGCTATGAGATGCACTTGAACATGAAGATGAAGATGGACATGAATGGCATCATGAGAGATGCTATACCCAGAGGAGAGGGGAGAGGGAGAGGGAGGCCAACCCTAGCAGGCGCAAGGCCACAGCGCAGAGGGGAGAGGGGGGACGATGCGATGCGATGCTGGAGGAGGAGGAGGAGGAGGAGGAGGAGGAGGAGGGGGGTTGGGGAGGCAGCTGCGAATCCTTGCATTCGTTTGTAGTGCGCTTGCATTGGCACATTGGCAGTGGCATAAGTTGGCATAAGTTGGCATAAGTTGGCGATGGCGTTGCGAGGGATGCTACTCCGCAGCAATATATGTTATGTGCAACATTGTTTCCTGCCAAACTGGCTGCGTCCCACGGTCGCCTGCCGTTTCCGTCGCTCAGGGCCCCAGTTTCGTCGGCTGGCGCCGGAATTCGTCGCCTGGCTGGCTGGCTGGCAGGCATGGGACGGGCGCGGGCTTGGGGTGGTGGGTGGGCTCGGGGGTGGGTGCCCGCGGGGGTGGGGGTTCGAACTTCGCGCGGCATGCGAAGTTGGGAAGCACGTGAGAGGGGGGCCATGGGCCCTTGGGGGTTGGGTCGTTGGCGTTGTCGTCCACGGTGGCAGCTCTGTTGGCGGGGGCTGATTGGCTGTGCTCGGTTGGAATGATGGCGTGGTTTCCAATGGGGCATTGGGGACTGGGCTGCTGCTAACTTCCTGGGTTGGGTTGGGTTGGGTTGGGTTGGGCTGGGGAGCGTTGTGAAATTGTGATGTTATGGAAACAGTCAGTCATGCACTGTGTGTCCTGGGGTACTACTACTGTGACCATGGCACCCCCCCTCCATGTAGTGTTTTCGACATGGAGCCATGTTTTCGCTTCCATTGCTGTGGCTTTTACTCCTCTCCTCTTTTGTGTGCTGTGATGTGCTGTGTCCTGCCCAGTCGTGCGTTTGAACGGTTTTTCCGGAGGACGGTGCGGTAACGTATGGGTGTGGGTGGTGAAATGACAAGGAGTAATTGGAATGTGTTTTTCCAACTATTTGTTTGTTCAGTACGTTCAGCTTGGGTGTAGTGACTGCTGTGGGTAAGACAATGGGTAAGACAAAGTGATGTTGACTCTAGTTGTTTTGGAGGATTTGGGGAATTCTGAATTTGTGTGTGTGGGACAAGATTTTGATTCCACTAATGAAAATTGAGTTTTCAGTGTTGGATTTGTTGTTGTAAATGGTAAAACTACGAAATAGCCTCAGATTTGGGCCAATGGATCATTTTGTATACAAACAAAATCATTCAATACTTATCTACTGCATACACTTATATTGGTAACTTATGAAGTTAGTTTTGTTATAAAGTTTGAAAATAGATGGCATACATGTAGAGTAAAATAATAACATTAGATTATTTGTAATGAAGAACATGTTTGAATGTCTATGATTAAAAAAAGTTCATTGTTGAATTTAATAGATTTTTTTTGTGTAAACCAAGTGACACTTAACACCAATTTATTCCCAATAAGATACTACATTTGTTATAATTGCTCGTAGCACTCACATCATAAAAATCAATGATAAAATTCAATGACAGATTATTTCTAGATGCTAGAAAAAACATCATAACTTTATAGCCCATATATTCTTTTATTCAAATTTGCAATCATTGAATATGAGTTTGAATACAACTTTCACAATTGTCACAGTTACCACAACTATATGTGTCATAAAATCTAACCATAGGTTGTTACGACTACCATAGCTGTTACTGTCAAAAAATCTTATGATAGATTGTTCACATGTAATGACAGGACACCCTATCTTGGACCAGATAGATTCAAACTTTGTCCAAACTTTTCAATCAATCAACACCAATTTGATGTTGACAGAGGTGACAAGTAGGCTACAACATGGGACCAACAAAATTGCATATTCATCAATATCAACACCAATTTGATGTTGACAGAGGTGACAAGTAGGCTACATCCTGAGACGAAAAAAATTGCATATTCATCAATATCAGTCGTTCAACATCAATCACTCAACATTCAATCACTCAACATCAATCACTCAACATCACTCACTCAACATCAAATTTCACTAAACATCAAGGTTGATATGACTAAGATAAAGATTTTTATAGTTGCCACAGCTGCTCTACTGCACATGTCAAAAAAATTGATGATAGATTTTTTAACTACATAAGAAATATTTCAACCTATATATAGTAAAAATCATGCCAACTCCATGAACCTTATAGATTTCTTCATCCAATTTAAAACCATTTAACTTTAACCTCTTGCCAACAAAGTTTGTAATTGCTTATATTGGAAAATGTAATTCAAAACTTGTAGTTACTCAACATCAATTTTGTGTTGATTAGAGTATGAAATCTTGCAATTGTTGGACCCAAAACCAAATTTAAATTTACATCTTATAATAAAGATGCTACTTCACTTATGTAGAAAAGTTGGAATAATCTAAGATCCAATGAATTATAACCATTCAAATATGTTTGAAGTTATTTAGCACCAATTTAGTGCCACAAGGATGTTAAAAGGCTCATCATTTTTACAATTCTTTTCATAAAAATATAAGGATAGATTATTTGAAAAACAATTCAAATGACATTAATTCATGTACTATAAAATAAAGCATATATTAATAGATACTCTTGGTTAAATCTAAGGTTGCTAAACATAAAAGTAGTGGCAATAAGGTTGAAAATAACAGCTATTAATCAACCATATAAATTTTTAGATTAATAGTTCTTTATTTTTTTATTTTTTTAAAAACAAACTTAAACCAAAGTTTGATTAGAATTGTTTTAAAATAGTTATTTTTTAATCCAAGAATTTCTATAATATAGTGAAAATAAAGGTAATTGATATATGGTGGAAATGATGTCTATTTGCATATGATATATTGATAATTATTCACACATGATGAAATTCATACCATCTATATATAGCAAAAACAATACTATGACCTTAGATATGAGAGATTTTAAACCCAAATTCAAAGTTATTCAACATCAATTTGATATTGAATAACTTGTAACCTTAATAATTATATGTATTAAGATTATAAGATTTCTTGTATGTGATAAAATCAACAATGTAACCTTGGTTCTAATATATCCTTCATCCAATTTGTTATTGACAATCTAACAACCACTGTAATAACTACTCAAATAAAAGAATTGAAAATATATTTATTGTATAACGCTAAAAAAGCAAGTCGATGAGTTAAAAAGATTTTTCTAGATCAATTTATAATCACTTGAAGATTAATTTATTGTTGACAAGTTAAAGTATCAATACAACTACTTATATAAGGAAAATTTTAATTTAAAATGGTTTATACAACATAAAGATGACATAAATTTATGCTTGGTAAATACGAAGCCACTTGATTCATTGGAAAAACACCATGGTCAATGCATGGTAAAAATGATGTTATGCAAATTCTTACATCCAAACTTTAAGTTGTTTAATTTTTCAATTTTTATTTACACGTAGCTTATCAACAAATATCTCATATACTTGTATTAAAAAACACATTGTAGGAATAAATAATGTATACACAAAAATCAAATTATTCATTGTAATTTTAGATTCAAGGCATGAACCTTTATAGAAGGTGGAATTAACATAATATGATCTTTGATAATTTGGATTTTTAAAAGTAAAAATAGAACAAATCATTCCAAGATTGATCATAGATAGATGAAATAAGCATATTGTAATTTATATAGAGACTTAGTTATGCTTTATAAAGGAATCTCTAAATATGAAATGGTAAACCTCAAACCATTTAAATGTATTTTAACCTAGGGTGAGAGCACAATAAAGTGGACCACAAAGTGCAACATGTGATCACTAGGAAGTGAATATGAAGTGTGCTGTTTTTTAAAGCTCAAGTTGATTTTGAGCATTTTGGTGTAGTTTTTGAGCATTTTAGTCACTTTTTAGGATGTCACAAGGTATTTTGTATACATCTTCATAAAAAAAACATCTTTAATTGAAACGTAATTTGACCGCTAATTCTAAATCATGAAAATGAACTTTTTCAAAGTCTTAATTTCTTCATTTGGGGCCCTCTATTGTCTTTGGAGGGTGTTTTTTTTCATTTAAAAAACAATGTTCGGTGAAAAAAGCTTGCTAAAAGTTTCGCAGAAAACAGTATTTTAAAAACGTCCGTGCGGTACTTCTCACCATTCTAGGATTGCAAACACGACCACCTGGATCATTTCTACAAGTGTAATGTACAAATGAAGGGCCCCGCAAAGTCAAAAATGATTTCTGTCAAAAATACAATGTAATACGGTCAGTTTCCCAAATGACTGCATTCACTTTGTTCAACTTTGTGGTGTTCGTAGAGGTGTCTCAACTCAACAACTACCAACGCAAATTTCGGAAGTTGTAGTACATCAAATCTACTTTCCGTATCCCGAACTTAATTTTCCATCCAGAAGTTTTAGATGCCACTTTCTCGCATGTTTACACAACGGGCTGAAATTGTCAAATAGTTAAGCATTTTTTTGGTCCACTTTATTGTGCTTCCCCCAACATGATATTTTTTAATCATACATTCAAAATCAATTTTCCTATGATGGATCTAAATCTGATTAATAAACCCAAACTAATTAAAATTTTATTACTTTATCAAAATGAACTTAGCAAAAGATTGTAACACATTATATCAATCTTTTCGAAACTTTAGTATACAAAATTTAAATATAGAATATATTTATTAAATGTGTAACTTTTCAGTGTGGTACATACATATAAAATGTTGGAGTTCTTAAGATTCACTACAAATAAAAGCTTCTATATACTACTTTTTTAACTTGCCTCAATAAATACTTCCCCTTACTTCTAACTACCATCCACGCTCATGGCCACCACTCCACATTCATTCATTTCTATAAACTTTCTTTGAAAGCCAACTTCTTTCTATACCACCCATTCTTAGCTTTAACAAATTTCAATAAACTAAAGTCAATTTTAAGATGTAAAATATAAATAACATAAATGGAATGGACAGGCTTAGAAAAGTCTTTTCAAAGTAAATGAATGGAAACAAAGTGTAGCATGAAGACCAAATTAAACGACCTTCGTACGGCGTGGGAGGACAAGTCTAAAAGTGAACAATGGCTTGTTTTAGCGTTAGCACAATTTTTTGGCACATGAATGAAGAAGTTTTTATAAAAATTGCAAAGTTATTCTATGATTGTGGCTTTGAAACATGGCATCTCAAACACGTTATAATCTTCTTTTTATACTCAAAATTTCTCAAGATGTATTTGACAGGTCACAGTTTGATTTCTTAATGGAACTTAATATTTTGAATCTTTAAATATTTATATGACACGTGAATTTAAGGTTGTAATCAAATTCAAATTTTTGATTCACCAAGTAGACATTGTTCATTTAGGCATCAATTTTCTTCCCTTGAAATGGTTAGAATTAGTGGCTACAAATTCATTTGACGCCATTGCCCTAACCAAAATCATAGAATTTAGTTCTTCGATCTCTACTAGCACCAAGATTAAATCTCTAACCCAACATGCAAGGGGAGAGTAAATCTTTACTTCCATACCTTTGTCTTGTGGACATTGGATTGAGGATGAATCGAACAGACACTTGATTCACGTCTGTCTCCTTCGGAGACGAAAGTTTCTCTCTCTCTAACCCAACATGCATAGCAATGGGTTCAATCTTCATTTCTGCAGTGCTTCCTCCAGCCAAACCAGAGCATTAATACATTAGCCATGGCTTACACACAATACTGCGAGCAAATTCAATGAGTGGTTTGAAAAGGTTTACCTCGTTTGTTTCTTCTATTCACATTAGAAGGAAGAACAAAAAACCGAAATATAAATAAAAATAGAAATAATAACACAATACATAAATATGTATTTAAAACTTAAAATTTAACACTAAATTTTTATGTATATATATAAATAAAGAGCAATGAAATTCCTGTATGCAAGGGTGGCTTCCACTCATACACCCAAGTCACTTGATTCACTACTACTGTGTAATCGTACTGCAAAGCAGGAATTTCACTTCGACATCGATTCATTCAAATTACCACAACTGATAATATGCATAATGCCAGACAGCCCAATTCAGCTGCTGACAAGAAGGAGATGGATGGCAACGTTCGCACATATGCATCAGCTGAGAACGAAGGGCGCTGAATTATTTGTGCAAGACAGATCCCAATCAGTGGATCGGATTCCTGGCTCTGATGTGAATTGAGCTTCAAAGCTGGTTCATAAGAGTACTCTGAGAGCAGGCAAATAATGCAGTCGATGATAGTCTGGTAGATTTTGTCAAGGGCGGGGCTCACATCAAGGTGCAGGAACTCGCAGATCGATCAGTAGCCACAACTGCAAGCAAGCAAGCTGCGGTGGAGCTGCAACTTAAGCGAGCTGCACATGATGAGTCAGGACGAACCAGCACAGATCGATGTGACCCGATCGACATTATTCAGCCGGAGGGAGGGGCCAGTGTGGCATTGTGAATCAGTCCGTGTTTGGATCCAGCCTGGTTGCAGCGTGATATGAAGGTGGCAGTGCATGATAATATTGTTGAGCAGACTTGTGGGTGCCTTTCACTTCTTCTGTCAATTGCTTGCTGCTGTTGCTTTCGCACTCATGTATGAGTAGTGGTACTACTGTACTCGCTGCGAGGTGTCTGTACCGGGCTCTGGAGTTTTGCTCATCTCATTGCAGCACTAGGCACTTCAATGCATGTGAGTGGAGTTAATCTGTTTCCTCTCTCATGGTTCAGTAATTCCTGCTTTACTTCTGCACAATGAGGTACTGAATGTTCAAGCTGTGGCGAAGGTTTCAGACGGTGACCCCAAAATGTAACTCGCTCACTTGCAAGCCATAAAAAGTTTGTGTTCGAGCCGTTCATTCTCAGACAAGCACTGGAGGGAGAAGGAAAATTATGGCACTGGATGAATAGTATGCAAGGTGCATCGAAGCTATGCCCTGTTCAAGGTGTCAAGGAGTTGGGAATTTAAAGCAATTTGTATTTTACATTCCCGTACTGATAGGCCTGTAAATTCAGCCTTGAATGTGTATATTATTCGCAAATTGTCTCTTATTAAGATGATCTAGCCAAGTTAGTCATGGATTTATTTATGGTCAACCGATGTTTGTAGCCTTTTATGCAAGATCTAATCTGGTAGAATTATATGACGGTGAGCTTGAAACACCAGCGGTGCATGATGCTGCTCTGCAGAGTTGTATGTGAAACTACACAAGGCAGATCTTGATTGTTGATTGAGCACATAGAATATTTACAGTGACAATTTAGTGTTGTTTAAAATATTTGTTACAGACAAGTAACAATTATTTATTGCTCCCCTCGTGAAGGCCATGAAAAACTGCAAGAGCAACTAGCAGGAGGCCATGCAAAACACTTCTTGATAATGATGTATTACTGTAACCAATTGGTCTGTTTTTACTGAAACACATATATAGATGCTCATGTTAGAACATGGCGAAAAACAGCATACTGCTTCACTTATCAAAAGGATCCATCCTGAGATGTTTTTAATGTGACTTCTTACTGTCGCGTTATAATTTTGCTTACACTACAGTAGCTGTCAATGTGTATGAAATGATATTTGTGTAATCGGATTTATAAGTTACATACCACAAGATGCGTGAACAAAGGAGTAGGACAAAGGTGCATGTTTGATCGGTCAAGTGTTGCATTGGTATGCATTTCAAGTCGAATTGAATAAAGAATAATTTGGTGCGGGTGAACCATGTGAATCTGTGACAACCTGGTATAGAGTATGCAAGTCATTACAAACTGGGAAAAAAAAGGCATGGAAATAGAGCAGTTGTGTAGACTAATGCTTTTCGGAGTGTCATAATAGCGTCAGACATTGCAACCTCCAGCTGATTGCAGACTTCAAATCAAAACCTTCCAACCTCACTTTGAACCAAACCTTGAATTCTAAAACAATGTGATACCGCTTAGTGTTTACTTCAAATTATTTCTTTGAGCATTGCAGAGCAGGTAACTAAGGTCATTCTAAACACAGGCCAAGCAAAGTGCAGAGGTTGAGCCAGAATACCATCTTGAAGACCAATGAACCTACTCAACGTCAACGTTTGAAATGAAATCACAAACTTTAAACAAAGAAGTGTCAATTTCATTGAAGATTTTAAGCAAGCTGCAAGAGCAACTGACAAAGGTTTTAATTTTCAAAAACCACCACTACATGTCACCGAAAATCACCATAAGAATGCAAGAAAGCAGAGAGGCACAGTTCAAACTTCTTTTGGTGTGATAATTTGTCTCAGCCTGGTACAAAATTTCTTTCCTGTAAAGCATCTCAATTTTCTTGAGACTGGGACTTCGGAAGTTGAGGCAAGATTGACTTAAGTCTAGTAGAAATGCTCAATCTTGCCTCAACTTCTGAATCGACGCTAATCAATTTTATGCCAAAATGCTACACTAGTTTTTAGGTTTGCTAGTTCTAAAAAAGAGGAGAAAAGAGAAAAATTAACCCCATTTCATCAAACGGACTTGGAGCCTGATCAGACGTAATTCCAAGCATAACCAACACAAATTAGTCCAGATTCCTATGCAGAAGCTTCTATAAATTACAACATGAGATGAAAAGAATAGAATGAAATGTTGAATACTGCAACAATGACACACCTCATTATAAGTAATCAATTCTCTGGTTGCATTGGAGTTCGGGCCAGTTTATCAACAAACTTTGGGAATGTGTAGCTTACCTTTCCCTACAAACCTAGAAAGATACACATGAGTCTGGTTGAATGAGGCTGAGGGAGTGACAGATTGAGAGATATTACTAACCTTGGTTATCTGTCTGAAGAAATTTATGATGTGTTATCTTGGGTTTGGAAAGCTGGAGGCTTACTGATTGTGTGGGAGCGGGGAGGAGGTCCATCTGTTGGACGAGGAAGGGATGGTCGATCGATGCGCACAAACTGGCTGGACCGTGGAATTCGCTCATGATTGTGAGAGCTCCTTCTAGTTTTATGGCACTGGCACCTTCTAGGGCTTGAAATCTCGCTGGAATGTGAGCTTTTCTCTTTCTTTCAAATGTGGCTTTCCATGTGCAAATCATGCTTTGAGTTCATGTGTTTTCCGAAGCCTCTCTTGAGCACATGGCCATTACGAGGTTGTGTCAGGTATGTTGATGATGGGTTTCTCGGGTTACCACTATCAGCTTCTGTCCGGTGTGGAATTTACAGGAATTGTTTTCTGGGCATTTGAGAAGTTCGGATTTTGCAAGATTGGGGCGGATATGTTGTTAATGCCGCATCATATCATTTGATTCAACATCATATCATGATGATGGTAGTTAGATTGGATGGTATTTGGATTGGAAGACCTGGAAATTTTGGGTATATTTTCTTTGAAACAATTGTCCTTGAGCAAATGGTTTTGACATGTAGGATTCCTGGAAAGTTTCTGTGCAGATAGTTTCGTTACAGTTATTCCGACAAGCAAAGAGATGTTGAGTCGCCTGAAGAAGCCTTACTTCTGTGTCTTATGGCCGGCTTGATCTTGCCAAGGAACACGAATATTTCAACGAGGTTGCTGTGCAAGGCATTGAAATACCCTTCGAACTTTCAATTGCATTAGACATTATCGTCTATTTAGAAAGACCACGTGATTGTGCTATTGAAGAACACCTATTGTTTGTGCGTAATTATCCAGTTATGATTAATTTGTGCGGTTGTTAGCTTCATTCTCCACGCAGACTTTCGGAGAGTTACCCTCTCGGAAGAGCAAGCAAGAGCGAGCTGTCTCCTTTGGTTGGTCGATGAAGAAGCGGAAGTGTGCCTGCCTTGTTTTGGTTGAGGGTGTCAATTTGTGATCTCCAGGTACTTGTTCTTAATCAAAATGTCGACTTGGTCGTAGAAACAGGGTGTCAATATAGCATTGTTGACAGTCGTCATCATCGAGTATGCATCCTACAATAGACACTGCTGTCGCCGTTTAAATATTTTACACACCAAAATGAGACACGATACATTTTAGTTGCAATGAGTGGACGAAGATCAGATTTGTTCTTTGGTATCTTAAATATGGTTTTAAGGAGGCTGTTGGAACACTTGAATAGAGAACACATCAAAGTGTTACAGATATGCCCATTGGGCTTAAGTATTGTGACTCATTCATAGTAAATTGCCATGTACAGTAAAGGGAAAGACGGTGACAAATGGGAAACGTCTGAACATCACCTATATTGCCAGTTTCACAATAGAATCAAGTCATGTTGCAAACTAAGATTGTTGAAAGCCTCCTGTCAGCGGAAAATTGCTGCAATCACAGGAAGGCATTAGCGAAATTGAAAGCATTTGCTTGTTAGTCAGCTTGCTTGGAGGGAAACTATTTTTGCCGGTATGGCTTACAGAGCACATACTATGAGTTTTATTGGTAAATGTGTGGTACTCGTAGGGAGACTCTGGAACGTGAGTTCCTCTCTACTTGGTGTGTCAACGAAGTTTTTTGTTCTGGGGGCTGAACTTTCCCAAATGGAAGCTCTCCCCCTCCCACTCCGATCTGTCTTCCTTGTTTTTATTTCTCTTTTATGAACACCGTTACTTTCAACTAAAAAAAATAAAATCGAAATCATTTGATTTGGAGTTCCAATTTGGTCCGTGAAATGTGGAAGACCTAGGAGACAGTTCGTATGAGGTATTTCATGACTCTTCTTGCCATATAGTGGTAGGTCGAACTGCGATAAATGCCTATGCACAGGCAACATAACTCTGAATTTGGTGTTGTCATCTCATTGCAAATGCCCTGATTTGGTGAAGTCTAAAAGAAGACAGTTGGGAGTCTGAGCTTTTCTACCCTCTGTAGCGTATGGAAAAATCGGACAGGATGCAACTTGCCAGAACGATTCTGATCGTACAATGGCATGATTTTGAAAATGCTAGGCGAGTCTGAATTGGAATTTTGGAGTGTTGTACACTGTTCTTGTGTGAGATTGTAGAACTGAGATATTTGTTTGAGAACCTCAAAAATCTCCAGGTGATTGATAAAACTGAAGTGCCCATCTGAACTAGCAGATCATCGGGCAAGAAAGCATGTTCTACAACTAATCGGCCGTCTCTGCTCACTATCTTGGTCATTGATAACTAAAAGCATTTGACATCAGGAGGTTGGACACGGCTGAGACTATCCTCCGCTAAGCAAGCAGTCCGATGACAATTCCAGTATGGAAGACCCTGCAATTTTTGTCGGAATTTATTTCCTCGCCTTCAGAGTACATTTCGGGACTTGGACTTTAGTGATTCATCACTGGGACGTGAGAGGTTTAGGTTCTTTACAATTACCTATCTTTGCTCTATTGAAATTCTCGATCTACAGTAACCTCCTTGCTCAAGTTTGTCGCTAGGAATGCCATTAATTCTAGTGGACAAATAACATAGCTTGCGTAAAACAGATGCATACAGGATGGCATTGATCTTCTTCGACACGCCCGGGTACTTTTATAGCTTCCCAACTGCATGCATCAGAATCCAGATGACATATCTAGTACTGTATTCGTAATCTGAAATTGTACTTTGTACCTGGTATAAGTTGGTATTTTTTATACTATCCCTTCCCAGAGGGTATTTCGTCTGTGTTGGTGTGCATATAATGATCCGTAGTACAATATAGCATCGACAGACCGTAATTGTCTCCACTTAAACAGGAAGCCCGGGTCTGACTCCGGGCATTAGCTCACTCTATTACTGTAAGTGAATTCTACGAATCTTCTATTCTGCCCCTCCTTCATAATGTCCCCGCTTGTAAATGATAGCATTTGTACATAGTGGTGGAGAAACCTGATAAATGCTGTGGGCGCATCTACCATTAAAGAATCATTAAGGATGATACTCTTTGGCTCCTCACCTTAATTCCCTGTGGAAAATACAGGAGTGTAGGTCTATCTACGTACGGCGCAGCATCTGTTTTAACTGTAGAAAATCCTAAGAAAAATACCCGCATCTCAGTTGTTCTTGTTCCTCTTTTCCTCTTCCCTTTCCCTCACCATCTTTTCCTTCCAATTTTAAAAGTTGCATGTCTAAGCTATTCAATTCATTTCAATTCACAGGGCTCGAGCCCAATGGCCACGACTCTGCAGTTGTGATAATCCATTGAAACAGTCAATCCTTATCAAACTTTCAAACGTCACAAGTGCATTACTATGAAAAAGTCGGTTGCCACGGCCTAGTTCAAAATCCATTTTAGCTCTATTTTAATTCGAAACGGTCTACCAAAAACAATGTATAACATAAGACGTTCATATAATCATGCATGTCAATTCATAGAATCATATGTATAATCCCCTAACGGTGGAATTGAAATGACTTCGAAGGCCGGCCCCAAAGACTTGGTCCCTCATCTGACAGACTCGACCCACTTTGCCCCCAAAGAAACTGATGGTGCAAGCCCAGATCTAGTAAACCGCTCCTTGCTAGTGGTGCAATTTGTATGGATGAGGCAGACACAGCACAGTAAGTTCATTAGCCCCTGCTTCTGATCTGTTAAACAGGTGGAGTGAGACCCGGAGATTCCACGGCTGAGTAGAATAGAGAAGGGTCGTTCATAATTTCATCCTGTGCTTCTGCTCATTATCAGAACAATATTTGTCTGCATGTGCAATTATATATACGAATATACATATCATTTTAGATGTAAATTTTCCCTCCGGTAGACCGTCCTCACCATATCTAGGCCTGTCTGCCCAAATTAAGCCCCGGGGATCTCATTCTGTCTCTCTCGAGTCTCTTCCTTTCCTTCACGCTTGTTGCTTGGAGTCCATTAACCGAGTGGCTCCAGTGTAGGCGACCTAACATGGCCACTTTAGCCCCCATTTTGAGGAATGTTATATCTCTGACAAAGCCACTTGGTATGATCATTCAGCATTCATACGCTACAGTACGCGGCACTGGTTTTGTATTCTACCTGTGCTGTTCCAGACCATGTTTATAACTCCTTCCTTCCTTCCTTCGGAGGTAGAGGTTGGTTCATGGGCTTTCCCTTTCCGGTGAGAAGTCATTTTGATTTACGCTTTCCACCGAAAAGAAGAGTGCATTTCTTTATTTTTTTATAAATATAAATGCCAGTGGGAAGCCGGATTCCAGACACTGTTCTCTAATGCGTACTCAGGAATACGATGAGAATTTGTATCCAAATGTTGTCCATTTCCATCCATGTTGGAGTAATTTATTGATTTCGTTTATTTTTAGGTGGCTGATTATTGACAGAATAATTGTGTTTTTGAGCTGAAGTGCTGAAACTGTATTTTTCTAAGGGGCGGTTTACGCCATGGAACAACAGATGTGACCAAGAAAATTAGATTACTTTCATGGTCATACTTCCTGGACACATTTCAAAAAAATGTGACTTTCAAAGTCATTAGGCCTCTTAATTCTTTGGAGCCCACACGACTAGAAAGTAGTAGCGAAAATGACTCTGAATAACTGTTGATTTGAACTTAACCCCTAACGCATCAACTCAACAGTTTTGGTATGATTTAGAGTCCGGTCAGGCTCCCTATGAGTCAAATTTTACCGGATGTGGTTGTAACCGGATGTGGTTGTAACTTTGGTACAACATGAGAAATTGTCATATCTTTCTAACAAGACCAAATTTTACTTTCATCGGGCCCGTAGTTAAGAAATAATTCATGTCTACAAATCAAAATTCAATTCAGGGCAGCTCGGGCAGGTTTGTGGCCGATAAGAGTGGTGTACCAAATATGTGACAGTCATCAGTGACTTCCAAATGATCATTTTTGAAATTGTTTAACAATTTTTTCTTAACTTGATTTTGAAAAATCCAACCGTAGGATCTTGTTCAAAGCCATCCAATTAGTATGCGTACCAAGTTTTGTAAATTTTGACCGTACGGATCTTGAGATATATTTAATCAAAGTTCCAAGTTTTATAAAAACTTTCAGGCAGATCAACAGTGATTGGATCACCTTCGTCACCCATTTTTCCTTCACCATTTTCTCCTCCTAGACCACAATATATGCTGTAGAATTCATATCTATTTTGGATTTATTTATTTTTTGGATTTCTTTCCTCTACAATTTCTTTTCCATACAAATGCATGTATACGCCGTTTGGATTTCAAAAAATAGATGATCTTCTTAGACATTTGTAGTGTGGAAAAAGAGCCGGTGTATATGCATTTCATTTGACTCCCGTCACTAGAAATGTGGTTTTCCAATGCTTCTGTGTGTTGTGTTGTCCTCAAATTTTTTGAGCATAATCCCAACTCACTTTAGAATCCAAAACTGAAGAGCCTCCAACCACACGATCTCAAAAAATTGGTTGTTTCACTCTCCAAAGGGTAGCTGTCCCTGCCGGGCAGTACCAAAAAACACTTTTCTCTCAAGTTCAAACCTTATGATCTTCCAAAAGATAAAGAGTCACAACCTAAATTTTTGTGTACACATACATGTACAAGTTAGGTACTAGATCCTACGGCTAGATTCTTTAAAATACGTTTGAATTTGCATAATTCTACCTTAAACTAAAATAGGGCAGAATTGAGGCAGAATTTGGGATTTTATGGAAATTAACTTTAGGAGTTAATTGGTTTTCAATTACACCGGTTCAGAGTTTTGTTTTCAGTAAATGCTCACGCTGCGACAATCAAATCAGAAATTCGAGTTCGCTAAGGCCTTGAAAAGCTTGTGGATATGGCACAGTAGTAGTGAATACAATACTGTAATAATGAATACATTATTATACCTTTACCATATATAGTGAACCATAATACAAAATTTAATAATTTTTTGGGAATTCTCTCCTTCATTATCCAAACCTACACTTCTTTTATTGCTATCATTTGTATCAAATTTGAGTCATTTCAACAAAGTCCAAAGTACAAACATAGAGCACTTTGTATACCATTTTCATACTTCTACGTAGAAAATTTCCAAAAATTCTTTGTAATCCATATTCTACAAGTTTTAATTCATCTTAGACGTAATAACATAGAAAATAGGTGAATCGCTCATTTACTAATCATAAAAATTAATTAAAGATTTTATTTAATTCCAAATGTGCACCTTCTTAACAAATTACTAAAAATACTATTAAGATACATTCTAAATAGGGCTCGTATTCTAGAAGTTCCCACCACTGGATCAATGCTACATTTTGCCTACAATAGTTGAATTGTGCTGGCTATAATTCTGTACGGTTATATTCTGAACTTCATGTACTTATTTCAATATGTAGTAAGAATGAGCAATGAGTTTACAAAATCAGTGTTTCTCAAAAAAAACTCTATGCTCCAAAGGGCTAATAGGTGCAAACCGAAGTTGGACCGGGAGAAATGTCCATATACTAAGAAGTGGGCATGTTGATTTTTTTCAATGAATTTCAAAAAAGGCGATTTTGAAATTTTTGGCCATATTTTTACCTTCTTACTTTCTTCTTCTCCTTCTTTTCTTCTCTTCTCTTCTCTTCTCTTCTCATCTCATCTCTTTTCTTCTCTTCTCCAAGAATTTAAGCAACCATGGTTTCAATGAGGAGAAGAGAAGGTCTTGTCTTAGTTTTAGGATTATATATGTGTTTGTACATGCTTGTAAAGCATGTTGGAGATTTACAAGCTTTGATATTGCATAGAGAATAGAAGAAGTTTGCTATTTTCAGCTTGCTTCAGAGTAGTTTGGATCGTAGAGAGAGGAGCATTTGAAGTCAAGCTCAAATATTTGAATTTGTGGACTGTTTGTTCTTGGATTTATGGATAGAGGAGGATTTTAGGGGTTGGATTTGAGTCAATTTCAATACTTTCATATTTTTGTGTAAGAGATTGGGGCCATACTTGATGAGGAAAATACCTGTTTTAAAAAAATTGTGTATGTACAAGATAGGATTGCAATGTCTTTCAACATATTGGATACTGGTAATGGTCTGCGGAGCATAGGAAATTTGTATGGATTTCATAAGAGCTCGCTTTCAATAATTGGTCAAGAGTTTTGTAGATGTGGTAGGAAGCATTTTCAACCAATTTTTGTTCAAACTCCAAATGAATCTCAAATTAGAGCTTTAGGCTCACAGTTTGAACGATTACATGGAATTCCTTTCATAATAGGAGTAGTTGATGGGCCGCATATTCCTGTTGTATCTCCTCTTCTTGGTGGAGAAGATTACTATTGCAAAACATCCTTTCATTCAACAATTTTAGAAGGGATTGTTGGACCGGATTGTCTCTTTTTTAAAATAATGACTTTGGTTGAATTGCATACTTAAACTGTTGTAGAAGAGGCAAGGATGATGGAACTTGGAAAAAGAGTTGTAAGGAATCTTTGTGCTTGTTAGTGACCAAAGTTCAATTCCCCTCACCTGCAAGATTGACTCAAATTAGCCAAAATCCGGCTTCTTCCTAGGGGGTGGAGGGCATTGGCATGCCCCGAAGGTCAAGGCCTTGTATAACCTCATCATACGACCCACATACGTCGGCATTTGCAAGCATTTGTCATGGGAAAAAATTGAAAAAGAATTTACCTTGTTTATTTGATGTCCATGCAAATTTGTCGACTATCTCACCTTTAATCGCAATCAACTGGTGTACTTCAAAGACCCTCCACTTCGGTGAAGCGACTCTCTCCTCATCCTACTCTCTAAGATCAATTACGTCCGTTTTAATGGATGACTTCTTTGCCTTCATTTTAGGTGCAACTTTCTCTTTCAATGGGCGGCACCCTTTTTTCTTTCCCATGTCCTTCACTATTGTAGCCACCTCTTCTTTTACTTATAAAATTTCAGCTCCAACAGTAGAAGAAGGCACATGAAAAGGAGGTTGGAATGCACTAGAAGAAGAGCTAAATAAATTTCGACCATGCTGCAATTAAGGATACAAAATCCGTAAAAATCAGAGCAGCAATTTTTTGCATCTATTACAAATTTTGCAACCATTCTTGTCCTTGCAACTCCTTCAAAGAGTCCTCATCAGCAATACATCCCTCTATGCTTTTTGGGGGGGGAGGGGGGGGGGGGGGAATTAAATGATGGAATGCTACAAGGAAAGAGAGAACATTTTCTACTTGGGTTCAAAGTGGAACAATATGAGGTAATAAAGGATGACTGCCATTATATCAACAATAACTCAAAAAAATATTTGATTGAAAATTTCATAATACAGCAATTTCATGGCCCATGGTCCATTGTTTTTATCTCCATTGTATCTTAGTCAAGGTTGGTCAATGGTTTCTATAGAGACCAACATGGCAGATATGGTGCATGCAAAGAAGGGAAAGAACTTTTGCAAGGAAGAGAAGAAGCAACTTTGTATTTATTTTTTGCATGTTTACTAAGATCTTAAGAAAGGGACGGGGCAAGATAGTGCAACTTTTTGGCGTCACATCACTAAACACTACAATGAACTCAGGTCCAAAGGTTGCGGTTCACGATCAACGAGGTCATTACAGATAAAGTGGTCTATCATTAAGCATGGTGTAGCTAACTTTGTTGGGATTTGCACAAATTGCGAGAGAGTGGGACTAGTTTAGAAAATATCTTGTTGAGTGCAGTGGAGATTTACAAGTTGAAGTAGTTGAAGGGCACAGGCTTTGTGTACATTTTATGCTTGGAAATTATTGAAAGAAGTGCTTCAGTAAGGAGAGACCCAGGAAGAGGCAAGACAACACGAGCGACTATCAGCCATGAAGCGTAGAGCGCATTTTGTAGGCTCAAGACCAGTGACTGCTAAGATGTTGCTAGATCAACATGCGGAAGAGGAGCGAGGTGAGCAAGGTGAGCGCCTACGCAGGCTTCAAGAGGCTGAAGCGGCCTGGTGGATGTAGGACAGGAAGGAGGAGCAACGACTTGTCAAGGTCAAAGAGTCAGTGTTGCATTACTAGCCAAGGCGACGTCGGCTCGATGACCGGTGCAAAGCTAAAAGCTAAAATCTTCAAGGATCAGACTACTTTGTTTGCGATGCCTGAGTCCAACTTCCCGCTCATTTATGAGTTCTTGCTTCTAAGGGAACATGACGAGATAAGCGAGTTTGCAAGAGAGTCGCTACATAGGTTGCTGCAAGGACGTCAACAATAGCCCCGGTCTAGACAACTTCGACGTTAGTGCAGACAACTTTGACGTTGCAAATAGAGTCGACGCCATATCTACACTGAGTTCGAACTACAACAATACTTAAGCCAACGAGGAGCAACAACCAGATTAACTGAGAAAGCAAAGAGGAGCGGGTGAGAGCACAATAAAGTGGACCACAAAGTGCAACATCCACTAGGAAGTGAATATGAAGTGTGCTGTTTTTTTAAAGCTTAGAGCTAATTTTGAGCATTTTGGTGTAGTTTTTGAGCATTTTAGTCACTTTCTAGGGTGTCACAAGGTATCTTATATGCATCTTCATAAAAAAAACATCTTCAATTGAAACTTAATTTGTCCACTAGTTCTAAATCATGAAAATGAACTACTTCAAAGTCTTAACCCCTAAACGACCAAGCTGTTTTCTAACCTCCAAAACCAAAAACTGCAATTTTCTACCACCTTGTTGAAATTGAGGTACAAGTAAAGTTTTTACTATTTTTTTGTACTTCCAGCCGTAGGATCTTAGACTTATTTGCTATCAAAAATACTATGTAAAATTTCAGCCGTTGGATCTTAACCATTTGTGAGATCGTAACATTCAAAGTTGATGCAAGTTTTTTTTGGGCAGACATAGTCTACTTTGCGCAAAGGGGGACTTGATGATTGTTACCCCAAAAGTTTGGCTCATATTTTTTTCCATGTAGATAACAAAGTTGAGAACATCTGTGCAAAATTTTAGATACTCATTTGGCTTTTTGAACCTTCATGCAGTTTATTTTCGAGAAATAAGTACGAAAACAATGATTCAAAAAAACCCAGATTTTGTGAGTTTTAGTTGGTTTTTGGAAAAATTGAACAGTGAGAAGGTACATTTACAAGTTTTTGAAATACTGGAAAAAAAAAAAATCATAAATTCATAAATCTCAAATTTTGACAAATTTTGAAAGAAAACAATGGAAAATTACAGAAAACTATGAAGCTTAGCCTTGTAATTTTTGGAGGCTGCCCTTGAGAAATTGGGAATTTTTTTTACTTGGGTCACTTGGGAATTCTAATATGAATTTGGTTGTGGAGTAGCTTTCGAAAAAAAATTCAAAAAAAGTTCAAAAATAAAAAGCTTTTTTCTGCCCGCCCGAAGGCTGAAAACTACAATTTGCATTTAAAACTTCGGAATTTGGAATTTGAATTTGCAATTTTTCCCACATACACCTTGTAGTTTTGGGAACATCCTGTAAAAATCTTAAGTAAAAATATCAAGTTTTACCCCTTTATCTAAGCTGCCCGAAATAGAAAAAAGCCATTTTGGTGGCCGTGGTTGTTTAGGGGTTAATTTCTTCATTTGGGGCCCTCTATTGTCTGTAGAGGATGTTTTTTTCAATTTAAAAAACAATGTTTGGTGAAAAAAAACTCACTAAAAGTACCGCGGAAGTGACCCTTCACAAAAACATCCTTGCGGTACTTTTGGAACCCTAAACCAATTAATGAGTATATTAATTGACTATTTTAGAATACCTCTTAAACATACAGAGGGCCCCACTTCATCAAAAGTGATTTTTAGATAGTTTTTTATTCTTTTCTAGCCACTTTTCAAATGACTGCATTCACTTTGCTTGGATTTGAAGCCTTCATACAATAACTTTAAAGTGTCTACTTTGTATGAAACTTTTTCAAGTTGTACAAAAACAAGTTGAGAATCTATATTAGCCAAAAAAATTAACTTCAATTACATCTTTCCATCACTTTTGTGCAATGTTTGCAAAAGGGCTGAAACTGACAAATAGTTAAGCACTTTTTTGGTCCACTTTATTGTGCTTCTCTCCAAGCTCGTCAATGAAGAAAGGTCAGCTAAGTTTCAATGCTTGCACTTCATCCGCTTCATTGCCGGATTACGGTGATTGTTTAGAATTTACAGACACTCCCCCCGTTGGTTTTATATCTAGGCGGTTTAAACATATGTCAAACTACAATTTACCGCCTGTAGGCTCATTTTCTACACTAAAGCAGAACAGCATTCTGTCCTGCGTTAAACTGCGTCATCAGAAACATAAACCTGGATTTATGGAAATTAGTGTGGAAATGTGATCCAAATAAACATATTGCACGTTAAACGTTTTAACGTGCACGTGTCACCTTTGACGTTGCTTTAACGGCTTCTGTTAAAGAGTGTCAACTTGAATTTTGAAGTAACGGTTTAGTGTTAAAAATAACAACATGAGTGACATCGCGTCAACTTAAACATAAATCTGCATTGTGGAAAGTAACTTTTTTGGAGAGTTTTTTACCTCACAGTAGTTTTTTAATGGTTAAATTTAGTCACATTCCACATCAGCACGTTTCTTTTAACATAGAAGGCGTTTGTGGTGACATAGGAAACGTTCAACTGTGTTACTAAAAACATATTAACACATCCTACGTGGAATGACCTGTTGACCTGGAATGTAGGATTCGAATCCTAGAGAGTATCAATAGTGACGCCTGTGTTCTGGGTGACATAAAAACGCGTCACACTGCGTTTCAAGAAATATATTGACATAGTTGACGTGTCACATGTCCATGGAGGCCGTGACTGACGTGGCGGCTATGGTTTGACTTGGTCAACATCCTAGAGGGTGTCAATAGTGACACGCGCGTTTAAAGTGACATAATTTGCGTTAAATTGTGTTTCAAGAAACGTAATTACATAGCTGACGTGTCAGGTGTGACGTGGCCGCTAGGATTTTGGTGATGTACACGTTAACTCATGTTTCCATTGTTCATTCTTTGGTGGAAACATTCATCTATGAAGGTCTTAGATTAGGACTTTAAGCCTAGGTTTAGGGTTAGGGTGAGCCGCCACTTCGGCGGCTTCTTATCTTGTATTTGAGAGCTTGTTTTCAAGCTTTTTGTGTTTTCTTCTTACTCCATAGAGTGTCTCCCATTGTTTTCCTTCTCAGTCCCTTGTTTCTTGTTCAAGTAGATTGAGATTTGAATGAGTTGTAGATCTCTTGTAGGGCTTTCCAATGGCAGTAAGTACGTCCAATTTTGAGTTATAGGGAGTGAGATATCGCCTCCTCAAGTTGGGGTTGTCAAAGGAGTGCGGTTGGAGGAAGGGTCTCGGATTTTTAGCAATCAGTCTTTGAATTTTGATCCTATGATCTTGAGATTTTGAGGGCACATGCACAATCAACTTAGCTTTCCAGAAAGCTAAGGCACGCCTTAATCCGAGCTAGGATGGAGTAATGGCAACCCATAAACTGAAAGGTACTTCAATAAAATCCAGGGGGGGGGAGGGGGGGTTTGGGGTTTCTTCTAACTTTATTCTTGTTCGCCATCTTCTTCTTGTCTCCATTCTTCCCTTGTTTCTTGGATGATGTCTTGCTATGAACTCACCGTGAGCACAATGATGTGGGGTGTGTAGATTAAGAAGGATCCAGCATGAGCAGCCCCTTACGTTACGTCATCCTACGTCTAAAGACATTCTCTGAAACGCGTTAAAATATGTGACATATGTGTTTATCAGCGTCAAGTTGAATAGTACATTGTGTTTCTTTTTACTCAAATTTCAAATTGAATGCGTCACTATTGACGTGGCAAAGATCATCCTACGTCTAAAGACGTTTCCGTAAACGCGTTAAAATAAGTGACACACTTGTTTATGAGCGTCAAACAGCGTCAAAGTTAACGTCCGGGAGGCGTCAAAGTTAACGTCCGGGATGCGTCAAACAGCGTCAAAGTTAACGTCAAACAACGTCAAAGTTAACGTCACACTGCGTTTACATAAACACAAAATATCCCAAATCCCGAATTTGATGCGAAAATATATCCTCAATCCACGATCACTGCACGTGTCACAATCTTGGCCATTGGAAACCTAAATGACACGTCAGATTTCCATGCCACATCAGCAAATTTTTCATCCATCAGGACGACGGAGCCTTGCCACGTCATATCTGACCTGGAATTAATTAACATTGGGAAATGTCCATGTCACATGCAACGTGGAATGCAAAAAGGAGGGAACTGCTCACGTGGCAAAAAACTTACTCTCAAAGTTACTCACCCTGAGTAACTTCCATAATTCCTGTTTGCGTCACTTTTGAGGCAGCACGTTAACTCCTGTTAACTGGTTTAACATAAGGTTGACGCAGCACGTCAAACCAAAGTGACGTCCGTGACCTTTTTGCCATTTTTGTGTCAAAAAAACTGTCCACGTTAAACTGCGTTAAACCGCGTTAAAAATTGCGTTAAACGACGTCACTTTGGACACTGTTCTGCTCTAGTGCTAGTTATCAAGGCTTTAGCGAACTGTATGGTATAGGAGATTTTAGTCAAAGTAATTCAAAGTTCCAATATAATAGCTTTTAATTATGAACAAATTTTGTAGTCTCTAAAACTCAAGGAGAATGTACCAACTTCTATTTAAATGCATAACTTTTTCTATGAAAGGTGGTTAAATATGTTGTTGTTTTATATATTCATTCAATAAAACAAATAAAAAAAACACAAGGGAAATCTCTTCAAAGAATGTTAATAAATATATCAGTCTAAATCCAAAGATTTATAAATATAGGAAAAAAAAGACACTCAGTTCACATTGAAATCAATACATTCTTTCTCTTCAAAAGCCACAACTGCTTAATTAAGACATTCTTGATAACAAAATGCCTGCCAAAATGCTCCATCTAAGTCATACCCCGGATGAGTTCCCAATTCCTCCACAGTTTCTCCTCTGGACAAAATAGAAGTTGTAACTGAAGACACTTTCCATAATCCTCCTCCATTTGTTGCATACTTTAACCCCTAACTATCCTTAAAACCCAAAATGGGTTTTGGCTATTTCGGGCAGCCTGGATGGGGAGGTTAAAATTAATATTTTTTTTCAAGATTTTTACTGGGATCTCCCTTTACTGTAAGGTCTATGTAGTAAAAAATTTGAAGCCAAATTCCAATTTTAGAACCTTCATCTAGAAATTTTAGGTTTCAAGTCCAAAACGGGCAGTCTAAAATTAGGTCTTTTAAAAAAAATAAAAATTGAAATATTTTCATGACCAAATCACTAATCAAGTTCCATAGTGACCCAAGTCAAAAAGTTTACCAATTTTACAAGGGCAGCCTCCAAAACTTACAAAGACAAGCTTCAAAGTTTTTAGTAATTTTTGAATTTTTTCTTTAGAAATTTGTCAAAATTCGAGATTTTTGAATTTTTTAAAAATATTTTTTTCTAAAAATCACAAATTTATAAAGGTACCTACTCACCGTTCACTTTTTCTTTAACTCACAAATTGTTTTTGTAATGCATGTTTTACTATTTTATCAATTTTATACCGTCTTATAGAAAATAATTTTTATGAAGGTCTAAAAAGCGTTTTTTTGGCCTAAAATTTTGCATGAGCATACCTAACTTAGTAAGCTACATGGAAAAAAATGTGAGCAAAATGTTTGAAGTAATAATCATCAAGTCTCCCTTTGGCCCATTTGCACTATGCCTCTCGGCCAAGGCCGAAAAAAATATTTGCTGAAACTTTGAACACTACGATCTCCCTAATGAAAAACATCCAACGGTTGAAATTTGGATCAGTTCTTCTAAGTAGGGTTAGGTACAAGATCTTACGGTTGAAATTCCAAAAAAGGTTAAAAAGTTTGTTTCATATCCTCGGGAGGGCATAGTGGTAAAAAATCGCAGTTTTGAGGATTCAAGCTCTCAAAAACACAAGGAAATTTAGGGGTTAAACTCCACATAAATTCTTTACACTCATCATCTTCTAGCTCTACTTGTAAGTTACGTATCAACTCCTCCCTCCACTCATCTATTCCACGACTCGGCTTTATACTCAAATCCCTAAAACCTTCCAAAAATGCGGGGATAAACAAGTAAGCCAGAAGTTGTGAGCTTCCATATTGATAAAGTGCTGCCAACTCAATTCGAACCCTTGCCCACCTCTTGTGGGAAACTCGTCAACATAGCGCCACCGTAGCAGTCATACCATGTACAAGATTATGAAAAACCGTGCATTGCTGCGAGGACAGCTTTTCGGAGTGGGTCGTTTAGGGTGTGAGCGAGCCTGACAACTGACAAATAAAAAAATAGATATGAAACCGGGACCAGCAGTGGTTGGCGACGAGAACCAATTTTCATCAGGAGATACGCGAGACATCCGCACTCCGACCACGTACATATACCTTACGACGAAGTGGACGAACTAATAACTGCCTACGAATACATCATCCAGTATAAAATACAGTACGCCGTATGTAATACTGTCTTCCAGTATTTCATACTGGCTCCCGTATAACAGAGCCCATGCAGAACCATGGAGCTGCACCAGAGTCGGAATAGCGACGGAAGCAAACTAATAAGGGTCACTGCAACATTGGGCTGCTCTTCCGTTGCTCGGATCGACAATGGGCAAGTTCTGACCATATAGGATCGACGATAAACAAACGAATCGACCAGAAGATGACCAATAATGCGTATCGGATCCACACCATCACAGAACCCAAAGATCATAACTCAATAACAACACCAATTGACTCAAGACTTGAAGAATCATGTGCCAAAATTGGGCGATATCTGAAACACGCCTTGAGTAATCACGGTACCTCCGAGACAAAAAACCAGAACCTTCTGTTAAATATCAATACTCACCTGGCGCGGGCGCCAAACGACTAATGTTTGTGCTGGAATCAAAACAGCCCACCAAATGAAGGGTTCAATACCCTGACCAACATGATTAAACGAAGAGCTCGAACAAGCAGTATCTAGCTAAAATCGTCCTTCACTGGTGAATCATTATGACCGAATTATAAAACTCACAACGAACCCAATGACATTAAGATACAAAGCGTAAAGGCGACAGCGCCACTTGACAAACAGATGCGGGTAGAAATCCTGGATCGTCAGAAACCACAGCGAAACAAATGAGGGCCATGTCAAACTGACAACCAGCAACATGCACCTAAAACATAACGGTGTATGAACTAGGGATTCTATTTTCCAAGACTATATACGGATAAATCGAACCATTGCTGATTTCAACAATACTTGCCAGGTCTCCAGCAGTGCCAACCACGGAAAAGAACAACAATTTTAATAGCACTTGAATTACCATCCGAATCAGTCCTAATATCAACATTGGAAGCAGTTGAACCCTTACATCCAGGGAGGAGGCAACCAATGCAAAGCATAAAATCTTAATCTCAGATGTAACAAGCTTCATTCATTATGGCGAAGACAGTACAAGTCCCCATGAACGATTACAATTGTATTCCAAATTGGCGCCTCCAAGATTGTGGCCATTGGTGACCTAGGAACTCGTGCCGGGGATGCCATGCAGTGCATCTTGCCCACAATGAGTACCTCAAAGCTAATCTGAGTGAACACTCAAACCGGGTTTATCATGCAATACAACCCTGTGGAGAAGATGCCAGCTTGAAGCTGGAGATCTCGACTGACTCTTTCACAGCTTCCTATCACGAATGGCACCAAGGAGGCGTAGAGCGAGGAAAGCCTCAAGGCGTATGATGCGGCGCGGGTCACGATGGGCTTCAACAGTGAGCGCGAGAAGGAGAGAATCACCGGAACATGGGTTCCCAGGTACGCCGAACGCCAGTAGATGCTTTTGTTTGCTGGACCCGTCTTCTTCGCTTTTACAAGGTTTGCGACATTGCCACTGTCTTTCGCTTCAGCTACTCCGACAACAATGCACGACGTAGCTCCATTGGACGCACATCGTTTAACGTAGACATCGAGTTCTGTATGCTAAGAATTCCACTAATAGTGAACAATGCGCAGACTGCAGCTGTGTATGGCACTCAGAGCTCAGCGCAATTATATCCATGTCACCACCGAACCGTGCAATTATATCCATGTCACCCCCGAACCGTGAGATGCAATCTGCGCAGAGGGCGAGTCTTGCATCGATCAGCGACGGACGGTATCCGGAGTATCGCATTGAGGAAATGCCTATCTTCGCAGCGGCCTCGGAAGCGACATACGAAGAAGGCGGAAGTTCAGGTACAACATTCAAAGAGTACGAGATGATTTCCAAGTTCTGGGAAGATATAGTGAGCGACAGTGAGTAGTATGAGCAATGATGCTGAGAGCAGTGAGGGAAACCCTAGGACATCGCCAGAGGATGTAGTAGTGACATATGCATGCGAGGATAGTAAGAATGATATGTTATTACAGGTGTAAGATCAAACATAAATTGTGCCTGACATTATCCTTCTGTGTCGATGCTAAGACTATATGGAATACATGTGGCTAACGTCGGCAGCCACTATTCTGAACATGAAATGCATAGATTAGCTAGCCATGCCAAGCGAATTGCCACTTAACGCTGACTGGACATTCGGAGTAGAGTACGTCCCGTCGAGGTCGTGCAAGTGCTGTTGAAGTGAAAGAATCCGATTATCCTCCCTACCAATGTCGGCGCTAGGCTCGATCGCGTAGTCCGATAGAAACATGTTAAAAGCGGCTGTGTCCTCCTCAAGTGCGAGAATGTGACGGCCACTTAGCTCACAAGCCTGCACCGATGAACCTGTGCAAAGCGATTGATAATTAGATCTCGTCCAAACCGTAATGTTAAAGAAGTACTACCTTTAGGAATGTAGTGAGCTTACCCACAGCCGCGGTCAAGTCAAGAACGGCGCTCCCCTTTCCGGTGCAGATCTCTATCATGGTTTCCATGAATGCCGGAGCCTTCTGTTTGGAACCGCGATACGAGTTTGTCTCGTTACATCTGAGCAAGTTGTCGTCAGTTACCACATTCTCGAGCACATCCGACGACTCGGCACTCCAGTCCATAACCTTGCTAGCGATCTCTTGGAATCGAAAATTCACCTGGCTCATACACCTTCGCCGGTAGACCTTTGCTTTGAAAAGTCGCTTCTGCAAAGCACGTTGGATCAGGCTAATTAGTATAATTCAGAATATGTAACCTAGATCCGGAATGATAATATCAGAGAACTTGCAGGCATAAAGTCATAGGACATTACCCATGTTGGAAAAAATGGTCTGTGGTTCACAACGTAGAACGTCCTTAAACACTCCCATTCATTATTCCAAGTCCCCGACGTAAGTAAAGGCTGCTCCTCAGCAGGAACGAATAGAAGTATGACACCGGAGTCCGCTAAAACGGCATCTGCTATGTGAAATATGGCTGGAAACGTCGTCTTCTTCACCATATTCCATGCGGGAGTCTTCGATTCGTGCGCGAGTGCCCCATTGTCATATCCGGGAATGGGGCTATTGTCTGGTGTGTCACAGATGATGAGGTCCACGCAATTTCTGCTTGCGACCCTATCATGCTGCCGAAGCCTCCCACCATTAATCTGTCACATGAGCAACGCATATTACAATGAGCATGAGTTGGACACATCGCGCCGGCGCCAACAGCGTCGACTCGATCAGAACTCAGAAAACAAACGAACACATGGTTCTTAAACGGTGCAAACTTAGTTCATTCCCAACGAACCCAAAGCTTCGATTAATGTCAACTATGCATAACCAGCAGAGTCGGATCTATAAGAATAGACAATCCGGCGCCGGCGTGAGATGGTCCATCTCTCGCAGTACCAGTCGGCATCCAGCACATTGAAAGCTTGGAAAAAGACGCGGGAGATCATACATATCGAGGACGTTCTGACTTGCCCTATTAGACCCAAGCTGATCAGACGACTGAAAAGGCCCGGCTGAGACCATATATTTCGAGGACAAGACAGTAACAGTTCCAACAGCACTTGGCGCCGGCGTCATCACACGAGAGGACATTCGAGGGATACGCGGATCAAGCAGAATGCAGACAATGCAACCGCAACCAGTAGAATATGCTGCACTATCATTGGATATAACACTGGGTTAAATCATAGCCTATACTCTTAGTAGCCGTTGCTGGGATCTGCGAAAAGAATATAAAAAGTAGAGCTCGCAAAAGAGTACTGAATAGCCAATGATCTAATCTCACAAACTAGGATATATTCACACGAGAACGAAGAGTCATCCGAAATGAAACTTCAGACCACGCCGGCGCCAGTCGCGAAGATAGAAGGCGAGAAATACTATATAAATACCGAAGAAGAATCGCGGCTGGAATTGACATATCAAGTGAAAGGAAAGAAGATGGCGAGAAAACCTGCTTAATTGCAGCCAGAAATGTTGCGAACACCGAACGGTCGATCCCTTCTAAGAGACTCTCGAAAGCGATGTTCATTGTTCGTTTCACAGTCGCAGACACGCCTTCAATGGGCAGAGCAGAGAACTTTAGTTGCGATACTTCCGGCCCGGGTTTAGCAGGTTTCTTCAAAGACCGCGTTGTCAACTTTCTGGGGACCGAGGCAAGGGGAAGAGGGTTCGATGGAACAGCCTCCTCTTCAGAGACCTCAGCTGACCTGACAGTCCTTGGTCGCAACTCCATCCGATGGGGAGAGGATGGACGCTGCTTGCCTTCGGTGGCACCGGTAAGGGTGCAATCCTCATCGGCTTCAATATTGCCATTCATTGTCTCCACCTGTTGGAGAATATCTGAAATTATAGCATTCGACTGCTCTTGACTCGTTCCTTTGAGAGGAGCCTCCAATCCATCATTCGCAGCAGCTTTGGCAGCAATAAGGACCTGCAGCTCAGTAAACAGCATTGGTCCGTAATGAGTGTCGAGCACACTGTTAGTAGCAATTTCAGACTCGTCTCTCGGAACGTAAACAGTTTCCAACGAACCGGATAAGGCAGAAATAAGTGTAGAGGATAGTCTATAAGCAGTGCCATCTACCGTTTCAGCTCCTCCATTCTGCTCTCCTTCCAAATTCGCCGTTCCTAACACATTCCCCATCCTCTCGAGGGTTGCATTAAATGTTGCATCTAGCGCCTTAGCCTTCTCGCTGAGCGGGGCAGATCTCACGGCTTCTATCTCCCTCTCCACTCGTTCATAAATCTCCCTGTCCTTTGAATCAAGGAAGTACCGCTCCTCACCAATACTCTCAATGTACCAACCGAGGTACTTGAGATGTGGCGGACTTTGGTGAACAGCAGCAAACACGCTCGGCTTTGTCAAGAGCCAGTCTGCGAAAATAGGAAACCTGCTGATGTCGCCATCTTCTTTTGGAATTAGGCTGTGAGCTTCAAAGATCCACCTCACAAATCGCATAATAAAACGACGAACTGCCATCTCCCCATGGTGATAATTCGTTTGATCCTTCCAGGCTTTATGCCTCACAGGCCCGCAATCCCCAGAGAAGATTTCCGGGAAATACTTCTCGAATCCAAACACCATCACGCGGTCAAAGTACTCATCAAACAATGGCTTCACAACTTCAGGCCGCATAATTCCGATGCCCTTCTCACCTTTCGATTTTCCAGCCAAGTCCAGGGTCAACTCCAAGGCCCTCGTACCCATCTGCTTCGGAGTAAAATACTATGTCAGTGAAAGTTGAAGAGTAGAACTAATCATCGTAAAGGCAATCGTAACACCAGTCTACTATAAATAAAATATATATTTATCAACTAAAGAGCATTTGCAATGGCAACTGGAGGGAAAAAAAGCCAAGAATTCAAGCCTCTCCAAAACCTATTGGGGTGAGTAGGTAAATAACCTGCTCCCACCAAGCGCGTCGATTCAGCCATTTCTGGAACGCAGCCCTTGTAAAGTCGAGGTCGGGGAAGTGATACTTAAGCTTCTCTTCGCTTGTACTGTTCCATAACTTCAGCACTCTCGTTATATCCACTCCTTGAACCCCAACCAGAATCCCCAGATTATCTACTGTCATAGCCCCAGTCTTCCGTGAATTCGTGCGGGAATGGATATCAAGTTCGTCAATCAGGTGGGGGTGGTACTTCGGATTGCACAACCTAAATATTTTTTTCATATGTTCGGTCTTCTCTTTTCTGATCGACTGAGCTGCAGAGTGTTTCGCTTCTTCAATCATCATCGCGGTGGGAAGCGGATGTTTGTCCTTCAAGGATTTGACAGCCTCACGTTCGGCGACTAGGATTTCACGCTGTTCAATAACAATTTTCATCGTCAGTGCTCGTGCAGTTCAAAGAAGTCTTAGTAGAATGATATCTAAATTCGAAAATCTGGAATTTCGAAATCTGACTGAAAGTAACGGAAATCCTATTCGATACATGCGCCAGATTCAATGTCACTTACAATCGAATATCCGGATCATACCTAAGCATAAACGTAAGCATATTGTCAACAGCCATTCAATTTAGACAAAAGGACAAACGTCAAGTTTAGTCTATTAAAAACGCAATAATATACATAGGTAAGAGAGGGGCACCTTAAAATAAACTTCGGTGACTGCATCACATGTCATATTATACCACCGGCCTTTGCAAACGTCTTTGATTCGATTGATCTCTGCCTCGGTAAAGTAGGGTTCGTATTCCTTAGGGTCCCGTTTTGCTATCTGCATGACCTCAAAAAGAGTATGCGCAAGTTGCTTCTTCACGGTCGTGTTCGCAGTTCCACTGAGGTGACACGCAACACCGAGATAATTAGCATGATGTACTTACTTCGGATCGGAGGCCAAGTAAAATCCTACTTATCCCACTCCATGCCAGGAAACAGAACAGCCGTAACTGATGCACTCCAAGAAATTAACCGACCAATACAGCACAATGATCAGCAGAGACCGCAAATCGATGTGAATCTGAAACCGCAGTCACAACATCCTCTCCTGCAAATTACTCATGATTAAGGGGCTTACTCATTGATATCCCGCATGAAGTTGGAAATCCAGCCTCTATCGGACTCTGACTCTTTCAAAACGAAACAATTAACCTTAATTGGATCACTGTTGTGATCCTTGATGTGTCGCATCCAAGCCAAGGCACGATGGTTGCCATCCCATACATGAACATATCTGCCAATCATTGCTTCATATACATCCGCATGCTCGGGATCGCTCAAACACTTAGTTTTAAGCTCGATATCAAATTCCTCTGACATATCTGCCCACCGCTGGATATCTTCGAAGCCTTCGCGAGGATATAACCCAGGTGCCCCACAACATGTAACCCAGAAATTAGTCCCCCAATTTCCAATGTCGAATCCATCGTATACAGTCTGAACATCAGCTGGTAACGCTTGCCGAACCCAAGTTGTAGGCATCAGTCGACACAGGGGGATTTCAAGGCTCAAGGGTTTCAACTTGTGATTCGCCAAGTGCTTGTTGATGTTAACCTGGTTAAACAAACTCTCTTGGAACTGCTCGAAGGAATTCACCGTCGGATTAGGGTTCAGACATCTGTCGATAGCCACCTCATTTGCATCATCCTCGTGATCAGGCTCACTTTCGCCTTCGCAGGATTCGGCAGTAAATCCTGGGTGCGTGTTCTGCAAGTTCGGTCAATACAAATAACGCATCCATTAGGAATAGATGGAATCAGAAAACGACTGGAATTCAATATAAATTGAATTGGCTAAACTCAGAATTGCGGAATAATATTACTAATGCATAATAAATCAAAACATTAGTAGCTTGAATATACTAACAGACACAGACCCGACGCCTTTCGCTAACCATAGATAGCTCATAGACACAACTAGCACAACAGATTATTGCACGCCGTGTGGTTAAGGTCCAAAAATTACATTGAATTTCTCTTCCGTTAAAATCCGGTTGTCACTCAAGAATCCTAAGCAAATCACATATCTTGCCACAAGTCAAATGGCGCCAGCACCGTATGCCCTATTCAATGGCGAGACGCCTCCCCAATGATTGGATCGAGAACATGAAAAATCACAAACACGAGACACATAAAAAAAAAGCGGATCAGACCCGAACCCAAACACGAAAATAAGAGAACTCTAAAATCCCTGGAACAGATGGCGCCTGCTCCATATGATCAAGTCTAGAAAACCTACATCTTGATAGACCCAGTGCCATCTCCGTTCTCAACTCGTTCTATAATTATACTTCTGTTACGCGCCAGCCACAAGAGTAAAACCAAATCAATTTCTCATATGATACAGTCCACTACTTGTACAGAAACATGTAGGCAAAGTCCCGAGAGCAAGATTATCATACAAAGCAGAAACGCCACCATTCCTTTAATGCAGAGCATGGTCCCAACAAATTATATCACATTACACTTTCAGCATCCACAATGAATAGCTATGCTTTATGACAATTCGAGTTTACAAACATATGTGCAGGCGCCGGCACCATATGCTCTGTCGAGTCGCAACGTTGCATACATTCCGACACCATAAGACGAAAGCTTGCAAGTCGGAACTTCGAAAACATATAACCACCTTATTAGCAAGTTTACACAATTGGCTGGACTGTACGATGAAACGAATTCAAACAGGTCTAGTCTGCATCTGCATGTGATACGTATAAGGAAGATCCAATCTACTCAACAGTGAGGACAACCATTAATTCAAAGTACTCTGCAGAGAAAACTCATTAAAAACCCGATGATCGAAATCTACAATTATACTTCTGTTACGCGACAGCCACAAGAGTAAAACCAAATCAATTTCTCATATGATACAGTCCACTACGTGTACAGAAACATCAGGGCGAAGTCCCGACAGCAATATTAATATACAAAGCGGAGACGCCTCCAATCCTTCAATGCAGAGCATGGTCCGAACAAGTTATATCAAAGAATAGCTATGTTTTATAAGCACCCAAGTTTACAAGCACATCTGCAGGCGCCGGCAACATATGCTCTGTCGAGTCGCAACGTTGCATACATTCCGACACCATAACACGAAAGCTGGCAAGTCGGAACTTCGAAAACAAATAACCACCTTATTAACAAGTTTACACAATTGGCTGGACTGTACGATGAAACGAATTCAATCAGGTCTAGTCTGCATCTGCATGTGATACGTATAAGGAAGATCAGTTCTACTCAACAGTGAGGACAATCCCTAAATCTTAGTTTTATGCTGAGAAAACTCAGAACAGACCCGACGATCGAAATCCATAATTATACTTCTGTTACGCGACAGCAACAAGAGTAAAACCAAATCAATTACCCATGTGATACAGTCCACTACGTGTATAGAAACATGTAGGCGAAGTCCCGAGAGCAAGATTAATATACGAAGCAGAAGCGTCTACAATCCTTTTATGCAGAGCATGGTCCGAACAAGCAATACCAAAAAACAGTTTATGCATCCAGAAAGAATATCTATGTTTAATGACCACCCAAGTTAACAAAAATATCTTCCGGCGCCGGCACCATATGCTCTCTCGAGACGCAACGATGAATACATTCCGACACCATAAGATGATATCAGGCAACTCGCAACTATCCAAAACAAATAACACCCTTATTTGCAAGCTTACACCATTGCCTGGACTGTGCGATGACCCGAATTCAAATAGATCTAATCTGCATCTTTATGCGATCCGTATAGTGAAGATCCCATCTACTCAACTGTGAGGACAATCCCTTATTCATAGATTTCTGCTGAGAAAACTCAGAAAAGACCCAACTTCAAACGAGTTGGTCGCAGGCGGTGACCACGCTCAAGAATATAAGACAACGCAGAAATGTCTCATATTTTAACTATGAATCATTCACCGAACAAGCAATGTCTCATTTAAGTTTATCCATTCAGATTAAAAAGCACCGTCTGAAGCCAACCAGTCCTGCGAAACTTATCTACTGGCGCCGGCACCACAAGCTCTCTTCTCTCACACCGAAGTCAAAGGCAAGCTACTCATAATATCCGAAAACAAATTAACACCTATATCCAAGGCCCGTACATGAATGGCTGGACTCTGCCGTGACCCTCATCCAACTCGATGTAAGAATGCTCCAATTTGGTTATGAAACGCAACAACCCAAGAAAAAAGACCCAACACAAATACAGTGGACACATTCCGTCAATCAGAGAGGTCGATAGGATCTCATCAACAAACAGGTTTAAAAAAACCATCACAACCAACCCAGCATGGATCACTCTCACGCACAAACCCATTGAAGTGAATAATGACCTATCGAGATGATTCAAGACTAGACAATCATGGTCCGACGACAACCCCATAGGTGAGAGCTGACTGTGGATTTAAATCATGACTACAATTGCCAAGTATATGGCGCCAGCGCCAAAGCATACCAAGGGAAGGGATATCACGAAAAACATCAAATCAGAGAGAAGAACTTACTGCTGTAGCAATGTCCGCAGGAGGGTTCTTGCGACTCCGCTTGTGGACGCCGCTCAACGACTCCGCGCCTCGCTTTGCTTTGCCTGCCTTGCCTGCCTTCGTCGAGGATCCCCTTCGAGGCGCCATTGTGGCCGCTGAACCATTTAGAACGCTGTCAATAGAAAACATTTTCGCGAGGAATAACAGGGGAACACACACTTGACCTAACACAACCAGATCTGAATCAAGCACACCGAAGACTTGCAAAGTGACGTAGAACACAGAATGGAGCAAGCTAGGGTTTGCACGAGGAGATATGGTCAACTGACCTGGCTTATTTATCCTTCTAGATCGAACGGCATTGGTAGTTATTTAAAACAGAATTAAAGCTTACAGTTCCGTTACGCCATCCACTCGCCCCGATAAATCGACACAACGGCTTCATATTTCATTTGAAAATAACTTCGGCGGCTATTCCAGATAATCTTACGCCCATTTCAATTTAAAAAATCTACGAAGCTGTGCATCGGCGGCGGTCGTAAGAAATTAATCAACACATGACCGTTCTTCACCGAGAATGTAAGTAATGCACATTGATATCAAACAAATCGATTCGTTAAAATCAGTCCAACTATAATCAGGAAGTAAGTATATAACTTACGACAATCAGTATAAGATTGACTTCGATAGCACAGTCAAGTCTTCTTTACCAAGCTCAAGAACTTAGCGTTGGCAGCTGTAAAAAAATTGCCTTCCTGTAGTTGTATAGCGACTGATACAGACCTGGTCTAATAGAAATGGTTGTATCTAGCGAGCTGATAATTCGTCTTTCAGGCGATATTCAACACCTGAGGTACTCATGTGCAAATGCTGATATAGAGATTCCAGAGTTGGAGTTGGCCATAGCGTTTAAGCTGGCAGTGGGTAGCATACACTTAACGCGCATAGACATAGGAGGGGCGCTAATTGGAAACTACTGGCCAGAGGCAAAGGATGGTGAGCCTGTGTTTCATTTACCTGTTCGAGATGGGGGTTCATTCATAATCTTCGGAGATAATCAGATTCAGCCATACCTAGCAGACCCAAGTCGGCCCGTTAAAACACCCTCTCCAATGGCCCAGCTACAGACTACCTCTGAGGAGACATCTAACTATGACAGCGAGTATTCGGGGGCTAGCCTTGACTTCCATGGAGCGTCTTTGAATCGAAACTTTAGTGCACAGACCAAGCGTTCTCTCTGCATAGATGATTATCCAATAGAGTGTATCGGTGACGAGGCTGGAGAGACCAGACAATCTGATCCTAATTTAGAATCTGCCGAACCCGAATACCAGTCTCCAGTAGTTGGAGTCGAACTTGAATCCACTAGAAATGAAGAGCCAGACTCAGAAGATCACACTGGTCTTCGGCAAGAACAAGAACAGCCGTCACCACTGCTCAACGACAATTCAAGGAGGACCCCATCCCCATCTTCATCACCAAAAGCAGCAACGGCGGAGGTACAGGCAGCACATTCTCCTGGAGCACTGTCAATCATGGAGATACTGCTGGACCTGAACGCCCGCGGTTGTACAGGTGAATTTGCTACCATGCCATTTGAACAGTTTCCTAGGACAAAATGCCAGTATATGCCGAAGGTGTATGATGGAAACCATATATTTGAGATTCCGCCAATCGTTGAGGATGACACTATCTCGACCGATATATCCTTCGATGGGCATCCGTGGGTAAAATCCAACAGTTACAAGTCGAGGCGCTTGGATGATGCTCGAGTTCGTGTTCGCAAATCCTTTTGCAGCGGAGCGTTCTACTGTAGAAATCCGGATTGTAGCCATGTCGATATCCACGGTCGGGCCAATACGCTGTACTGGGAAGGGCGATGTCAAACGAGGCCAAAGGGTGGGGAAGCCCCACAGGACGGGGATTGGAGGTGCTCATTCTGTCGATGGACACCAACTTGTGTAAGTCAGTGCCCTTGTATTCTCTGGGTTGTTAACCACGATTCAAACACTTACACACGTGCTGTAGTCCATGCGGGTACGCACAACCATCCATCTCCCCCGGGGAGAAGTCGGGTTGCGTACGCTAACATGACAGACACGATCCACCGGTTCCTTGATGACCAGCCTTGGCTCATGAATGCTCCTGGCTGGGTAGGGTTCCGATGTGCGCACCGGAATTTTTTAGATTTGATTATGCAATCAACTTCTGTCCAGGACCAAGAAATTCTATCTGAAGAGCAGCTTATGGATCTTTTAGAGAATGCCCCACCATACCACGACAAAGGTAGGGTAAAGTACGTGGTTACCAAATTCAGGTCCGACCAGGAGCGCTGCATATTTGCGCTCAAGAAATACTCACGCTACAGTTACATTCAAGATAGTCATTTTCCTGGCCAATCCCACACCGGAGTCAAGTATGTGTTTAAAATGTCCACCGTGGGCATTGGTAGCGGTGTTGCTTTAGTGAAGCGCTTGACAACTGGAGACTTGAAGGACAGTTTCATCATGTTTGATCATATCAAGAGAGTTCATCACTGGACTACAATGGCCGCTCACGTCTATGATCATAATCTAGGTAGATTATTGACAATTGCAGTTTGCGAAATGAAGCTGGAAAATACTGAAAACCAGATAAAGTTTTGGGAGCTTCTAAATGAGACGGTTATTAGGAGTGGCCAAGCAAAGCCGAAGTTCAAAGGGTTTATGGCAGACGCAGCTCCGGCAAACTATAACGCCGTGAAAACAGTGTATGGATCAGCAGAGGGCTTTGGACCAGAGTTGCACGAGGAGGGGGTTCTCTCGAATCCAAACGATCCAATCTTACGGACATGCTACTTCCACTTTGTTCAAAGTATTCGAGATCACACTAACAAGTGGGTTTTAGATCAGTACAGGACCCATCATTCCGAGAAGTGCAAGCGATGGGCTCTAGCTCCAACTAATCAGGAATTTCTAGAGATAGCTCTGGACCTACAGAATTGGTAGGCGACCTCGGGTGCAGTTCACAAAGACAACGTGAAGCACATGCAGGGTTGGATGACATGGTGGATGGCAAGACGCACGCTCTTTGCATATCACCATCTGAACGAGCTTGAACTAGACCTTGAAAGTGAGGCACTTGTCCCTAACACGAATTTGTGCGAACCTGTACATAGTTCAATGTGGGCGACCTCCGCTAGCGGACTCAAAGTTAAAATGGACTTGTATACCGTATGTGCGGAGGACATGACCCGATCGCTGCTACAACAGCAGTTTTGTTCAGCAGCATCAAAGGGCGAGGTACGTGGCTCTGGACCATCCAAGGCAGATTTAATTCTTAGAACACTAGCAAGATCTCACAGACCGGAGCGAGTAGCAGCAGCTGTGAAGTCAGCCGTCGAAGGAACTCCGTTTCACTCGAGAGGCCTGGGATTAGAGGGCGAAATGGACAGGACGCAGAGTGTTAGATTCAGTACGAAAGCAGGAAAGCGAAGAGTTGCTCGATCTCACAGACCTGACAAGGACAGCCGAACAATTAGAAAGCCACTCAGATTTCAGCCAAGTCAAAATCCAAACATAGAGGTCCCAGGACCAAGTCGGGGACGTCGGTGTACTTCGCAGAGAAGGCCGACTCTGAACCAATCGAATCCGAGTATACCTTCAAACGTGCCAGATGGTGTGAATAGTGACGAAGCAGAACCGGGACAACTGCCTCATGTAACACCATTACGGGCATCCAGAGATTTTGCACCATCTTCGATGCATACTGACGGTACTCATCGTATGGCGCCAGCGCCAGCCAGTTATTCCAATCCCAACAGATCCAATCAAGGCATATACACACCATCGCCGATGTCAATGGCGCAGGCAGCATCCACCCAGACGTATCCCGACATCACCTACCATCGTCAGTTTGCTCAACCCGCGAGGGCAATGGCGCCGGCGCCATGTCCTCAGCGAAATCTTTATGATACCCATCAAAGTAATTGTTCAACTCCGGCATGGGGAATAGAGCCGGATGCATCCGCAGACCGTCGTCCCCAAATCTTACAGCACGCATCCAACCCCAATCTAATGGCGCCGGCGCCATCCAGCATGCAGCATTTCAACCAGCAGCACCAGAGGGATCGTTCGGAGTGCTTGTCTGATCCTAGGTTACTTAACGGAATCAACGACAGACGCCCTCCAGTTCCAAGTTCAAGTACAGCGAGATTGAGCACTATTGGAAACCAGGAGCCATGTCGAACACCGCACCACGACCCACGGAGTCAGACCGAGGAAGGTCATCTGAATGGCGTCGTTCAGACAAACTCACTTGATCCTACATCAAAGCATCTGTACAATGGTGTTTCGTTTCGGCCCGTTACTACCGCAGCGCCATCACTTCGGTGTGAATTGAGAGGTATGCCCCTTTCGAGTACATTTGGTTCATATGCTAACCCATCCACACCCCGGCGCAGGGAAATTACTGGGACTCAACAAATTGGTGCAAACTATGCGACGACTCCAAATCCAGGAGCGAATTCTATGAGGCCTCCTACTTGGAGGGGAAGTGCTGACATTGTTACTGATGGCGTCCAATCGAACTCTTATAACCCTGAACTTGAAGCCTTGCAATCTCCGGGATGGCCTGGCATGGGTGATCCGAGGTTATTGGACACTGTCGACGGGAATCAAACAAGAGGGCCTAAATTCAGAGATATGACGAGGACCCCCGGCTATTCTAACGGGATCACATGTCCTAGCTTTGATAATGGATTTTCTTATGCTATGCAGTTTGGTCAAATGGTGATCGAAAAAGACACAGATCACAAACTTTGGGCAATACGTCGGTGTTTACCACATGAGAATCCAAGGTGCGCAGCAGTGGTGCTTCGGAATGGACGATGGGATACATGCGGACGAAGCATCAAGCCAGATATCGACACGGCATATGCAGCACCCTGCTTTTATGGATGCAGTGAGGTGCGTTACAAAAAGAGTTTCCAGAACTTCTGGTTCTGCGCAACCTCGGTAACAGGTTGCGTCAGTTGTGACCACGTTCAGCTTCTTAAAGGTGGAAAGCCACCTAGACTACCAAATATCTGGCCCGTTGAAACTGGAACAAAGTTATCAGATACTGAGGCGTCAGCATTAGGTGCCGCTGGATTTATATTGGTACACAGATCGACCTTTCCGGACGTCATTGGGAACCCGAACTCCGGAAGCCAATTAGGGAATCCCAGATATGTTCCTCATTCAGATCATGACCGAATGAAGAGACCTCTTCGGCGATGTGGAAAGCGTGTTAATCGGAGATCGATTACAGAAGTTGGAGAGAACCGTAGGAAGGAGGGGTTAATGATGAGGGCTCAGGTTCAGCTCCTCCAGCAAGATGTAGAGAACAGCAGTTACCAATTCGCATTCCACACCATATCAAGGACTTCCAATAAGCCAGTCACTTACAGAATTTCGATATGTGAAACCCCATCCTGTACATGCGAGTTTTTTGTTAGTAGCGTCGCTGACAACAAAGCTGGTCACTTCTTCGCGACATGTAAGCATATGTACCACCTTTACAATGTCTTCCTCGGCCTGCCTTTGACGGATGAACGACCTCACCAAGCTACTCTAAGTCGGGTGGAAGTCGATGACATTATCCAAACGTGGAGGAGCTTATGTAGTTGAGCAAAAACTTTCCAAGCATGGAATGGCGCCGGCGCCAAGTGATGTACCTCTGCAGTGGTCATAAGTAGCTTTAAATTTTTGTAACAGGATGCACGGTCGATGAATACAATTTTCTCATTTCATTATTTTCATACAGCTTAATTTGTCCATGGAGCATGCATGATAAGGTCCTTGTCTCTCATGGATTTCGGTGATTACTTTGAATGTAATAAGTAAATGATGCTAAGTGCTAAAATTAATTCTTCCAAATTTGCAATTTACCTAAATTCCCATGTCCGATTGATTTTCAACCGGTCAGTTTTTTTAGGAAATCAGAGACTGCTTAAATACATGAATTCGGGAACCAATAGAGTATGTCTTTTTTACAGGTTGATCGACTAAAGTTCTTGGACAGGGTTCGTGATGGCGCCGGCGCCATGTTCCCTTCCCGAAATTCCATTAATGGAATCCCCTGCCAGCGGCCTTACTTGTAGTCGATGACAGTGACTCATCCTTCGTGGACGAATGAAGTACGACCATTTACTTGACGAAATCTTCAAATCATCGACATCCAACCCATTCAAATCTAGAATTCTCAAAATCGGAGGCTGGGGTTACAGTCGAGAGGCGCATCAGAATATTTTCTGATCTGATCATGATATCCAGTTTGATATGGCGCCGGCGTCGCCAGTGCTCTAAAACCAAGAAATAATTATCTAAGTTGTAACCTGGATGTTAAAATCCTGCTTCTGCTCTTGATGCTGCGGATACGATATAACCCGATCTGGTCTCTTGATTTCTCACTCCTCATTGCGGTTGTCCTCCCATCATCTCTACGTTTCTGTATTCTCCTCCAGCCTTGCGTCAATACTAGTTGTTCATTTGGTCTCCTTATTTCTCGTTGTCACGTTAGCTGCCTCAGGTTCGAGAGAGTTCCGACCTGCGATTTGGGTACAGTTATGTCTGGTGTACCAGCGATAAGGGTATCCCCCGTCGATCTAGGATTTCAGCGATTCGTAGCCACAAGTTAAGACTTGCGAATGACGCTGGCAACAGGCTTGCGCTCACCGAAGTTCGGGAGAGAATGCTACGGAGGAGCTGGCTGCCCAAGGTCCGTCGCTTCCCGACGAGGATGAGCGATGCACTGAGATAGCGGAGCTCGAGGGAATTCTCCAGGACACGCACAATCGTTTTATGTTATGCGCTGATTCTGTCAAGGACGCTTTGGAGCAGGCCAATAAGATCGACGCCACTACTTTGGATCCGGATGTTCGCAAGGAGACAAGGGCCAATCTTTTGGATCTAAGAGAAAAGTTGTCTGAGTTGAAGCGTGAGCGGTCTAGGGCGGAGACAAATCTCCGCAAACCACTCCGGGTTCTCGACATTCAGTTCACTTATTGCTATGCTACTAGAGGCAGAGCGGGAGACAGCATTTTACCTCGAAGTCGTTGATGAGCAAAGGGCAGAGTACGAGCTTGTCGGAGACATTCTCGACAACTATGCCGTCCACAACCCATCTTTCTCTGTCACGCCGTGTTCACGCCACCGAAAGTTCCGGCTGTTGATGATGGGCGCAGATGCAGAGATGTGCGACGAGGGGTTTCCCAGCAAGTGAAGCTCAGCAGGCACCATGTGGTCACTATTATCATATTTTTTGCTTAGCCGTTCGCGTTGCTGTATATCCAGACTGCTCTCGCCAGGCCTGCAGGGAGCCATTTCCACTATGCTGGTTGCGAAATTATG
>CM026431.1:16141650-16393656 GCA_014871385.1 Ceratodon purpureus
TTGCTGGGAGTAGCCTCATAAGTTTACCTGGAAGCAGCTGCAGCAGTAGCAGCCGAAGCTGGAGCTGACACTACTAGCATACTGGTCTTTTCTCACTGTCAAAATTAGCATAAAGCGACTGAGGCGACGGAAAGAGGACTCTCCGAAGAGATACGCGAACTGCGGGGGAGAGAGAGAGCTGGTCAGTGCTGGGCGTCACAAAACTCCAAGGAGTGGGACCCCGTGATCGCGAACCCCGGGAGCACCCTGCGCTCTGCGATGTACCTGTTTCGAAGGCTCTGCGGAGAGCATTCCAGCGTGGATGCATTCGTACACCGTGGACTTGCCTCGTCAGCGATGAGGATAGCAGAGCTGGGTGAAAGAATCCGGTAAATTTCCTCCGAGGGTCCCAGCCCGCGGGGACCGTCCGATACATTGCGGGGAGGATCTTGGGACCTGCCTTCAGAAGCCCATTTCGGTACCATCCCCTTGATTTCCGGAATGATCGGGCTACGCTTGTTCCCACACGTGGCACAATCCAGGTTAAGACATGTTGAACATTGTGCGGTGGGATATTGCCGGGTAATAGGCGGTTATGATGGAGGGTAACATTGAGGTATCAATATGGATATGACCTTCGTTACATGCCCGGGTATAGACAGGTTATGAATGACATAATGATCCGGATATTGGTCTGGATGTGTGTGCGGTCATCTGCCGGGTATTCTGTACGTTTGGGATTAGGTTATGGTCGGGTATGGAGGCGGTTATTAGGTCCGGTGAGGCGGATATCAGTCGGACAGTTCCAGGGTTCAATGGCCCTGTTTACGGTTTATTTGTGTGAGAGCTCAAACATATGTTGCCGGTCAATGTGGATGACCTTGTTTATGCGGTTTGATAAACAGGAGGACGTACATGAGTGTGCCGAAGTGTATTTTCCACGGGATTAATACATTAAACTTCCTATTACACATTCAGCACATTTGCAGTGATGACGAACGACATGAAAGAGCGGCATATCCTGTGCGTCCACATGATTCCAATATCAATTAACCCCAGCATTACAGGAAACAAACCTTGCACGGAGTACTCTTTGTTTCAGCGGTTTTCATTACACACTCTTTTCCCCAAAAATGTATGGAAAATGAAGGAGACAGGTTCACTTGAGCCCTGCAGTTTAAATTCATATAGAAACACTGTCGGCTAACACTTCATCCGACCCTAAACTCCTGTAATTTCGTTCCCCGTCGCTTCGATTCAAAACACCGTTCACACACTAACTACATACTGCGGAGAAACCTACATGGGCGTTGCAAACACGTATTCCGTCTACCCCTGAGAGAGGTTAAAAACTTACAATGCAGCTCGGCGACAGCAAGTACCCGTTACGAACTTCACGGACTCCTCATGTCACATGCCCACTCTGCGTCTATTGTGGCGGTGTATCGTTTCCTTCAGATTCGGCTCAACTAGAAATGTGCTGCGACGCAATGGCTACTCACTGCCAACTGTTCAGAACAGCTCGGCCTGCAAATCTCACAATCCAGCTGCCTTGTCAAGCGACCTGAGCTGCACGGTACGTTACGAGCCCCATATCAGTTGTTAGAACTCGGATCCGGAAGGCTTACGCCGCTCATGAATTAAAGACCGAATTGTGACTTCGAAGGAAATGAATATTCTCTGCACCATACATTATGTAATACCATATGATGCAACGTTAGAAAACAAACCTTTCAGTTCAACTTGCTGACCTCCACGTAATTGAGATATCTGCTCTGCCACACTATGGTGGCGTCTTCCGAGAAGTCCCCTTTAAGCGCATCACCAATGTTCTTAATCCCCTCTCGTTGATGATCTGGGTAGAGAACCTCCGCTGTCGCAAACTCTGGGTACACATGTTCAATCGTTACCTGCTGCATTCCGTGTACCCAGAGGACGCCCTTCACGTTGGGGACGTCCTTTTTCTTGTACGATCGCCAGTGAGGACCGCACCTTCCCAACGCTATTGTCTTGTTGGGATGCTCCGGATGTAGTACCCAGACTGCCTTCTTGGGGGTTAGAGGGTCAGACTGCACGTGAGGCCACACATGTTCTTTAGAGCAGTTACATCTATGTAGACATGTTTGCATTTCCATGAAGAGTTGGTTGTCCTGTTAAGTTTCCTGTGTCACTCACCATCTCAGCCCTCGGCTTGTTCTCTGACGGTGGGACGTGGTCGATGAACTTGGATGGTCTCTTCCTCACTCGCTTAGGCCGTTGCACAGTCACTGAGCCTTGAACTGATGGCGATGGCTCCTCCGCAGGTAACGCTGCAGGGAAGACTGTTGCCTTATTTCGAGGAACTCGTCCCCTTTTCGCCGGTTTAGGGTTATCTTCTTCGTCCGGCAACTGGGTTGCATCCAACACTGAAACGACATAGATGCCGCATGTATCGTTAAATAATTCCCTATGTTGTTTAGAAAGATGAACACGGTAAGACTGCAGTAAGGATGCCACTCGTATTACCTCTTTCCGGAAGACGCTTCCTTGTCAGCAACTCGGTCTCCGCGGATGTCAACCCGAACGCAGCTTGCAGGCCAGCATCGGGTCCCAACTTCTGAACTGGCGGAGCGTTTGTCGGATTTGATACTGTATGGTGTGAGCTATTTGTCGGGTGACTGGACGTAAGGGGGTCGAATGAACTTGCTCTGGGGTCACTGTTCCGGGTTCTGCGATCTTCAGACTCAGCGGGACCCTCCACTGCGTACATACGAACATCGAGTGTTAGTGAAGACAAGGATCGAATGAAGACCTCGTCGCTCCGTGGTACCCACGGTTATTGGCAATTCAGTCGAGCATTGAAAAGCGCTGTGAATAACAAAAAAAATTCCCCAATAAATAGACCTACTTCAGAAAGATGCGTGAGAGGCGCACACCTGGTTCGGTAAATAATCTTGTGCGTGTGCTTAATTCATCTGTCATACCGGAGGCCGTCCCTGACGGATCACTTGCTCCGGGAATCGATGTGACGTTGACTACACCAGGGTTCACTGCGACATCTTCATTGTTGTCGACTGGATGAGTTCCTACGTCTCCTAAGGGGAAATTTTGTTGTGCTCCACCCCATCGCTGGCCGACTCCCGTGGGCATGACGGCATTGATGAGCAGATCTAATTTCTGGTTCACGGTTGCCATGTCCACCTTGTACTGCGACATGTGCGCGTCGACGCCCTCGCGCCAAGACAAGATACCGTCCACTGATTTCTTTAGAGCCGTTAGCTCTCTGCCGATTGATCTCGCTGCACTGTCGTTCCTAGGAACCCTGGGCAGATTACCAAGAACGTGGCTGGGAGTGCCTCTCTCTTCCGGGTTGTCCTGCTCGTGCAAGTGTCAGAGGAAATACATACTCCCAATCAGAGCTTGCGTTTTATTACAAACCTGACGGATCGACTCAGTGGCTAGGTTTGCCGCCGTCACTACTGTGAAAACAGGTGTACCGAATCTCAATTTACTGATTACATGACTTCTTACAACATCAAATTTTTGGCGCATTGTTACCTGACATGAAGAGTCTCCCTCTTTGGAAGCAGGTGTACTGGAACCACCCCTCTGCAACGACCAAAAGCGAAAACATGTACTTCACTTAATTTTGCGTTCTAGAACGGCCGCTGAGTTCTAACTCGACGGGAGAATGTATTTCACAATCAATGGATAAAAAAATGGTCTTACATTGAATTCAGGATCGTCTCTTCCGATCGAGTCTGTCAAGTCCACGCAGGGGATCGAGTTCTCGCTGTAGTCGCTGTCGTCCCAAATTAAGTTTTCATCATCTTCATCGACGAGGGGCTGCACAAGCTCTCGCGGTGGTCAGGTAATTTATATTCGAAATATCATAAGTACTGAATGTAGAAATTCGCGGCCTTAAAGCTCCAGTGAACCCATGGAAGATCCTCATTCAGAAAATGAAAGATTCGTCGTTACTATCCTCAGATTGTGCGTGCATGATCCCCTCCACGTGCAAACTCCCTCTTCGTCCGAGAGAAGAATCTCCCATGGTTAAGGGGAAAAAAATGGAAAAAACTTCACTGACTTACGAGCTGAACTGTGCAACTCTACTCTGCCTTGTCACTATTTAAAATTGAAAATAAGTGGGGAATACCAGTCGGTGAGGTGGGATAAGGAGGAGAGAGGTTCACTGTGGGGATGAAAAACAATAGGGTGAGAGAGGAGGTTAGCGTGGACGCGGGGAGAACAGGTGAAACATATAGGAGTAACTGCAGAGTAGGCTGCTCTCCAACTCGGAAGTGGAGGTGAGGCAAAAAAAGGTGGGGATTCTCTCTGATGAATAGGTGTTTCGATGGAGGAACAACACGCGGCCAAGACATTACTGTCCATCTTTTTCCAATCATCACGGGATTTCAAGCAGAAGATGTCCATTACTGAAATCAAAGACATCTGTGCAAAGCATTGAAGAACGAAGTCTCTACCAAACTTCAATGAAAGTTCACCAGTAAATGAGGGTTAGAAAATACTCTTACATCCCACGCATCGTCAATTGCAATATTACTGTGGTCCTTCCTCTCGAGGAGTAGTCTCTTCTTCTCTTTCGCTGCGTTACGGGCCTCCTTCATGCGCTTACTCTCTTCCTCGGCCTCGGCAGATTTCCAATACTTAACAAGGGCTGGAAAATACTTCTGGGGACACCACTTATGCTTCTCCCCGCGTCCTGTTTTAACCCAATGTTTACGCCATAAATACCGTGATGTACGTAAGGAGTTTTCTATAAACCACATGATATATCCCGCTCGCAAGGGTGGGTTGAATACAAATCTGCGATCGATGTCTTCTACTACCACTTTGATGTCAGAGTCCGGATGGTCTCTGAAATGTATAGTGGACATTTTCAGAAACCTTCGGGCAGATGCCCTGAATTGCCGGTGGACGAATGGTCGGACGTCCTTCGGAATTCCTCCCTCTGCAGTGCATTGGATCGTCATGGGCCACTGCTGAGATTTCTCTATAAAAGAAGCTTTCCGGGCTCGTTGAGCTCTTCTCTGAGCTGTCCTCTTGGATTCTTCGTACCGAATGCCCTGGTCCTCCTCTCTCGTCACGTCCACTGGATTGTGAGGTACGATGGGCAATGCTTCGAACACCACCTGCTGCTGGCTAACATTTGGGGAGGTCATGTCCGGAGGTGGGAAGTCGAATGGAGATAGCACTGAGGCACCACGCCATCCAGGCCAAGGGACGGTACTGCCTGGGAGATATGGGGCTTGCGGTATTGGCGGAAGGTCGGAGTGATTGCTGTTATGCATCCTGGAGTCGGATCCCTCAGTGCGAGCTGTGTGACCGCTACCCTGGCCCTTACTTCCACTAGCGGTGTCTTTGCTCGCACTCCCATCTCCGCCACGGGACCTCGGCAGCTGGCTGGAAATAGGAGAGCTTAGAGAATGTGATTGACTGGAGTTCTGCTGAATAGCGCGACTGTGACTTAGCGATAGTCGTCGGTAATTCTCCATGGCGCCCGTGGGAGCAAATTGGGACATGGAGTTGCGGACGTGAGGCACGGGAACTGAATTGTTCTGGAGTGATGGATGCTGACATCCTTGGTAAAGATATTGCAACTGCGAAGAAGAGTCAATCGAAGGAGGAACTGCCCCGGAGTACATCATCTGCGACGCCCACGGGTGCAAGTACGGAGGTCGTTGAGGGTAATTTGAGTTCACTGGCATCTGTCCCGAGGATGTACTCTTCAAGTTCAAGACCCCGATAACATTGTTTTAGAATCAGGTATATAAAAATGTAAATGCAGCTGCGACGTGCTTATCCACCACGGACTGAGAAAAATGAACTTAGGACGGATCTGATATACTAATGCGTAAGTGTGTTACCTGTGTCGGGATGTTCGATTGACCGGAGGAAGTGGACGTCATTTTCTGGGAAAGATGTGGAGGTCCGAAATGTTGAGCTCCACCAGAGGATGATAACACCGGGATAAAATTCTGTTAGCCATAACAAACCCCACTGTACAAGGTTAATTCAATGACACGTGAAATAGAAAGTGGAAACGAAAAATGAGGAATTCCACAACAGAAAAGTATAGAACATATACAACGTGACAATGAGCCAATATCGGTGGAAGTGTCACACTATGCAGTGCGACATATGATTATCGAAATACAATGGGCATAACCCGGTACAGGGAGGAGGACAGGATCAAACTCCGAAATCCACTAAGATGATTACGACAATGACGTTAGCCGCAGCCGCTCTTGCCTCTCATTCTACAGAATGTGTATCTATTCCTCATCGTCAGTGCCGCTTGTGGACCTCTCTTCGTCCCAGTCCCAATCTGCGTTAGCCCAGTCCGGGTCGGATTCGGAGTCTGTGTCATGGAACGGATTTTCCCCTGTTGCGGCAACAACCCGATGATCACCCTGAATCCACGCTTCTAATCCTAAAGGCCACTCCTTGCTACCTTCAGCGTATACCATCCACCCGACGCACACGCATCTAATATGACACAACATTCTGAATTTATCGACTGGTGTTTCTCCATTCATTAGCAATGGCCATATTTTGTCCTTCACTATCTCTCGGGGCAGGGAGTCCAAGAAAGTCTCCGCGGGGACATGAGCGGGATCGCAATCCGACTCTGGGCCACTACGAGGGCGCTTCCAATCCATCACCCACGGTTTCACCGGCATGCGATGTCTCTTCAGGTACCTGTCCAAGCGGAAGATGGCTAACTCGACTACATCTAACATGGTGTGGTGTAAGCCTCCCGGTCCTTCGGCAATCCTTCTTGCGGACATGCGGCTCGGTGACGGTACTCGTGAGTCCATCGCCATTAAACGGCGGGTTGGGGATCTCCGTGCGCGACTTAACAGATGGAACAGTGTCCAAAAAGAAACAGAGAATCTAACGAAACAAACGAGTGCAGACAACGAACATTGGGTTAGGGAGTGGACCTGAGGTTGGAAGAGAGCGCAGCAATGCGATTGACAGAGGCCGATTAAATGTCTCTCAATAACATTGTGACACAGTTGAGAACCCCAGGGGCAGCCGCCGTCGACGTGAGCCATGGGCGACGACATCTCATCCCTAAACCCTAGAGCCTTGCAAGAAAGTGGAAATCCCCCCCGATGAGTAAGACAAGAGCGCCCACAACTCTCCCGATCACGGCGCTCTGAACCATTACTGCTGCTGGTCTGCAAATCAGATAAAAACGGGACGGTATGCTAAATATCACCATACTGTCCGCCATCGTGGTGCATGTGGTGGAGAGTGGGAACTCCGTCTCAGAGGAGGTATCTTCAGCATCATAGCTATCCTAGGTTTAATGGTGGAAGTCCTCACTCATGGACGTCGTGGATGGGTTTCCGAAGTGACGCCGTGTCGATGATTACTAGAAACTAACCAATATACCCGGTTGTTTACCTGACAAGGCCGACCAGGTACAAACCGAACTTCCCCACTTAGAAATAGATAATATAGATCAAAAGCAGCTTTCGCGAGAATCCCTCAGATGACGGCGCCTATCATTGGTTGGATGGGCCGAGGGTCGGGGATTGAAGGAGCCTCGTCGCTGAAGGTCATCCTCGGACGATGGCACCAAGAGACTAAGGTACTCTGGTTACGCACTACGGGAGGTTTGGAATGGTCTATAGGTGCATGGGAAGACATAGAATATTTCTATTGCAACGCTGTTCAGGTGGGGACGTTCCCTTCAAGAGAGCACATGCGTTCCCGCTCACCGATGTACTCTGCTTTCCTTGTTGCGCTGTTGCGTTCCGGAAGAGTGTACTGCAGACGCACACCCAACACTCCTAATTAGGGTTTACAGAGTAACGGACAATTTCTGAGGTGCTTACTCTGATCGTGGTGTGGTTGAAGTGGATAGAGAGTACTGAGAGGATGCATCGAGAGGATTTGGAATATAGCTCTGATTACGGAACAGATTCGTTACGCGTTGACCGATTTGGTGGGGCACCAAGTCTGTTAGAGAGCGCAATCCGGGTGTATGAGTTAGGAGTGCTCGGTCCTCGTCACGTCTGCATTGAGTTCTGCGATTGCAGTTCGTGTAGGAAACTTAGGTGGTTTAATAATCCGAAATGCAACTGCGCTCTCGGGAAAATGTGGGGAAAGTATTTCACCTTGGATGGAGCGATGCGGGTGAAGTGGTTGCGTTGCAGGTGCAATACACTCTCGTCATTGGCGACGTCGGCCTCTCTATTCTGCAAGTGTCTTTTACTACTCCCTACGCAGGAATACAATCCGTCGGAAGGTAGTACACGTCCCGAAGAATACGAAGAGCCTTCTGCAGAAGTCTCTAGCTCTGATTTTCCAGCGGACTTGGTTCGGATTGAATTCGACGGCTTGGAGGAGGTGTATCGCCTTGGATAGGACCAATGCTGGTCAGAATAGTTCTGCACAGAAAAGGGGATTTCGCTCAGACGCTTACATTTGTTGGGTTTGCGAGGTGAAGCATTTAGGTATGCTGCCATTCCTTGACCCGTTGGGCACCAATTGTGATTAAGGAGTTTTCGGTGGGTAGAAAGTGCTTAATTACGTAGTTACCGTGATGTACATGGCTGTTCATTGACAGTGCGTGAGTCTGAAGAACCGCTGTCGTCGTTCTTCATGTTCTTAGAATGGAAGAGGGCATTCGAAGGAATCCACCGGGGGAGGCTCGCATCCTGTCTCGGAGAGCGAAATTACTCAGGCGGGAGTTGGCGTACGCGAGGCGGATGAGTTGGACGAAACTGCCATGTCCATGTCAAATCCACATGCGGGAGGCGGAACTCACTCTCGACTCATACCGGAGATGCCTGAGGGATAATGGAAGGCATGTGTGGTTCTATGGAAGGACAGAGGTATGTCTCATATTTTCCTTCGTGTGTTGATGTGGTGCTCATATGTAAGATTAACCACGACAACTCAGGAACTCGAATTCTGAAAATTCACTTAGAGCCTTCACCTTCCATGCACAGTAGAAGAACACAATACCGATTGGTTGATGCTATGAATTGGGATATCGCATGTCATGAAGCACCTCCTGCCTAACAGTCGAAGATGTTCTGTTGTACCAGGGATACGAGGACGACGACTCCGACGTCGAGTGGGAGGACCACATTACGTGGTACTATGGAGCGCAGGCGAGAATGCGTCCAAACGCACTACGGCGGAGGGATTTAGACCCGGGGATTGATGTGACGCAGATGGTAGTCGAAGCTCATGATATCGTGGACAGAATTCATGAAGAGGTGATGGTGGACCAGGTTCATGCTGGAGAGCATCCGAGAGGAGATCCGCACCAACAGAGATTTCCGAATGGAGTCAGCGACGACTTAGGGCAGGAGAACAGAGCATCACCCGTAGGAGCAGGTCGGGGTGGGGGGATTCCTAGTCCGGAGAGAAGCAGTGACTCGGCAATCCCCTTACGCGAGGAAGGTAATGCAGCAGGTGAAGACGGCCGTGACATCTCCGATGCACCGTCAGTCGACGTTTCTGATGATAGCTCTGGAGACGAGGGGGCGCACCAGTGGGGAGACTCTGACGACGAGACAGACGCTTCCATCGCGGCCCTAGAGGAGGCAGCGACTACTCCCTTGTTCCCAGGATCAGAATACTCTAGCATGGGAACGACGTATGTGCTTCTAAGTAGTGGAAAGCTGCACGGCTGTTCCGACGTCTACCTGGATGAGCTATTCCGGACCTTAAGCACTACCATTCTTCCTAAGCCGAATACCTTACCCAAGACTTACAGAGAGGCATCCGAGTACTTGAGGAAGTTGGGCCACACTTACAAGTCAATCGACTCCTGCCCCAACAATTGTTGCCTGTATCGGAAGGACCTGAAGGACGCTCGTGTTTGTCCACATTGCAGGGCTCCGAGAAAAAGAAGAGCAGGGAGATCAGAAGTGCCGTTCAAGGTTACGAGGGCCTTCCCTCTTACTCCGCGACTCAAACGGATGTTTCGAAGTGCTCTTCAGGCAGCTGCAATGACATGGTGGGCGACCCTCGCAGTCACGGACGGTGTGATGTCTCATGTCTCTCACTCAGCGCAATGGAAGTGGATCTCGGAGAGATTTCATGCAGAGTTTGGCCATGACGATAGAAACGTGCGAATGGCTCTTGTTACAGATGGATTCAACCCCCACGCAGACAAGAGGAGTACTTACTCTATATGGCCTATTCTCCTCATGAACTACAACATTGCACCGTGGCTTACGACGAAGAATTATTTTATTATGTTGGGGATCCTAATCCCGGGTCCTAAATCCGTAACAGCTGATTACTTCGATATCTATATGGAGCCACTGATTGAAGAACTCTTACATCTTTGGGAAGAAGGGGTGTACTGCATGGATGTCGCCCGTTATAAGGAGTCGTCTCATTTCATATTGAAGGCGATGATCATCTGGACAATTGGCGACTTCCCAGCCTACGGCGTTTTAGCTGGTTGCACAACCAATGGGTTCGTTGGCTGCCCAGTGTGCGGGGAGGGCTTTAGATCACGGCGTTCTAAGGTTTTACACAAGAACGTCTTCTGTGGATGTGCCCGCAGGTTCCTTGTTAGGGCAGACCATCCCTTCAGGGGCGACAGTTCAAACTTCATAGATGAGGAGCACCGAGTGGCCCCTACTCCCGTTACCGGAAGTGAAGCATTGCAGAGGGGAGAGGAGCGTGTCAGGTGGCTTAGAGAGTATGGAAGACCGAAGGAAAATGACCCCGTCAGAAGGCACGGCATCAAGCGAGTTTCCTCACTATATAGGCTTCCTTACTGGAAGGTAAGAGTGCCACTGAGCCGCCCCTGATCCTTGTTTACAGTCTGCACATGTTGTCTTCGACGTCTCGATATTGTGTGGCTCCAGTGGCTTCATGTCATGATCACTTGGGACTCTATGTCTAGACGTCGGGGTGATGTAGCTGTCTTAACATATGTCATTGAAGTTTAGCCCAGCCTTTTTTTTCGGTGTCGATAAACTTGCTGGTGAATGGGGTTCGAACTACCAGGCTCTGTCCACCGGGACTTCTAACCATTCATTTAGCGTATGTTGTTCTCTTAGATAGCGTATAATGACTGCTGGAATTGGATTATATGATCATGCTGTTCGACGACATGAATTGCACATGTCGATGCTCACCTGCGCATGATCTGGTACTGTGTGACCAGATGAATATGTAGCAGACTATGTTTCTCGGTGCAATGGTCAGTCGTGCTTGCTGATCCCCCATTCTTATATTTTCAGCTGAAGTCTCACAACTTTCTTCATGGTGCTGTGAATAGGAACTTCCAGTTAGGCACACACTCGACGTCATGCATGTGGAAAAGAATATAGCGGTTACAATTACTGGATTTTTACTCGGTGAAGAAGACACGATAGCCGTGCGAAAGGACCTACAGGATCAAGGGGTCATGCCTAGTCTGCATCTTGTGCGGGATGAGTTAACCGATAGCTACCTGATGCCGCAGGCACCCTACGTTCTTAGCCCCGGTGAGAAACGACGAGTCCTACAGACGATCAAGAATGTTCAAACACCGACTGGTCACTGTTCGAACTTGTCGAAGGTAGTTAACTTGGATAAAGGGAAGTTCCAGTTCATGAAAAGCCACGACTGGCATGTTGTTCTAGAGGAGGTGTTACCTGCCGCCTTGAGAGGGTCGCTCGCAGATGGACCTCGGGTAGCTGTTATTCGACTAGGGCACTGCTTCAAGAAGATTTGCGAGAAACAAGTAACCGTGAGTGAGCTCCCGAACTTATTGAACTACATTGCCGAAACTTGCTCTCTGCTGGAGATATACTTCCCACTGGCGTATTGGAATATAATGCCCCATCTCGTACTTCACTTGCCAAGGGAGCTTTACTGGTGCGGGCCCGTTCATGCCCGCTGGATGTATAGCGTGGAAAGGTACTTAGGTCACTTGAAGAGCCTCGTGCGTAATAAGGCCAGACCCGAAGGATCCATTGCCCAGGGTTATATGTATACGGAAGCCATCGGATTCGTCACAGAGCATTTCCAAATGTATCCAGGAGTTGCGAGACTACTCTGGGACATGGAAGAAGACGAACAGGACGCAGGGGAGGTGATGGAGGGGCAGGGTCGTGAGCAATTCTGGGACGACATTGAATTGAAGAAACTTCACGAACATGTTTTGCGTCACTGCGTCCACACGGAGGACCTCTATAGGTATGCTACCCTCATGCGTACTGTTTGGGTCAGTGTCATCGCATTGGTGACTAAATAAAGAGTGCTCTAACTGTTATTAAAACGAGTACGTAGAGTACTGTTTAACTCTACAGCCGTTTCTGTTGCAGTATTTTCTCAGAGGAAAGAAGATCGCTTAGGGGTCGCAATCCAAGGAGACTCGTTCCATTCGCAGACTGGATCGAAGAGAGAGTGCGTCAAATGGGAATCGATGGTCATAACCCCTCTCCAGATCTGGTGACTATGTCCAGACTTCCGTCTCCGTACGTAAAGCATCATAACTCGATGTGGGCTTTCGGCTACCACTTCAGAACTGACGAAGAGGACGGGAAACAACACGTAACCTTCGACGCTGGAGTGGCAGCCATCATAAACCAAACCTGCCGTTCTTCAGTGTCGGATGTGAACCAAATTGAGTCGGAGCTCCTTTATGTAGGAATTATTAAGGACATACTGCGCGTTGACTACGGACATTTGAAGTTCAACGTATTGAGGTGTTCATGGATCAAGCCTGATCTCGCAGGGGAGCCGACAATCAAAGTAGACCAAGACGGTTTTTGGCTCGTAAAACACGCTGCTCGACAGAGTGCAGACGTCGAGCCGTATCTCATGGCCGCACATGCCCGTCAGGTCAGTTAATCGACGCAATTCCCTTTCATTCGTACAGTCTCCCAATGTTTGCATTCCGGTCTAAGCTGAACCTCTGAATTGCATCATGAGCATCGTATCACTTATCACAGTCGTCATTATGGACTACCCAATGCCGAACAGGTTTATTTTGTCGATGATCCATACAATGAAGAATGGAAGGTTGTGAGGTACAAGGAGCCGAGATCACGGCGGGTCACTGATGGGCTACCAGACGCTTCTCTTAGCGCACCAGGTCGGACCACTGCCACCGAGCTTAACATTGCTAGAGGACAAGGCGAGGCTGCAGCTGAGCCTCAGAGGCAGCCAGTACTAGAGGCCGACGTGGTGCATGTCATGGCACACGAAGAGGTCGACGAAGAAGCAGCTTACATGCAAACGGACCACATCCATTCCGATTCAGAGGACGACATCCCCAACGACGAGGCAGCAGTTCCAGTGATTCCCGTACCTAATGCGATTGACGATGCATAACTCTAACGAGTTTGAAATGCCATCAGCCCTTCACGCAGAGCTTGAACTCGGTGTTACTACGGCATTCCCTAAGACATTGGTACGTCAATTCAGCGAATGAATCCTTCATTACAGTCTCTCACAGCATTCTGCAAACTGATCAGTTGAGGTTACTCTCTGAGGTCAGTAACTGAATAACTCCCCAAAAGTTTTTCCGCAACCTCTATATTCTAGGTTCTGTTCAGAGAAATACCGTGTGCTTCTCTGGCCATGGGGCATCAGTAGGTCCACGGTTTAGTATATCCACATCCCTCTTAGGTAATATGTTCACACGTCCAAACTGAGTCAGAGGCTCGTCCCATGTACTGACTTGTCAGAACTTGCTTCACGTACGAGCCAAGGTTCTGACGGAGGACGGTCATGTCACCAGCACCGGACACTGAGTAGGCGGAGCCTCTTTCACCTGTCACAAAATCTTAGCCTGTTTGTCTATTCAGGAAGTCCATCTAATCAATCATAATCCAGAGGACGAGTACATACGCATGTCAGTTCCAGCCGTTTCGAGTCCATTCCATCAAAGTAGGCGTAGGTCATGCCGTCATGGGGCACTGAAGTAGACATGAGTAGAACGCATAGCATCCCATCAGCGAGGCGGCTCCTTCTAGTTTCACATGTCATTATTCTGTCACCTCTGGGCTGTAATTAGCAGCAGTCTGCCTCGCTGTATCGTCAATGAGTGGAAGGTGTTGTGGAGAATTGACAGGTTAGTGACACAATGACCATCGTGGCGTATCCACACCCGTCACGCATTGGATTTCAGCATCATATTATGACAGGGAGCAATAGATGTGAGGTGACTACCAGCCCCAATCAATTGTCGGCTGTCTTCTAGAACCCTAATTTCCTCAGAATAAAGCGAGTCGCCTGAGAGATGGAGAGGCGGATGCTCCTCAATGCTTCCATCGCACAGGTGGGCGGAGCCTCCAGAGTGCGAACCCGTCGACTGATGCTTTCTGGCGTCTGTGTGCTAATCCACTCCTTCCCCGGTGCGTGCGAAGCAGAATCACGGGCTTCATTACTGAACCAGGTACGCGCTTCCATCTATGATATTATGTTCCGAATAGTATTTCCATGTGCTTGTACCATGCTGACTTCTCCATATCTTGTCGACGGTCCAGACGCCCTTCTCCTCCATATTGTGTGTGTTTGAATGACTCGTAACCATTTCATCCTCCGAATTTGTTGGGTTCTCGTTCCTCTTTGCTGGAGTTGTGTAGTTAGTGCGCCTTTTTTTTATTTACAATGGAATAGAATTTAACCCTTGCTGTCTCGGCTATGGAAGACTTAATCAATATGATGTCTTCTGTATGTCTTCGCAGACATGGCCATCGACAGCCATGACATTCCACGGAACCCTCATCGGGGATCGCCACGATGGTTTTTCGTGGACAAGAAACTGAATAACTACGGATACTTGCCGGGAGCCCCGAGACGCGACCGGGACGCACTTCCAGACATAGTCGTGAACGAGGAGAAGTGTGCGAAGCGATGGGGACCAAAGCAACACGGCAAATTCTGGTACGCGCGGCCAGGTTCGAGCGAGAGTCCGAGAATGATACAGAGGATTGAGAGTCTGTACGAGGTTACCCACCAGCGCCCAATGGGGAAGCAGCGCTGCATTGGACTCGCCTTTGCACGGGGACTGATTGCAGAGAAGCTCGGGCACGCAGTGGATTGGGCCTCCTTTGCCGCCAAGCAGTGTCAGCGGGGGGGGCGTCCGTTCATATCCTTAGAAGAGCTGAGAAGCAAAACAAGACGGGAGTCCGGTTGGTGGCCACGGATTGAGGCGTCGGAGCTGAACGCGAATGACTTGGAGGGGGCTCCGGATGACTGGGAGGTTAATAGGCATCCTCGGCAGATGAACATGAGGCTCATCAACGGCTACGACTTGAAGGATGCCTTGCCAACGAGGCCGGACACCGTCGTCTCCCCACCACTGTACGGGCGAGTGGTTCATATCGGAGGTCAGCCCCCCTACCGTTTCCCTTCAAGTACCTTGAATATGAATTCTACTCCGCTACTCTGACATGAAATTACATTGTTCTGTACTGAAATAGATGCTGGCTGTTTGTACATAGTGTCGTCGCATGCAGACAGTGATACTGCAAGCTCTGGGAGTGACTCGTCGGAGAAGATAGTTAATAACCACGGTGAGTCTCCTGTCATCCATTATGTACGCTGATGTTCAATCCAGTGTTAGTTAAATAATCCTACAATTGGAGGACATTGTGCTTGGTGGAATCCACTACGTCTGCCAATCATTAGAATGTATCGAGGCGTGTGGTCCAATTCGTGCAGGTACAGCTCCACTCTCGGTTGAAGAGGTCCAATCCGCGGAAGTACCACCTATTGCAACACAAGGATCACCAATCGTAGAAGGAGGCAACGAGTGGGACAGCTGCCCCGTGTCACCAGGACCAGGTACTATTATGTACTCCAGAAATAGCCTCGGTTTAGCTTGTTAGTAGATTTGAAGATATAACACTTAAGTGTTTAGTCGAATAGAAGCACTTTTTAACTTGCTAATGGGTGGCCGTCAGCAGTTTCTCCTGTCGGTGGTCGCCAGGTTGGACGATCCACATCGGACTCTGATTACGAGCCGTCCGACAGGCATAGGACTGAAACGAGTATCCACCCATCCGCCGGCGTGGAGCGCGACCTCGAGGACATTGTTAGCGATGAGGATGTCCTCGGAGTAGACATCTCCGACCGTGTTCACGCCGAATGTGAGTTTTCAAGAGTTCCCCTGTCATTGTCTCATCCTGAAATTGTAGTCGAGAAGTGAGACACCTAAACCTTACTGAACCTATTCGACTTCAGAACCACAACCCGTCTTGATTTTTTTTTTAATCTCATGCGACGACGTGGGCTTACTGTACCTCTGAATTTTGCAGTGGATCACTGGGCCGTGGAGGCTGGATTCTACACAATCGAACCCGAAGCACAGTTGACCTTCCTCCAAGAGAAGGAGACGGAGTTCAAGAGAGAGTCGAAGAAGCGGAAGGCGGAGGAGGAGGCACAGGAAGGGTGGCTTACGAAGATGAGATGGAAAACAATTGACATGGCTTTTCCACCTGAGGGGAATGAGGCGTCGCAGGTGCCGGATTGCAACATCGTAGTGGACAAGTATGTGGCGGATTCCAACGTTTCTGTGAAGTTCTCACCGCTGAGGTTCCAGCGACGTCCACTATTACTCCCTCGCGGTGAGCGATCTATCACCTTTCACTTACATAAGGATAATCTCTACTGCTGAGTTGCTTACGTACTCATGAATATATATAACGTATCACTTTTTGTGAGTGCTGATAGTCGTAGCCATGTCTCCTGTAACAGCAGTTACACTTATAGAATATCTCTGTACTACGTGTGTGAATTTGACGCAGAGGTTGCGGCTTCTGGTTCGGGATCGGGAGATTACGATGCGAATGTTGGAAGGAATATGGGGAGCATCAATATCGGGGACACCGATAGCGACTGATGTGTTCAGAATTGGAGGGCTTCAGTAATAGTATGAGTACTGGGGGGTTTTGGTCTGTACATAAATCATTTTGATGCACATCCGGACGGGCTGATATAGAGCTTTAAAATGAACTTGACGACTGCCGGAGAGTTAGTGTGATCGTAAAGTAGGTGTGATCGGAAATTAGGTGTGAGCTTAACATTTTCTTTGAACTCACTCGGGTATCATGTGCGTGATTGCACCGGACTGAGCGTATCCGCTATGTGGTGCACTCGTTACATACTTCTATAATGGATAATTGAATTTCGTTTCTATCTTCGTATTACTACAGGCCCATGAATTCCACTGCTTTTTCTGTGAAATGGCGTGCTTGTCATGTACTGGACTGGATGTGGTCGTTCAAAGTATTAGGAAAAAAATTGCATCCCTCAGACGTCTATTTGAATCTAAGTGACGACGCGGTACAACTACCGTAATGTGGATCAACAGTAATATCATCAGGAAAAAAAGCGTACTGTACACATTGAGGTCATTCTCCCACATGAAGCACCGGGCATCAACCGGCACCCGAGTCACCCCAACGAGGACGACCTCGAAATCGTGGGACCTAAAATTCCCGGCGTCTTGGACCAGTAATCTCGTAGCTATGTCGAGGGAGGGTCGTAATTCATACGTGGCTCGCGCTTGCTTATTACCCTGTCCGAGGTGGTTCCACCCAGGATAAATCCAGTACCATCGCGCATCCTGATTCGATGTTCAGCCTTCCAAGGAGTGGCCCACACCGCCCACACCGGCGACCACGCAGGGAAAGACAGAAACCGCCGGAGGAGCGCCTAAGCCGCGACCCAGCCCTTACAGTCCGGAGTGAGAAACGACCACTTCGCTAGTAGTGTGAAGGAGGCGTTAGCTGCAGCGATAGCCGTGAGGCGGGTGGAGCTAAGGTTTGATAAGGTAGCAGCGAGCGAGGCATTCGCAGGCAGCCACACAAGAGAGAATGATGATATTGTAATCGGCCTTGGCTGAAATGATGATTGAGGAGGCGCAAGAAATGGCCAAGTGAGCTTCCGAGGAGGAACTCCGTCACCCACTCACTGCAACGTTGAGCTCGCCCACGGAGGAGTACACCAGAGCAATAAAGGCAGCAGCAACTCGGACGTACCACAGAGAGCAGGCAGCTGGTGCAGCTGCAGCAGCAGCAGCAGCGATATATGGGAATGATATCAATGCGCTCAATCGCAGTCTGAAAGCATGCACTGATTTCTCTCACTCATTGTAGAGTAAGTTAGTTGGCTCGAGTCTCCTCTCCCCTCCCTTCAAGGCAAGGCAATTAGGCTATGCGGCCTCCACTCCCTCCCAGCTGCAGGGTCATTGGGCTGGCTGAAGTCAGGCAGGTGAGGGAGGAGCTGTAACTGCCATCAATGGAATGGGGACACTTATATATATTCATTCACATATTCATGTGTACACCAGTGCTGTAGAATATCGGTCACAGTGTTCCTGGGAGGACTGGGTGGAGAATCTGGAGATATATAATAGCTTAACTGAGCTGCAAAGGACTTGAAGGGAGTTGGTGTGCTTGCCTGATCAGGCACTGTAAGTTATGTTCACTGCAACCTTAGAGCTCATGGATGGCTGGAACACTACTGGCTGGGTTCCGGTCCTGGGTGGCAGCTCTTCTTATTCTTGCAGTAAAGGCTCCCACGCCTGCCACCTTGCTCATCATGAACTTGGAGCAGCTTCAAAAAGGCGAGCCTGGAAGGGGACGGTATGTACACAAATTCCGTATCCAAGTGTGTGTGTCATCATGCATCTGAAAGGTGCTAACTTTCATGTGGCGAAAATCAATTTGTAGTTGTGCTTGTTGTACACATGACATTCTACACCTCTTGTTTTATTCCATAAAATCCTAAAACTTTCATGGACTGTATACTCTGGAATTATAGTGATATTACTCAAGAGAGTGTATTTGAGATAGTCTTTCCAAACAATAACTGGAAGTATATCAAATGTGGATTCTGGAATAAAATGGGTGCCTAATAGGCCATTGAAGGATATGTAGGAGTGTGAGGAGTGTTGTACAGTACCCACCAACAAGTTTACGTTCATAGCAGTAAGAGATAACATACTTCCGATTTTCAATTGGCCACCATGCCCTCAAAACTAATCTAAATTGCAAAGTACAAATTAGTAAATTACATAAGGAAGATAGTAGAGTCTTCTTTACCAATATATGAAAAAATTCCAAAAAGAGTGGAAATTTATCTAATAACTTTAGCATATTTTAACATATTTTTTAGTATCTACCTTTCATTGTTATGAAGGCCTTCATGTGGTGAGATATGTTGAGAAAAAGAATCTTATTATCTCTTGAGAAACTTCTTTTGATGCCCTTTGTATAGATGTGACTCACACTGACAAATATTGAATGGAGTTGGCGTGATAAGCGTTGAGATGGTCCCTTGTGAAAAAGTAACATACACATTTTTAAGTGCAATGACCGCTAATGAAATTTCCTTACACATGTGACTTGGATTAGTACATAAGAGATGGTTTTGATGGAATTTACTACATTTTAGACAATTTGGTGTTAGTTTCATGAAATTTGGTCTTTTGAGGTCAAAGATATGATTATTTGAAGTTACACTTGTTTATGGTGACACTTCAGTTAGAGTATGAAAGTCTACAATTAAGCTTCTTGGTAAGTATAGTTCATATTTTTTCTAAAAAGAAGTTGCATTTATACAAAAGGAATTGGAAGAGCTTTCTATGAAGATGGTTGAAGTTCTCCTTTCTGGCATACCTCAACGTAGAAAGCCCCTGATAAGAGCTAAGGATAAATAGTAGATACTACGTAAGGAAAATGGTATAATAGCACATATTTTTCGTTTTTTTGGAAAATATTTTACATAATGGTATAAAAGACTCCATTATCTTTCCAATATACTTTGCAGTTGACAATTTGGATCATTTTTGAGAACATGGTGATTGTTTGAAAATTGAAAAATGTTCTCTTTTTTGTGTTGTGAACATAAACTTATTGGTGGGTACTGTACTTTACTTGGTATAACTCCACTTGAGCCGAGGCCCCAGTACTTGGTGGTGTAACTCTGTGAAGCCACAGCTAACTTAGTCCCTAAATTTCTCCCATGGCTTGTCCTGAGTCCTAACCAGGCATGTATGCCTAGCCATCACCTATTCTAGATCACCCAATCTGCCAAGAACCCTGATGATTCACTACCAATAAACTTAAGGGGCCTTCACACCTGGCTTCATATAAGAGTACCGTGTTTCCTGTAAGAGCTGGACTAAAAAAATCCCAAACTGGTTTCACACAGACTGTGTCTAGCCTGGCGTTTTCCTGATTACTCGGACGGTTGTATGTAGTGAGCGTTCACACGTACAAGAAGTTACTATAGTAACTGGGGAGTGGATGAGGTAGTAGGTAAGAACTTTACCAGCCCGTCACACCTGGGGAGTGGTGTTTTAGGAAGTCACCGTCCCATCATGCAAATTGGATCACGTCGCACTCAAACTCAGCATGTCTGTTTCGCAGTTGCCTTCACCTTGAGTGTGTCTTGGGTATTGTTTCCAGAACTGTTCATGAACTCTCGCACCTCTCTCATTATTTTGTCGTGCACAGAGGTTTTGTAGTCGCCATTTCTCCCTGTGACTGATATTTGTCGAAGAAGGGGAAGCCCACAGTTCGGTTGTGGGTTACTTCTTTGTTTCATTTGCGTTGGGGATTGAGGTCTATTCTCTCCTGCGTTTGGGAAACCCGGGGGGCCACGGAATAGGGTTTACTGGAGGAAATTGCGAAATCAGAAGTTGTATGGTAGCCGTCAGTGTCGGTCGTCGCATTCGTGGCTGCTTCTTCTGTTGGAGGTATCTTTGGCGATCGAGTCCGTCGGTGGTTGTCTTCGACTCAAGTTACTTGCATTCCAGGTATGAAACCCTCACCGTATGAATTCCATTGTTCGTTTTTTGTGACTCTTGTAGTTTTGTGTGTGGGTGTTTAATTTTTTTTACCTCTTCATGATATCGGGAGGAGTTCAATTGTGGGTTTCGTGAACTTGATCAACGATGCGTTGCATCTTTGTGGCATGGGTTCTAAGAAGCTCCGGTACATGAGTGGGGTTTCTCGAGGACATCGTTTCCTTTCTCAAATTCACGTTGTTTATACTCACTCACAAACTGCTCTAGTACGTACTTCCAGGGGTTCTTCTGTGCGTTACCGCAGCCTTTGGTCGTTGACTCGTTGGTTCTCTCAATGGACCCGCTGGCGGAGCCGACGACTGCGATTGCTTTTAGTGTCTGGCTGCTCTTGCTTCTTCTCAACAACAAAGACGCTGTGTCCCTTCCGACCCCAATCGCAGCAGATGACGATGAACAGGATCCGGTGGCGGCCATAGTGGAGTCCTTGGAAGACAGATTCAGCGATGCGCATAATCAGATGCGTGCCACTCTACACCATTTTAGATTGTGTTTGTCATTTAATTTTTTGGATGAGGATGTCGGTTACTGGGTGAAACCCCGGTCTACTACGTGGTTCAGCAGATTTCTTCTAGAGCAATACGACAATAGTCGATGGATACAGATGTTTAGAATGACGAAGCCTGCGGTCATAGCACTTGCAGACCTCTTGAAGCCACATGTAGAAAAAGAGAACACCCGTTATAGACTTGCGATTCCAGTACTCATACGTGTAGCATGTACCTTGTTCAAACTGTCGCATGGTGCAAATCTAACTGTGTGCAGTGAGATGTTTGCCATCGGCAGGAGTACAGTGTCCATGGTGTTAAGGGAAGTCGTGCATGCCATTAACGATAGCTTTAGACACCAGATTATGTGGCCAACAGGGGATAGAATGCGAGAGACTCAGTTGAAATTCCAGGAGCTATGTGGGTTGCCTGGTGTTGTAGGGGCCATCGACGGTATGCATGTCAGCATATCCAAGCCGGCCGTCGGCCCGGCAGACTATTACTATTTCAAAAGCGGCGGATATACTATCAATTGTCAAGCTGTTGTGGACTCTGAAAAACGCTTCTTGGATCTATACGTTGGAATGCCAGGATCCACAAATGACTCCAGAATGTTACGCCGTTCCTCCCTCTACACAATGGCGACAGAGAGTACTATACTCAGCGCCCAACATGCTGTAGACAATTTCACACCGTACATCATTGGTGATTTAGGGTACCCCTTGCTGCCTTGGCTCATGGTACCGCACAGGACCCAAGCTCCACTCTCTGTTTCGGAGACACTTTTTAACAGACGATTGCGGCGGGGCCGCTGCGTGGTGGAGAATACTTTTGGTATTCTGAAGCAAACGTTCCGTGAGTTACTTGTGAAGTCTGACCTCCATGTTGCATTCATGCCGGATGTAATCTTGAGTTGTGCGATCCTCCACAACATCCTGCTTGCTCAGTCTCACGAGGAGGTCGAGACTCTGCTACAGATTCTACGTGACGAGGGCCTAGATGGGGCGGTCGAAGACGATGATGGAGCCCCAGCGGAGGCCGCTGATGCTGTGCATGATGACGGGGCTGCTGTGCTTGGAAATGACAAACGCACGCGACTTGGACTATACCTTACCATGCAACGCCGGGGGCACCGTTAAGCAGCCTGTGAGTAACGTCCTTTTAACCTGACGGACCTTCCTCCAATTTAGAGATATGATCACAGAATTCTGCCATTCCACTTCTTATTGATCAGCTGTAACAAACAATAAATGGCGCAATCAATAAATGCTTCACAAAATGGATTAGACGGCTGCTAATCATGCATACACAATCTGACATACTCGAGTCTTTCATTTTAATCAGAATTTCACTCACGCTACCAATAGACAGAAGTTCAATTTAAATTGTTAACTGGACTAGTCACACACACGGAGTCCTGATAATGTGTTGCGGTCCATGTGTGGTAACCCTTCTACCGATCCGTAATCCTTCTGATGATCAGTTGAAGTCTTTATGTTGAGTGATCCTTCTGATAATATCTCGTAGTCCATGACCCCTCTGATTTGTTTGAATCCTTAGGTTGCCGAGTTTGTCAATAGGGATGTAGCAATGGATCTCGAGCAGTGTCTTTGTACATTATGTAGCGTGATCTTGTCTTCCCTAAAGCTGCAAACCTGCATTTCCTCCCAAACATTCCAATAATCAACTAGGCGCCTCCCTCAGAAATGGTGTACAAATCCACCATGTGTAAGGTTAAAAACACGTACATTTGTTGCAGTCCAGATCTGCAACTTTCACTGAACTGAGAACTAATGATCCCTACTACATACAATTCTTCAGAAGAAAGATGCTAGCAAACAGTATCGGCACTGTGAATTTCTGATTCGGATTAGTTCTCCTTCCGAGTGAAAGACTTTATGCTGAACAATGAAGTGCATGTTATGATTCAAAAAACGGTAGGGGAGGAACGCAAATGAACAAGGAATGGTGCAAGAAACTACCATTCAGGGACAAACGGAGCCATCCAAATGACGTCTCCAGCTTGGACAGGATACCTGCATGCACCACCCCATTCAGTGTCTTGACTAAACCACGAATTCATACACCCCATGTCGCGCAAGAGATACACAATTGCAACATAAATTCAAAGTTAGAAAGAGTAAGAAACAGGAACCAAGTAATTTGGGTGCTTGGGCATCCCAAGAAAGTACTTGGGGTGCTTGGGCATCCCAAGAAAGTACTTGGGGTGCTTGGGCATCCCAAGAAAGTACTTGGGGTGCTTGGGCATCCCAAGTGAGTACTTAGGGTGCTTGGGCATCCCAAGTGAGTACTTGGGGTGCTTCGGCACCCCAAGTAATTACTTGGGGTGCTTGGGCATCCCAAGTAATTACTTGGGGTGCTTGGGCATCCCAAGTGAGTACTTGGGGTGCTAGGGCATCCCAAGTAAGTACTTGGGGTGCTTGGGCATCCCAAGAAAGTACTTGGGGTGCTTGGGCATCCCAAGAAAGTACTTGGGGTGCTTGGGCATCCCAAGTGAGTACTTAGGGTGCTTGGGCATCCCAAGTGAGTACTTGGGGTGCTTCGGCACCCCAAGTAATTACTTGGGGTGCTTGGGCATCCCAAGTAATTACTTGGGGTGCTTGGGCATCCCAAGTGATTACTTGGGGTGCTTGGGCATCCCAAGTAATTACTTGGGGTGCTTGGGCATCCCAAGTGAGTACTTGAGGTGCTTGGGCATCCCAAGTGATTACTTGGGGTGCTTGGGCATCCCAAGTAAGTACTTGGGGTGCTTGGGCATCCCAAGTAAGTACTTGGGGTGCTTCGGCATCCCAAGTCATTACTTGGGGTGCTTGCGCATCCCAAGTGATTACTTGGGGTGCTTGGGCATCCCAAGTGATTACTTGGGGTGCTTGGGCATCCCAAGTAATTACTTGGGGTGCTTGGGCATCCCAAGTGATTACTTGGGGTGCTTGGGCATCCCAAGTGATTACTTGCGGTGCTTGGGCATCCCAAGTAATTACTTGGGGTGCTTGGGCATCCCAAGTAAGTACTTGGGGTGCTTGGGCATCCCAAGTAAGTACTTGGGGTGCTTGGGCATCCCAAGTCAGTACTTGGGGTGCTTGGGCATCCCAAGTTATTACTTGGGGTGCTTGGGCATCCCAAGTAAGTACTTGGGGTGCTTGGGCATCCCAAGTTATTACTTGGGGTGCTTGGGCATCTCAAGTGAGTACTTGGGGTGCTTGGGCATCCCAAGTAATTACTTGGGGTGCTTGGGCATCTCAAGTAATTACTTGGGGTGCTTGGGCATCCCAAGTAAGTACTTGGGGTGCTTGGGCATCCCAAGTTATTACTTGGGGTGCTTGGGCATCCCAAGTAAGTACTTGGGGTGCTTGGGAATTTTTTTATCGCTTGAGTATAGTAGATAAGGACATATGACTTGTTGAAATTATATTATCTCACTTGCCTTCTCTTATATTTTAGAGTTGGTACGTGATGATATATTTCTCGCTCTCATGAATATATTTTCCAAATATATTTCAAAGGTTTGATAACATGTATTTCTATCAATATATTTGAAGACTGAAACATATTTGAAGATTCGTATATTTTTTATTTATATATTTGAAGACTTAAATTTACTTAAATATATTTCATGAAGATATATTTTATAAATTCATTTTAGTATATTCAATTTTCAATTTGTATCTTAGTTTTCATTTTAAGATCTTCAATTTTCATTTTTGGATCTTGGATTTTCATTTTTGGATCTTCGATTTTCATGTTTGGATCTTCGATTTTCATTTTTGGATCTTCACTTTCATTTCTGGATCTTCGATTTTCATTTTTGGATTTTCATAAATCATCTTTTGATATTTGGTTTGTTTAACCAAGTATCTATTTTTAATTTTTAATTTTGCATAATTGATTTTCAGTCTTCCATTTAGGATTTTTGATCTTCTATTTATGATTTTCAATCTTCAATTTATGATTTTCGATCTTCCATTTATGATTTTCGATCTTCCATTTATGTTTTTTGATCTTCCATTTATGATTTGTGGATCTTTAATTTTCATTTATAGAAAGAAGAATAAAAATAAATTAGTTAACTAAAGAAGATTACAAAAAACAACATGGCGTGTATTATTTCTCCCCCTACTTCTTCCTTCTTCTCCCCCTACTACATAATTATTTCTTTGTGTATGGTAGACCACAATAATTAGGGAAATTAAAAAACCTTGATTGTAAATTCTTTTCTTTTCTTTTCTTTTCTTTAAATACAATTTTCTTTAAAATTTAGAAAACCAATATAGTCAATAAAAAAAATATTAATATGTTAGTTTTTTTTTTCTATATTATGATTGAGTAATTAACTTCACTTGATTTAGATTTATATATGAATTTATATTTTTTTCATTTAATAAATAACTAAACATACAAAATTGATTCAGTAGTTTGAATAAGATGCAAATAATTCGGAAAATATATTAAAATTATGTATGTTTATTATTTGCATATTATATATTTGTGTAAATATTTTTTTTTAATGTAGATTTAAATATGTGTTTTTTAAAAAATTTGAAGAACATAGGAATTTTTTTAAAAAAATTCTATAGTTTGAATATGATTTGATTTATTTCAAATTGGCTGCTTTATTCGAAACAGGAAAATAAAAACAGTGTACTATGATGTGTATGTCAGAGACATAGAGCCTCACTACTGAATTGCAACACTTAAAACTTAGTGCTCTGTTGCTTTGTGTAGCAGGTGGCCGAGAGTCTGTGGGCTGCGGAAGGAGGATAAACACATGGATTCAGGAGTAGTCCCCTTGAGCATCACGACTCATGCCATATCGGGAGCTATCCTTGGTGTAGTTCAGCCGGTGGTATAGGCATCCGAAGTACTTGCTGCTGTACGTCTGTTATCGCCAGGTTCGGTTCCCGGTGTAGTAGTCTGGGAAGATGCGTAGTTCGAAGTAGCATGTGGCTGGTCGGTCTCAGGTCCTATGTCGCCCTTGAATGCCTGAGCTTCTGCATTTTCCAATCCCGTACATGTTGTGCTCCCACCAATGCCGTGACCAGCTCCGCTTGTGGAGCCTCCGGTTGCCTTGTGGAATGCGCTTGCTGTCGGCTGAGTTACGTAGGGGTTATGGCCAACGGGTTCTCCCTGCCTCATCGACTGTCGATGCTCAGAGGGACAGGGAAACGCCTGCTGGGCATGTCCTGGCATTGGCGATTTGTATGGTCGTGTACTCATACTCAGGCCGGTGCTCAATACAGAGGAGAGTTGTGATAAACAACTTACCATTTCACCTTGCTTCATTATGGCCAGTCGTGCATTTTCGTTAGCTATGGCTGCGTTCTCATACATGCGCCTGTCCTTCTCCCTTTGATACTCCATTTGTTCACTAAAAAGCTTGAGCTGCACCTCTATTTTGGACCTCTCCAATTCACGACTTGCGTCCGCAATTTCTTGCATCTGTGTGGCCATCACAGCCCCCGTTGCCTTGGTTGCCTCTGCTATAACGCTATGCCCAGATACATTTTTTCTTCTGACCGCCGTGTTGCCTGGCCTCCTGTGCACTGCATTCTGCGATGTATCCGATGAACTTATGACATGCGGATTAACTCCTAAAGGCATGCCATTGAAAGCTCTAAAGCCCGGGCTTGGTATAGGCTCCGGCTGTGCAGTAGGGCGGACTGGCGTCGATGTCCGACTTCGGGGAGTCCTGGGCGGGGAAGAGTCTTCGGTAGTCTCAGGTACCTCGGGCTGGTGGTGCTCCATCGGATCATCTGTTTCTGGTTCACTTTGAGCGTCATCGACATCGTCAGGCATACTATGATGGATTGGCCGGTAGTTACCGTCGCTGGGGGAGAGGAGATCCCTCACATGCGGTGGTTGAATTTGGGGCCTGCTCCCGTACCACTCGTGCACAGCGTCAAAAACATCCTGGCCGAAAAGTCTTGGTAATCCTTCTGACTTCCTTTCTGCAGCGCTCATATCCCAGTAATCAGGTGCGTTCCTGCCTGTGCGACTCAGAAAATCGGCTATTCGTTTATAGTCAGGAATTAATTGATTCCATTTCGTTTTGCACGATGGCCCATCCCGGAAGCAAGGTGAATATCCAGCCCTCATAACATGCTGTGAAACACGCATCCATTTAGATGTCTCCGGTGTCATAAGGTCACGCCCATCTACTGTATCTAACTCCTCAAGAAACATATCACGCTTTGCTTGGATTAGCGCAAATATTTCTTGAGGGGTCCAATTGGGACCTCTATCCTTGCGTGCTCTCTTGGCAGAGCTCGCAGCTGCAAGAGGGGATGCAACAGGAGGCGGTCTCATCAGTACCGGTCTTGACAATCCTGAAACAGAGGATATGACAGGGCTTCCCCTTGCAATAGTAACTGCTGGCATACCACGCCCCATTGTCTGGTTCGGAGACGCAGTGGCTGTCCGCAGAGGACCTGAAATGAACAAACATTAAAAATTGTTAATTTTTAAAAACATTTTCTACATCTTTCTCATTGCAGCATCGGAGTGTTTGTTTTATGTGTGCAGGTCAGTGGTCATAAGACTTCTTAACGTCGGATTCACAAATCAAAGTACAGCGCAGGATAGTTGACATTACGAATTACATGCGTAGAAGGAAGTTGCGTAAAATACCATGCAGGCAGGGAACAGGAAGGTCTGCGTACCGTCTGTGGGCTGCGGCGTAGGACGTGTGGGGGTGGTGGCATAATGGTCTGCAACGCGGGGTTCCATACTTGAAATGTCCGCCGATGGTCTGCATGAACATGCAATAAGAGTACACAAGGTCATTTGCCGGAACTCATTCATGCTACTATGATTTCTTGACTTCAAATGTAGTAAGATGGACCGCACTGCCGAGTGAGACACCTTCACAGAGAGAAATTAACATACATTGTTGAACATGTACATTATTCCATAGGATAGATGCTTGAATTGTACAAGACTTCTTGCAAGCCGTAACATAAACTAACTATACACATTGGCTGAAAGATGCAGGGTGTGTTCGCCTCAACATTCAAGCCGACATACATTGACTTCGACATCAAAGGTACAACTTACAGACTCCATGCAGAACTCGATACAAAGAAAAATCTTAAGTTCAACTGTACAGAGAATGATGGAAAACTTCGCAATTGACAGAGAAGGTGCACGTACCAGAGTTCGACGTCGAAGACTGAGGTACGTCCCACTCACAATAGTGTAATTTATGAAAATCGAAACTGGTCTCAAGGGTCGCAGAGCACCGCAGCGACTGCTGTAGGTGCCGAGTTACTTGCGATAAGACCCCCCATCGCTGTTTCCTCATTTGCCCCCCGGAGCTCCAGTAGATAAGACCATGCAAGTATTTCGAGAATGTTCATTTCGAAAAGATTTTAATGTGCTACTTCATTGCCTGATTAATAGTAGTGGCCGCGAAGGTAGCTCAAGTGGACTCGGGAAAGACCGCTCTTACAGGCATGCCAACTCGGCAGACACGTAGGTTCGGAGGATAATAACCGCCTGCAGTGTGAATAGTAGGTTACTTTTAGCGGCACTACGGCAGTAACAACGCGGGTCAAGTGCCAGGTGCGAACGACCCTTTAGGATGGGATTCAAGTCACCTGCTCTTATGTGATTGTTTGGTAGGGTTACACCAGCCTTGATTTCAGCAGACTTTGCTCTTAATGAAATTGGCCACAAAGGTGCCACTAATAAATCAGCATTGAAGTGGGCAGAATAGTCAGCAGTCAAACACTAGCACTCAACTAAAGATTACACTAGCATACTTATTTATACTGACAGCAACGTAATTAGTATCACAGATCTTGATAAAGACTTCAAATCAAAGAGCATTCCAATTAAATTACTGTGACATGTAAGGTAACACCAAGAGACTACCGGTATAGTTCATTAACTTATGATGAATCTATGCAGGAGCATCAGATGTTAATCAATCAAAGTGAAGTGTGACTGTGTGACATTGTAGAAGTTTGCTGCAGTGGGAGTCTCATACAATGAAAATAGGGTGAGCACCGTGCAAGAGGCGGGCGCAATGCCCATTGGAATGGGGATAGTGACCCTGAGTTAGCATTCACAACATTCTACCAAATGAGTACCCAATGCCAAGTTGTATGCAATATTTGGTGCGCTTTTAAAATATCAGAGTCATAATGCAAGTGCCTTACCAATAGCTTATCAGGCAGTAAGGCTGGTCTCTTCCACATTGACTTCACAACAGTTGCTTCTTGATTAGAAATATTTACAATTGTAGTTTTTCATATGGATGTTTGACATTGGTAACTAAATAGCATAGTGGGCAGTTTCCTTTGAAGACGAAATTATACTTTTGAAACCCATATACTTGCCCTTGCAATAAACCTCGCCCTCGTCTTAATGACGAGGCGGGCCCTCCCCCTCCTCCTCCCCTTTCTCCTTTCCTCCCTGATCTATTTTTAGGGGTCCTGTGGCCCTTTTTTAGTAATTTTTTTATTTTTAATGAAACCGGGGACCCCGAATTAGTCTCCGGGGACCCTCTAGATTAATTTTAATTAGTTTATATATTTTTAATTTATTTTTTTATTTTTTTTTATTTTTTTCATCAACATGCAAAATATAGAGGGCTTTTTGCCCCCTCCAATGACAGCCCTGGTTGGGGGGCCCTCGTCATTAAGACGAGGCCGAGGTTTATCGCAAGGGATATACTTGCAATTTGAAACCCATGGAAGCAGAAACTGGTGACAGAACCCCACCAAGGCTGCCCAGGTTTTTTGGTGGCAAGAAGTCTTTCAACCCCCTCCAACTCCTTACCGTGATAGTCACTCTTCCACTCAAGCTTATGTTGTTTCTTTCCTTACACTAAAACAGTCAGGCTGTGCACAAATTGCTGTGAATTAGTTTACAAATAAGTTTGTTGCCCTGTCTTGAGTTTGGCATCCTTGATGTGAAGGATAAGCTGAAGATTGATTCTAAGTTAGAGATTCCGTGCCATGCAATCACTGTTATTCCAATGAAGAAAATATAACAAAAGTAGTCACCAAGGAGGAGTGGACTTATCAAAATATGTAAAGCTAACTTAGTAAGTGTGCCGCTTTTAAGCTTTAACTTAGATTTTTGAATCTATACAATGTATTCAACAATGTGTAAAGTTAGGTTTATTAATTTTTTAAATATTAAAATCAAAAGAAGTGGAATTGTAATATCTAGAACAATAGTGAATTTTTTCTAAATTGTCAAAATTTAAATCGTGATTGATTGATATACTTGCTGGAAGCAATTTGCTTGGTCGTGCATTGTACCGTGTGCTATTATAAAAAGATTTAAATCATTTAGATATTTCCATGAATGAGGTTATTATATAAAAAAAAATTAGATTATCTAATTTCAAACACTCCAAATAAAAGAAAGTTTTATACACTTTCACTCTTAAAGATATGTTGTAGCTAGCACTTTTGAATTTATGACTAGTTTAAGTGCACATACCTTACTTTCTTTCTATTTGGAATGAACTTGTTGCCATTTAAATTACAATCCTTTTAAACAGAAGAAACGTTATCGGTAAACAGATCCATACTATTTAGATGCCTCTAAGGGATTGATTGATGAGGAGTATTAATAGTGTAAGCGTTAGCTGGAACACAAGTTGATTTTAATGAGACACTAAGGTGGAGGGATCAATTTGCGAGCAATACATATTCTCGACCGCTATTATTGGAATTGGCGGACCAAACAATGACCCGGTGGGACTGTAAAAGAGCCCATCAAGGTGTTCTATGGCATGCAAGTTTGTTCTTGGTCCTTTAGGGGTTAGATTTGGGGTGGATAGTGGATGAAAAATAGAGGTTTGATGTGTGGAAGTAGAGTGTATTGAAGGTGTAATGGATTCTTTGTAGGCTCAAGAAATTGCCCACCTAAAGGGATAATTTTGCAATAGGGATGATTTATTTTGTACTCCTAAATAGGCGGTTTTGGGTGACGGCTTTTTCTTAATTATAGCCCCCTAAGGCCAATCTTGCAACTACAGAAAGGTCATTTTTTTATCAAACATGGTTGTTTTCTAGTTAGAGCATGTGTGAGTATGAGGTGGTTAGATGAGGGAGATTAGAAAAAGCCATGGAGGAATTAGTGCATGAAGGGGAGGATGTTGTGAGTAGTGAAGATATTCTATAAAAGACACAACACACAACATAGGTTCCCCCCTCACGATGAATATAGACTAAGTGTAGAAGATAATTTATGATTTAATGATTACATAGCTCAATTTGAGCATGGAGAGAGGAATAGATACAAAAATTCACAATCTACCTTGCATGTCAAGTTAATTGTCACTAAAAATCATCATACATAGGCGGGGTGGGAAAGCTCTGGACCGCAGCGTAATCAAATAGTGGCGCAAGATTAGTCGTTTGGCAATGACAGCTCGGCAAGGCTAAAGCAGCTACGGCTACAATTACGTTGTAGGCCATCCAGGCAAAGATTACGAGGCTCTTGAGGAATGGAGGCACGGTGCGGGGCACTCTATTGGTGATTCTTCGGCATATGAAGATGTGGCAATGACTGAAATTGCATGCAAGGAAGATGGTGACATATTTCTGGCGGAAAGACCTTCGGTGCAGATCTATAATAGAGGTTGAAGCGGTAGCCTACAAGCACTCGCAAATTCGGCACATGTTCCTCTTTCACTAAGGCAAGAGACTTCCCGGACTATAGAAGATATTGTGGACCTCGCTATTGATGGCGATGCAGATGACTTTGTGTATGCGGACTGCGGTGGAGGAGGTGTGTGCACAAGCTTTGCGCCTTTTCCTCTTAGATTTGAGCTTGCAAAAGTTCATCACCCACTCTCACAACTAGAACACAAGGCATCTCTATGTGGATGTGTCAAATGCAATGGAGAGTTACTATGAGACAAATGAACAACATTCAATAATAGAACTAGCTTTTCTAGCAGAGGTGCAAACCAAAAACGAGAACAATATAGACTAACTTTGTCATTGCCTAAGCTTATTCTTGCCAATAAAATGGAGAAGGAAACAACCTCTCTTCAACTACACGCAAAGCATAATCTTGACATCTGCAATTATAGCTGGAGACTAGAAGAAGTTATGGCACAAAAAGAAGCAACAACAACTGCGGTATAGAGGAAAAAACAAGAAAATGAGGCAACAAAAGAGTATCGCAAGGCACATAAACAACAATAGCAAAAGGTGAAGGAAGAATGTGTAAGGATTGGAGATTAAAAAGAAGAAGGAAAGAGAGGCGGAGGTATTAGTTAAGCGCGCTTTAATGGTTGGATCTTGTGATTGCGGGATTCAGCCTTTGGAGAATCATTCGCAGGAGCAAGGGGGGAGGGGAGGTGGAATGACCTCAAGTCTGGAGTTGGAGATAGTTGAAAGTGCAGCAACGCAACAAACACCCCCCTCGCAACCCGCAGTCCGAAAGCCGCAGTTAAGAAAGGTGGCTTTGCGAGTTTGTGACTTGGAAGATTTTCAATTGCAAAGGTCTAAATAGTGAAGTAATACATGAGGCGTCCATCGCGGTCAATCCTCATTGCACTCACCACTCAACCCGTTCACTACAGCTCCCCACTAGGTTTAGAATTTGTCCCCTGCATACCGTGTTGATGTACCTCGCTTCCCCGCAAAATGCTAGACCAAAGGCCTCACATCCACCTTGCACCTCCGCCATCCCCCCCCCCCCCCCCCAAGTTTGGTTTGCGCACTTGTAGGCGCTCTCAGGTGGGCCTCCCCTACACAATCCCCCACCATCGCATGCATATGAGGCGTCATGGTTTCAATACAAGCATATCAGATTTTACAATCCTCATCCTCTACCCCCATACATCTCTGCACACAAACCCAACTTTTAACAAGGGTGACAACCATGAAGATAACAATAGCACTGGTGGAGACGGGAGAAGCCTAACAACGTTGGAGTGGAGGAGGAACTACTGAGGATTAAATGGTGAGGAAGGACATAAGAGGAGCTACAGCTTAGAGGCTCTGTGAGATCCCAAAAGGGGGGCGCCGAAGTTCGAGTGCGGAGTGCTCGGAGGGAGATTTGTTTAAGCATTGCCCATTCCAAGTAGCTAGATGAGATAGGTTGGTCGTTGTAAGGCAGGCAAGGCTAGAAGCTCTGACGTAGTAGGCGGGAATGGAGCCTTGGCCTCGGTACTTACAGCCTTCCCTACGTAGTAGACTCCTCTTTGCGAGGTGGCCAAATGCACTTTGTCACCATCTCTTAATGTTGAGGTGGCAGGTTGGCAGCCACCTATAGACGCTTGACCACATCTACTGTGCAGAAATAGAACCCATTAGGACTAGGCCAAAGTCCTTATAGCATGCTGGGTTTGTCCTTCTACGTGGCTTCGTTCACCTTGACAAGCAATACTTCCTTTCCACATGTTGGCCCATGCATTGCAACTTATTAATGCAGAAGACTATTATATAACAAACCCTTTTTTGACAAGTTTTTGGATAAATTGCACATAATTTTGTGAATCTCACTTCTCTAGACAACAACCACTCTATACTCTACACTCGGGCACTATAAGCAATTTCGTTTTAAAATTCATAGAAAATTATAGGCATGTTGGATTTTATTTTTTCTGGGGTTATAGTCTTGCATTAGCTTTGCAATGCTTCTAAAATTTATAAACTTTTTATCCCAACCTCTAACTAATCAAACCTGAGATTTAGTCGGGAATTGGTCCGACTACCTTAACTTAGCTGGTTGAAGCTCACCTCCTAAATTATTACCAAGTTAGTAATATAATCATATGCTTGAGGCTATTTAAGAGCATCCTCAATGGTGCCGCGCCATAGGAACGAGGCAAGCAATTGTAAAGACCTCCCTGCAAAATACCGTGGGAGCAAAGCTGTGCAATGCTCCAATCGCGACTTGCTACATGCCACGATATAACTTGATGGCGGCTGATGTGGCAAGGCTGGGGGGGGGGGGGGTCAAGGTGTGGACCCAGCATGACCGAAGTCTTTTGATTCAGGGTTGGAAACTTGGAGGGGTACAAGTGAGGAACTTTGTGAGAACAGAGTGTTGCATATTTTAGCTAAAATTAATTGCTTCAGAGCTAATTAAGAGAAGGGTGTGAGGTTCATTTTGTTTGATTCTTTGGTTTGTGAGAGTCATGGAGTCCTGGGAAGATGAGCTTGAGAAGAGTCTTGGAATTGAGATAGGGTTTGAAGAGGACATGGACGATGACCTTGAGAATGACCTAATTTTGCAGATGGTTGATGTTGTTTCAAGTGAGCTTTTGGATGAGTCTTCAACAAAGCCCAAGGTGGGTCGTAGTGTGCCTAGAAGGACATATGTGTGGCGTGATAAAGAGGTATGTCACAATCTTCTCTTGAAGGATTATTTCTATGAGATAACTATGGTCGAAGGAAGTTCCGGATACTATATAGGACGTGTAAAGAACTTTTCACAACCATTTTGGATGCACTGTTGTGAGCTTTGATCCATGGTTTACACAATTTGTGGTTGCTACGGGCCGTTTGGTTTTATCTTCTTTTTAGAAATGCAGTGCCACCATCCGTATGCTAGCATATGGTGTGGCGACTTATGCATGTGATGAATACTGCAAAAAGGAGAATCCACTGCTCAAAAGTGCATGACGCAGTTTGTAGTTGCCATTAGAGGTTGTTTTGAGTCTATTTATTTAAGGCAGCCTACATGGTATGATATAGAAAAGGAGATGGCTATCAATGAGAAGCGTGGATTTCTAATGATGTTTGGTAGTCTAGATTGCATGCATTAGACATGGAAGCATTGTCCTAAAGCGTGGCACGATCAATTCTAAGACACGGACAAGAATATGAGCATCATCTTAAAAAGAGTGGCTGATCAAAGCTTATAGATATGGCATGTTTTTTTTGGCTTGCCTGGTAGCAACAACGACATCAATGTTTTGGATAGTTCTCCGTTTCTTTTAAATCTATTGCGGGGTGTTTGGTCACAACATCTGCTTCAAGGTAAACGGACATGTGTATCGTCGATATTACTTTTTAGCAGATGGCATTTATCCATCATAGTCATGTTTTGTACTGCACTTTCATGAGCTACAAGGTGCGATGAGGGAGCATTTTGCCAAGTGCTAAGAAGGTACACGTAAGGATGTTGAAAGGGCTTTTGGGTGTTGCAAGCAAGATGGGAGATCATTATGAATCCCGTGCGGCAATGGGATTTAGGGGTTATAGATAACATCATAATAGCTTGCATTATTATGCAAAATATGATTTTGGAGGATAAGATGGGACTCCACTTAGAGCCGTTTGGAGATTGGGGGGGTTCCTCAGTGAGCATTCCTATATCATTCACATTTCGGGATTTACAGGCTGGGTCTAGGGAAGTTGAGAACATTGAGACTCATTTTGCATTGCAAATTGATTTGATTGATCATTTGTGGAAACTTAGAAAAGAAAGAAGAAGACTAGGTATAGAAAAATGAAATGAATCTCTTTATTGTGAAAAAAATCTGGCATTAAGGTTCAAACCTTGTCCAAGATTTCTGAAACCATACATTTGGCCATCTCCTATGGGAGAGTGATGGAGATCAAAGCGAAAAGAATTTACCACAAAGAACATATAGGGGGTTGTCTAAATGCATGTTGTCTAATGTCTAAAACCCATGTGCTATTGCAGGAGGAGTCAACCCTAGTTGAGTGTTGGGGATGCACTGGGAATCATCTCAGCCATCGCCCTGTGCATCATCTGCAACCACCAGATGCATTCAGATTAGTGTAAGCAGCAGAGAAATCCTTCAAATGCATTCATATGAGTGAGAGCAGCAAAAACCATGCATCAAAGGCATTTACATGGTTGCTTAGAGCAAAGACATTCAAAGCAACTCGAAGAGAATGAGAAGACTACACGGTGAACAATCAAAGCTCGACAATTAAGCAATGAGGGAATTAAGATTTAACCGAAAGCAAAAACGAGGGAGGAATCAGCCATAGGATGGACAAAACAAATCACGTCCAGTATGACGCTGAATAGAAACAAACAGCTAAGGATTCAAAAGAACTTTCATAAAATGAAACATGGTGATCATAAAACTTAAAAAAAGAAAAAAAGGGGGGATCAAAGAGAGCAGTGAAGGAAATTGAAGTGAGGTCGAAGAAGACGGTGCACTAAGACAAAAATATGACAAATTTGACCGAGGGAAACAGAGCAACCAGCTTGATTATAAGATGGTAAAAAATTTTAAAAATGATAAATCAAAGAGACCAAGGAAATTGAAGAGAGGTTAAAGAGGACATTGAGATGAGCGAAGGAGAGACAAAACGTGAGAGTGTGCAAAGAACAATCAACTTGACCATAAAAGGGAGAAAAAAAAAAAAAAAAAAAAAAAAGGAACGAAGGAGTCATAGAGACAACATGCAATTGAAAAGAGGTCAAAGAAGATGCTGAAACGAGCCAAAAAGAAATATGATTAGAGAGCGTGGAAAGAGCAGTGACAATTATCATTAAAAGAAATTAAAAAATTAAAAAAATTAAAAAAGGACAGAGGGATCAAACAATGATAGACGCCAAGAGAGAGTCTGCAAAGAGAAACAGAGAGATGGATACAGAGCGGCTGTGTGCGAGTGGAGAGGGTCGCCAAAAAAAACTTCCCTACCCCTAAGGGTGAGTGGGCGGGACATCCCTTTACATGGCAGCTTTTATCACCTTCCTCACCAAATTTCATTCTCAATCAGCCCATTCTCAATTCAAACCTAATCAAATCTGTACACTCTCTTGTAATTCCAAAGTACCAGTATAGACACATAGTGCTTTTCACCAGAGAATTCTCAATCAACACACTACTTACAATATAGTAGTGTATGACAAAACAATCCAAATAGTAGAGAAAAGTTTGTCTTAAAACTGATAATACAAGATCAAACACAAAATAGTTTGAGTCTCCAGAAATCTTCTCATCCTTTGAATGTTGGTGTGGTAAAGTAAGAAAAATCCAGAGGTAAAGGACCTCACATGTCCCCATAAACACAACTAAAACCATAGTTAGGATTATGTTTGTAGACAAGGTGTCAACAGCCCTTTACAGCTTGTTATTGCAGTCACGAGAATAATCAAACCCTACACCAAACATACAAATCAAAGGGAGAAATGAAAGAGTCTAATTGCAATCATAAATTAGAAGACCTAAGTAGTAGTTCCACCAGACTCAGCCATGTTGTACTTTGCTTCAGCTCCACACCACCATATACCAAAACTTCACAAGCTCTAAAAATCTCTCACACACATGTAGCAAACTAGAATTACTTTCAAAGCATACAAGTAAATAGATGCATATGGCAAAGAAACTCCCATGGTTTTATACCCTCAAAGAAGTCTCTAGAGATTCACTTGTTTGTTATATGGACAGGAATAGCCTCGCTGGTCCAATCATCTCTGACCCTTAGATGAAGGATAACCTAGATCAAATGGTCATAAATTAGTGACTTGCTAGAGTAAAGTTCAAGCTTGTAGTAAGCCCCAAGTAAAGTAAGCTTCAAGTTTGGAGTAACTACCAGTAAGCCATGTGTAAGGGAGGTGGGTGGGTTTCACTAATTTACACCTTATTCAACATATCATGCCATAATAAAGTGACTATGTAATTGCTTGCAAAGTTTTACAAATAATGTGCAAATTTATTTTGCAAGCCTACATACCTGAAGAGTGCAACTTCTGTCTGAATCATTGTAATAAAAACCTTATTTAGAAAATAAATTCTAAATTAAATACGGATATAAGATCTTCCCAGTATTTTAAAAAAAAAATTAAAATTAAAATTAAAAAAAAAAAAAAAAAAAAAACATGAACAATACAAGAATCAGCAACAAGACAAGGAGTGTGTGACATCTGCCAAGAGAGGGAGAGTGAGAGAAAACCAAAGGAAGGGAGAGACGTTGAGGGAGAGTAGAGAGAAATTAAACAATATGTAGGGAGAATCAAACTATTTGCGAGGGTTTGAAAATTGGATGTATCATGTACCTCTAATAGTGTCGTCGAGGGAGTCCTCTGGAGTGTGTGTCGATGCAAGGGGTGTTGATTTGGTGGTCGCTACCAATGTGCGGGGTTATAGAGCAGGCTTGATGGGCGCCACGGAGGAAGGGGGCTGAGAATCCAATGTTGCGTTTGCAGGGATTGGCGTCTGCAGCCGCTGGTGCTTCTCATTCTCTTCCTTTGTGGCACGCTTATGGACCAGTTTATTATGTTTCAGCTTCTCCTTCTAGTCGGCACAATTCTCTTGTTCCATCCTCCGCTTGATACAATCAAGATCCCATTTCCTCCGTAGCTGGAAGTATTCACAGGCGTTCTTGTCGAGGTCCTCAATAGGCATGCGAAAGAGTGACATAGCTACGTGATCCTCCATCGCCTCCACCTTCTTTTTGTTTGATGCAGCCATCTGCTCGGTTGCACAAGTTGTGTTCTTCAAGATAGACTCTCTCTCCTTCCATCCTTGGCAAGGTCTGCCTTTGCAGCCTTGTTCTCTTGCGGACGTGCAGGGCGGGAGGGGAAACTTTCCTTCCGGTCAACCATGACCTCCATATCAGAAGGGATTACATTCGCTCCTTTCCCGCTCTCGCTGCCCTGCCTTCCACCATTGACTAAAGCTGTAACTGATTCTCTTCCTTGCGCCATGCTCGCTGCTGAAGCTGCCTCTTCCCCTACATTCCAACGCTAGACATCTAAGGCAGATTGCCACCACCTCGAGACCTCCTTGAGAATGTGCGAACAATGCAAAGATGGGAATGTCTACTGCTTAGGATGCATGTCATTGCAAAATTCCATCGCCCTCTCTAAACATCCTCAGTTGAAAACCTAGACTCACTCAAATGTGAGACTTGTTTGTATGCACCTACAAAATTTGCAACATCATGCTTGATGTGACTCCACTTCAATTCAAGAGACCTAGTAGGACAAGTAGGAGCATATCTAGGTTTGTTGTGAAACAGCCAAAAAACTCCTGCACATGCATCTCTACCCGTCAGTAATAAAGTTTTTCCCATTCTTCCTTTTTCCCGCCTGAAGAGTTGCCATCCTGGCGTTGACTAGGAAATGTCTCCTTCCAAGTTGAGAAAAAATGACAACAGCGGGCCTGGTGTAAGGTAGCAGTACCCATTCCTGCTAGCTACAATTTGACCGGAAAGTGTCTGGTTGTGAATCTAAACTTGAACACACCTTTACTGAAATTTCATTGGAATCAATGAGATGGAACCAATGAAATGGGAGTATTGACAAGTTTTGTCAGGGTTTGTTTTGGGTAGGTCTATAGTCATGAATAGGTGTCTACAACACCTGCACTTCAAAAATTTGTGTAAAATTGCTCTTGCCTCCAAAAATTCTGATTTCAAGACCAAGTACTTCCTCTCCAATTTGCTAACACATTCATGATTTCACTTCATGCTCTTTGCACTCCCAGGTTGCCAATTCCCTTATTCTGGCAGGTTAAGGTTCTGCTACCTTAGAGTGCCACGGAAAAATGGAGGTGGTGGTGGCGCGGCCATTGGGGTGGTTTTCTGCTGCAAGGCCACCAATGGCCGTTGGTGGGGTCCGTTGGCGCGGCAATTGGGGATGCTCTAACTTAGGCTCGATGATACATTATGATGTGGGGATGTTAGATTGAAGTGCACAGTAACTTGCTCAGATCTTGGAGAATTAGGCCTCCAGAAGCAATGAATCATAAGGTAGAAGTACCTATACCTAATAACTTAAGCATTTGGGCATAGCTGTGCTTGTGTTATGAAGGGGGAGTTATTTTTCGTTGATAGAAACATAAGGTTCCGGAAGACTGAGAATTTCTCAGAATTAATTGAGAAAAATTCGAATTACTAAAAATGTATTTGTGATAAAGTGCATCACACCCCATAACCGATATGTAGGTTCACCCATGACGGACAACAACAAGAGTAGTGAACAAACATAAGACTATCTAATTCCAATATAGTCACAGATGCATTCTATTGGAGGATGCATCTTGAATCTACTATTCATCAATTATCGGCTACTGGTTTTCCATTGTTCTGTAACGAAGAAGCCTACTTATCTGTGATGGGGGCATTGTTGGTTATGGGTACTTCTACCTTAGTGTTGAATACTTAACTTTTAAGGGAGACGACCCCTAAAATCATCATCATTGTCCAAATAAGGTTCCACACGCCACACCCCACAGAGCAACTGCTACTATTTTATAACTTTGTGGACACAACCACAAAATATCATATACCAACCGCTCCTTTTACACCGTCTTATTTTCTTCTGTTTTTTCCTCTGATTTTCCTTCTTTCTACTCCTTTTCCCTTCTTTCTATTCCTTCCTTTTTGGGGTAAAAAGGAACAACCACTACTTCCCAAACCGCCTTTGATTGTACTTTTTTGGAAATTAAGTCTTGTATTTTTATATGCCAATTTAGTGAATGTATCCAAAAAAACAACAGCTAACTTACTCTGCTCTCATGAGAAATAGAATGGATTCTGGAATGCCTCTTTGACCATCGTCGAACTTGCAACTTCATGAATGTATGTACTGTACTGTGCAAGTACAGAGTTGCTGTCAACCAGTTTCATGATTCTCATTCCTTTAGTAGCAAGTTCATTAATGTTCTCAACCAATTTCATGACTTCAGGCTCCCTTTTTCTACCAAGTTTATATATGATATGATGTACTCAGCAATTTCATCATAAAATTATAAAAGCACAAAAAAAGAAACAACTACTATATTTAACCCTTATACGACAATTCCTTGCCTGATACCACACCCAAAATCTCTTCGATACTCCATTTTTCCTGTGATTCTATTTTTGATTTACTTTGGTTCTATTTTGAAGAAGTACAAATTTCTTTAAGGTGCTCGGTTGGGCATTCTAAAAATCCCATTTGGCACAATGGAGTATAAGTTCTAACCAAGATTCTTCCAAAATAAAACCAAGCCCAGTGGACCAAGGTTGTCGTTTCAGGGTTAAATATAAGTGATCATTGTCTATAAAATAATAATGTTACAAAATCCTAAATACTTTTGATTTTATCAATTATAAGGTGGTGCAGAAATAAAGGCAAACAAACTACAAGGATGGGATTATTTCTGGAGTCCATTTTTGTAGAAAGTTTTACTGCTTTTCTTTCTTTCTTCTTCTTCTTTTTATTTAAAAAAAAAATTAAAAAAAAAAATTCTTCAATTTTTCCATTTACAACACATGCATTCAAATAAAAAATGTGTAATCTTAATTTTGATTATGATAGTTTAATTGGATTGTCGTAAATTTTGAGATCCACTGCATTTAGTTCCATCTAAGAAAACTTGTGATGGCCACAAGCCATAAGTGTCACACAGCAACATGTTTTTAGTTCACACAACACAACTCATACATTAGTGAGGAGAGGGCAATTCAAAGAAGTGACGTATGGATGACATGAAAGACCCAAGCACGTCATGAATGGCCAGTGGAACTACCAAACACTTCCGTTGACAAGCAGCCTCTGTTTAAGTTGACATTGCAATGATTGGCCTCTACCACACAGCATCCTTTGACCATAATTAATCAATTATGGATTCATTGGGAACTATGAACCAATATGAGGAATTCATGGAATGAGTTGATTAAATTGAGAGTACAAATTCACCTTGTTAACCTCCAAATGCCTGGCAGCCTGAGCCTATGACCACGGAAATAGACTTTGACTTTGGATGCTCTATTTTGCTACTATAAATAATGTAAAATATGAATTTTAAATTTTTCTTAGCTAGATACACATGTTATCTACAAGAAATAATTTTATCAAAATTAAATGTTTCAAAATGTAATTAGTATATATTTTCAAATCAAAACAAACAAACAAAATTCATATCAATTATAGGTAATACTATAAAATTATGAAATATTTACCATAGATGAATATGACAACCAAAAACCTTATATTAGTTACCGTGCTCAAAAATTATGTTTTAATTTAAAAATATGATGAAAAACCTAAAACCGTGGAAAATCAAGAAGTAGCCACGGTTATACCCCTTCATCTTATACCAGATATAAATCACTCAATTTTAGGTATTTTTTAAAATTTTAAATTGGACTGGAAAATAGATTTTCCAAACTACATTTCATTAGTTTACCTCAACTGCAAAAAAGATCATCCCAATAGTCAAAATCGTGTATCAGCTGTCTGTATCAAGGAATTTTTGAATATACGCACGGTATTGATCTTTTTGACTTTAAGGAGGCACCAAAATTCATGAAATTATTATTTTTAGAAATTTTTAATGAGATTAGATAGATTTCTCACAACTTTACAACATGAAAAAAAAATGGATGAAAAATTGTCATTTGGATGACAGTTATGGAACTTGGAAAAATGAAAACGACGAGTTTTTGGTCATTTAGGCGTTTAGGGGTTAATGAGATGTATGTTTTTAAGACTACTTCTCTTAGATAATATTTGAAGATTATGAAGATTACAAGATAGAGGCCAGGTAGAGCACGGTGAATCAAGTACTTTTACACTATAAGTTGAAGAGAACATAAACACATAAACTACAATTCACTCTCAATGTGTAGTCCTTCAATGCACTCTTATGTGCACTGTAACACCATAGCATGTTCATTCATAAATAATTTCCAAAAAGAAAAACGTAAAAATTCAAAAATTTTGAAGGCAAAAACACGAAAGTAGAATAAAAAAATTTGGATGATATTTTGGTATATTTAAGCCATTTGAGGTTTTAAAAATAAATAAATTATTTTATGCTTAAAAACAAAAACCAAGGAAATCGAATTTTGATGGGCAAACTATATTTTTCAAAAAAATAATTATTTGAGCACTAGGGAACACACCTGCTGTGGTATTGTGGTAGTCTTTTAATGCACTTGTGTTTAGTCTGGAAATGGGAAGTGGATTTTGTTTAAATCCCCCCAACGAGCGTAGCATCGGAAGACATGTTCGGGGGATGGGAGGGGTGGGAGCAAATCTCTGCCCCTATTATTTGCTTGAGTGGGTGTCCTACTAATCTTAAGAGTTCCCCGTAGAGTCATTAGGGGCATATGGCTTCAAATTTATCAAAAAAAAAAAACCAAAAAAAAAGACCCCAAGACCCCAAAACGGGGATGGGCAGCAAAATGGAACCCACCGAGCCTGGCAATTGAACCACCGGTTGCAATGCTCGTTGGGGAGAAATAAGGAGACCCATGGGAAATGGGTAGCACTGTAATCCACAACATAAATAAATAAGCACATTGCCATCATGTTCAGACTCTACCATAGTACAAACCGAGGGCTGGCATGAAATAGACATCTGCCAAGTTGATTGATTCCCAAACTGGATGAGGAAATGATGTGGTGAAGAAGTTTGAGTCTTCAAGGGTGGGTGGATCCCGGATTCCAGGTCATCCAAACACCACTAAAGTTGTGTGTTAGTGTGTTGGGAGCGAACACTGGACACCGGAAGGTGAGGTGTATGTCCAGATGCAAATGATTCGTCACAACAATTTCATCCAACTCGTGTTGTGCTAACTTATGTTCAAGTACGGCACCATGGCACCATGGCACCATGGCACAGCCTCCAGCAGTTGGGATCCACTTGGCAAGCAACTGACGTAAATTGTTTGTACAAATCACCTACTTTTATCTATGAAACTGACTCTGTTCACACAGCAACATATAGTGAGGTGACGTTGATGACACTGAAATAGGTGAGGGTTGCTGGGGTTATTCCCATGCAGCCACTAGTCTACGGGTTAAAATCAATGCCAAGTACAACTTTTTTTGGTGAAAATGAATGCCTTCCATTGACTTTGACACCTGGTAGATCGTCCAGCAGAAAGGAAGATATTCAATGCATACAGTGGACACCTAAGCTTTGCAATCTATTGAAGCACAAGTTGGTCCTGTATCCGTGACTCTTTTATCATTGAAATATATTAATACCACGTATGCAATGCCTTTGGATTGTCAATTTCGGGGTCAAAGTTTGCCTTTGGGAGTGTGGCAGGCTGGCAGCAGCACCGAGTAATTGCTTGGTAACAAACAGGGCTTCCATCATTGCTGGAGGTATCTATACTCCAAGAGTAGAATTTTGATAACCATTTAGTGAAACAGTTGGGTTGAGAGATGCTATTGAAATGTTACAATGTCAGGTTGATGTAGGATTAACCATACTTGGAAGGATGCAGAATCTATAGACCATGTGTTCTTGCTTGGTACTTGATCAAGACAAGTCTGGTATGTTTTGTGCGGCTGCTCATGTGTTGAGAAACTTGAACAGTCTGGATTTTATGTCATGCTGAGTACATGGGACTGTGGAGCTTGAGCACCTAAAATTGCATGAATTTGTTAGTTACCTGCATTTTACAAGTTTGTAGAATTTACTTTCTGTAGTAGAAGGCTAGATTGCAACTTTCTGCAAAAGATGTAGCTTTGTAAACACTTTTTTATTGGGGAAACTCTGTAGCCACTTGTGAGCACACCCCATGGATGTTTCATGACTACCATAAACCTACAAGATAGCCAGAAGTATTGACTTCTTACAAAGCATTCTAGAATACTTAGGAACTAGACTCAGTCTGACGGGAACATAGCACTATTTTACTGCAGGTTTCACTTCAGACGGATGCATGTGATTACAAACAGCTCTTTAATTACGGTAGCAGGAAGTTGTTTGATTCAAGGAGAATCTTAGCTTGAAAATTGTGAGGAATCTGAGCATTCAATTATACCATCAAAGATTCAAACATCTCAAACTTAAACAGCAATCAGGTCCTTCAAAAGCAGGGAGGGTTTGTAGAACAGCCGACCTCAACTCTGGTACCCTCTCAGATCAATATAACCTATCATCTAACCTCGGAATGATGGAACTCAGAAAGCAAAAAACTCAAACAATAAGACCCAGTGTAACTACACCCTTCCGTTCAAATGGGTCTCAAGATCAAATGCATTAGGTTAGCAACTGAATTCAACTTTACAACTAACAAACTATCTCTACAGAATAGAGCAACTCTAATCTTCATTATCCAATCACCTGTATTACAAGGATGATTTCAATCAATTTTCCAAGGTAAACGCCGCCAAACTGTACACTGAAAACCTTGCTTGTATGATGAATCTAAGAATGAATGGATCAGAAATATGAATTGATAGCCATACTGCAATCCTTCAGATACACAAGCCTCTCAAAACTCCTCAACACAACTTCCACCAGTATGTCATGCCTGGTTCATAAACCTCCATAGTACTTGTTGAGACGTTCCTCTGTAAAATCTCCAAAGCTGACAGACTTCTGTGACTGCCGGAACAATGCAAATAAAACCAGTGAGCATCATCAAGCATGAACTATTTAGAGAACATAATGCAGAGGAAAGCTCAAGAGATTCTAAAGCACAAGCGATTACCTCAGTTGAATCTGGTGAAATGAGAGGCTCATCCCTGCGACCAAGATTCGAGATACAAAAAACATCAGTCAATAGAACAAGAAATACAAGCAATCATTATGGTTTATCCATTTCGTAATACTAGGCACAAACTCTTTTGAGGAAGATTCAAATGAGCTAAAAGAACGTAGTCTCTCGCTAGGTTAACAAGGACATCTGTGGTCAGAAACGAAGACACTTACATCTGGCAATATCCTAACCAACATAAAGCGGCAGCGTTGTACTAAAAAGACCAATAACATGAGTTGTAGGAATTTTTTAAGATTTCAAACATTGACGAATCTTGCGTACACAGAAAACAGGGCAAAGCAAAACTAACACCTACCATTGAGGCTGCATGAACAATGCAAACGTGTTGCGGTCCACCCCAACTGCAGTTTCTCCACACGCTGCCTGCACAAGCGAAAAGAACCATGAAGACTAAACCTGGAATTCCCTCGATGGCATATGTAGCGAAGACCATCAGTCAACATGGACATAAAGTCTAGCTAAGGATAAGAATAAACTACTTCCAATAAACTTATGGTTCCGTTGACTATCACAAAAGCATGGTGGAGCGATGTTTGGACCTGTACACAATGTAAGGTGGCCCGAAACAGACCCCCTGAATGAATTTCAGTGGCTTCGCCCATTTGATAAGCTATATCCTCCTCCGCAAACACTGCCTATTGAACAACACTCCAATATGCATTAGATTTCGCGGGTAGAAATGATTGCACATAAGTGAAAGATTTAGGTTGTTCTAAAAGAGCAGCGCTGACGACCAAATGTGAGTCAAGATCGAGATAAACCTTGACAATACTTCCCAATCTGTCACGAATGTAGAGGCCTGATTGTGGGTCAGGATTTGGAACTCTGGCAACTTCCCTCATGTACATTGCACATGTCAAGCCTGCAAGAGGAATGTTCAGATTGGTCAGAACATCAGGACTCTAATATGCTGATATAGTTCATAAGATTAACGTCTCCGTGCAAACACAGAATCATTGAGGTATGGTCAAATATATAATAAATTCCAGATTTAAGTAATCCTATAAGTCCTCGACCTGAAGACCGGAACCCAGTTCGCTTCCGGAGAAAATAAGGAATACTTCCAAAACTACGAAGCAAAAGAAAGCGTGACCAAACTCCTTCGAGCACCCAAATTAATTGCAAATTAGTTTCATTGACAGTCAGTCCAAGCTTTGCGGTACATGAATGAAGGAAAGAAAATATTCTAACCTGCCCACTAGCACGTAAAAGTAAATTACTTCGTAGGTACAATCCCTCCTCAGACTATCCGTAGAAGGAAAAACGATGGGAAAAATTAGGTTGTAGGAACACCTGTCAGAGATCCGTGATCAAAGTGCCATCCACACCAGGACGCCATCTCTTTCTCCCTTTCTTCTGCATCCCTGAAATACAGAATACTCTTTCGACATTAGAAACACTTTCAAGATGCACAAAGTAAGGGGCTTTGCAGAGCAATGGATTTCTTGAATTCCACTAACGGAAGATCCACGGAAGCGAACTGCTGAAGTAGGGAGGATGAGGTGGAAATAATGCACAAGGCTTCAACCTGCTTGAAGCCGGAAAATAATGTAAGAGGCGTCCTTTGTGGCATTTCGAGCTCTGCAGCATCCTTACAAGTTTCCCTTGTTCATAATCAGATTTTCTGGCTGACACTGCCACAAAAAAAACAATCTTTATGTACAAAACTTCCAGATTATGCACAAATTCGGTGAATATTAGAGTAATGTGAGTTATGGAAGAAACTACCTGAAAGTCAAGTGCTTTCTTGATAAGTCCCTGACTAACCTAGAATGCCAACAAATACGCAGTAGCTATGAACTGTAAACGATTTTTTTATAAAATATCTACTAAAAAGAAGATTAACGATCAAATGGATCTCACCCTGACAGTCAGTACAAACTGCATAATAATATAGAGTTTTGATTAGTTTGGTTTACATACCAAATTTGTCGCAGTGATGGGCCAACAGCAGCCCCACATCTAATATGAGGTGTCCGAGCTCCTTAAATGCTGCGAAACCACAAAAGTTCATTCATTTCAAGCACAATATCACCACTTACAACCGGATGCAACTCCCTACTTTGCAACAGAAAGCGGGCATATCTATCATGTTAGACTTGCACAGCCGGTCCTCATTGATCCTGGCAGTTAAAAAAAATGTAAGCAGAGAAGGTAGTCAAACCCAAGCAGAAGATATGGATTAAGGACACTGTACCAGGTTCGAGTTCGGGCAGATCCTCCCTAGGCCATAAATTTGGGCGACAGTATGAAGGATACCTGCAAAGCTACACCATTCAGACCTTGACCTAGCTACATACACTAAACGCATTGCACAACAATGACAAGATTCGCAAGGAAACCGGGTATGAAGGTTATACAACATAATAACATGAGTGCTCAAATACTTAAACACAGAGGGCTACTCCGACCTTTCAATGAGGATTTCTTCGGTGGTTGGCACGTCGACAACAGGATTCGCATAAAAAGAACCCTTGTATATATCTGCATAAATAAGAATTAGAAAGTGAGGACGAAAAAAACATAGGAAAGAAACACAAGGGGAGGGGGGGGGGGGGGGGGGGGGGGGTAGGTGGGGTTCAGATCTGAATGTAAATATAGATCAACAGATACCTTATGCTATTGACTCTTTAGAAGGGATAGTTACAAGGTACAAAGACACAATCGACACCAGAAGTTTTGCAAAGAGGACGAAATTCCCTAGTAGTGCATAAATGAATTGAAGAAAACGTGCTGAACTAAAACAGTCTGACGTAAGACCTACCTGGTTGGCCAGATTTAAGCATTTCTTTTCCATGACTCCAACCAAAAGAGAACCTGACTCAATAGCAGACAGCCCATCTCAATAACCAACTCTTTCTCCAAAGGTCTTCGAAGGTCTATCTTGAAGAGAAAGCCCCAGAAAGGTTACAGCCGTCCAAACATTAACTCGAAGAGATTAAGACATGATGCACAACTAACATTAGCGTGCGAACCATCTAAGGATTATTAAAAAAACAAAATCGCTTCCAACTGAACAAGCAATTCAAGTAAAAGCTAAATTGCCCAGGTAAGAATTAAACGGCTAACTTCTTATAACATCAACACATGCTGATTAAACGCTTAAATTATGGCAAAGTTTGAAGTAATAACTCAATCTTGTACCTGCTTGCAGGATCTTCTAATGATTTTTTTGACTCCTCAGAGAGTGCAGCAATCCTGGTAAAAAATTAAATATAATTTCATTCATACTTCTTAAAAAGAACCTCAAAGCACCCTCTTCTTCAACAATGTCCGTGCAACATTCCAATATTGATTATCTCAAGCTAAAGTGGTAAACAGATTGCATAGAAATCTTGCTAATAAATTCATCATCATATACGAACACAATTCCGAACTTAACGAACCGAGATTGTAAACAAACATCCCTAGGGATTCAAAAGCAACACAATTTCAATCTCCCCAATCAAAGCAACTAATGATTGAATGTCCTACCTGGATGCGAGAGGCAAAAGCCTTGAACGCAATTCACTATACTTGGGAACCTATACACAGCAGAGAACATCACCATTCTTGTGAGACAGTGTTTCAATGCACAAACGCAGCAAAATAAACGACCCAATGCATGACATTGAAAATCGACAGAAAAATTTACAAAAGCAAACAATAGCTTGTGGGGAATAAGACAAAACAAAAAGGACTTACGCCTGAAATTGCCACGATGCCGAGTGAATTGAGTCCAAAGCCGGCCTCTAGCTCCCGGGATAAATCCAAGTCCTCCCTCTAAAGCTCACAGAACAGAGAATTAGAGCAGGGAATCTACAAGGCTGAAGCAATTATGACCTTAAATCGAAGGCAGCAAGACAGCATCATCAGCTTCAACTACCACCATCTGAGAAAGCTCACCCTCATGGAGCAGACTCGTGTATTGGAAGTCGATTGCATCTGAAGCTATGCAAAGATGTGCATTAATTCATGGGGTGAGAGGAAGGAAAACCCACCAACAAGTCCGCATAGGGGATGGTGATCACACGACCCACTGGTGGCGGAGTTGTCCGAATTTGCTGTAAATCTCCCCCATCCTCCAAACCCTCCATCGTCAAAAGCAAAATCGGCCTGCATGAGCCGCAATGCATAAATATCAAGGGATGTAACAATTCGTTGCAAATAAGCTTAGGTTTCCAATTTCCCCAAAAGAATGGGGCAGGATTGAAACAGACTCATCAAGATCCGAACAAGAACACAAATGAGACTAACGTGTGCGCAATGCCTTTGGTAATTCATAAACCCTTGGGTACATGCGCACTCCACTCTGAAGTACTAAAGAAGTACACCCTGCCCACAAGAGATCCGACTGAGATGTGCTATCGGAATACAGAACCTTCCTTGCAAACAGCACGTCGATGAACGAGAACAAAACCCTCTCCAACCAACTAGATGCAATCTAATTCATCGCGCTTCTGCGACAGTGTAACCCACAATTGAAGAACAAGGGCTCATGTGATCGTTACTCCCCGCATCCCCACACCAACCCTGCGCACCAAAACCTAATTCACAGCCCAAGAGATCCTCCCTAGAAAGCGAAACCCAGAATCTCCCGCCTCGAGAGTCGAAACTGCCTGCCCTCGGAGTCAACGTCTAAACGTACAATTCACGACCACCCAGTTGGCAGTGACCCTAAACCCTTTCCCAGAACTCAAAACCCACGATGGCAGAGGCACAACCGGAGGACAGAAAGAGTGCGGTGACGGTCCACATACCTGGTCGAATTCATGGAAGACCTGAAATGGACTCCAGAGTCCACACTCCGAGTCTGTTGTCGAGTCATGAACTCGTGTGCTGATTACGCTACTCGCCTTCCATCGACGCTGTGTGTCAGCAACATCGCCACATCCTGCAACACATGTTCGAAAACCGTTTCACTATTACGGAACTCCGCTCACAGTTATGCTACCATTAATTAGTGCATTAATCAAATGATTTAGTATTTTATGTTGGACACGCATGATCACCCGAAATCTTCTCCAGCTGCTGCAAATTTGAAGCAGCAACTTCCACGATCGGTTATGTTTTAGGCTGGGACGATTGTTTGAGCACTGCCTGCTCGAGGATCGTGACGAATTCGGATCGGAAAGCCGTTCGGCGGAAGAAGTGGAGGACTTGACTCATGTGTGGATTTCGGGAAGGGCGGTTGGGACATGTCTGCGACATTCGCGCTCCGAGTCGTGCGCTCTTGTTTTCTGATCTTCATTTTCATCGAATTCAGGACGAATCTGGAATCAGGATCGTTGAAGAAATGGGCGCGAGCTATCTTGTACCATATAACTTATGCCTACTGTTGTGGTGGTGCAAGGGTGATTGATTCCGAGCCTGCCCACGATCTCGGCAAGAAGAGACGTCACCATAAGTCAGCAAAGGGTGAAAGATCTGCGTTGCACGCAAGAGCAAGATTCTAGAGAAGAGCTCGAAGCTGAGTTAGTGAGCGTCGCGATCTGAATCGCGACGGGCGGGTGTAGATCATCAGGCTAGGGAGGAGCTAAAGTGTTGCAGGGCGCGGCGTAGGTTTGTCGCCCTCTGGTGGGATTGTGAGACGACAGAAAACGTGAGTGGATTGCGATTGTGCGAACGGTAGAGGAGCTCAGGTGAGTTCTCGCGCTTCGTTTTCGGGGATTCTGGTTTTTGATTGCGAAGCCTTGGTTGCCTGGGATCTGGGTGAGATGAGATTTAAGATAATCGCATTGCAGAGCTTGCTTCGCCTGGTTATAGATTCTTCAACATTCGAGTGGGCGGTGAATTCCACATGCTAGGATGGGATTAACAAATCTAGAGACATGCTTTCATTTTGCGGCAACGAGCAGGTACTTCAGGAGATTATCTCAGCTCAATTTCAGTTGTGAAGCGGTCACTCAATGCGCGTGGAAGCACATTGATCCAATCCAATGACATTGTAGTGCTCGGTATTAGTGGGATTTGATCGAGAGGTGGTCGTCCTGCTATGGACGTCTTACAACCTGCGGGAGAAATAAAGCGTGGAGAGCGCAAAGCGTTGACGAGGGAGAGTCTCGGAATGGGAGGTGATGGCCGCAAGGAGGAAGAGCATCCCGAGCAGCAGGTTGTGTGAGTCGAGTATCTCGAAAGCAGGTCACATTCCGCATCCAGTAGTTTCCAGAATGCCGCAGTCTTCTGGCCATGGCGATGTGCGGGACGGCGAAGGGGAGGTGGAGACGCTCATGGGCGCAGTGGCGCCCCCGTCCGACTCCTCCAGCTACATCTCCATCCCCGTAGCCGAGCTCGAATTCTCAACCTACCGCAGCAACGGAAACCCTAAACCCTTGGCTGCCGGTGCGCCTCTCTCCAGCAATGAAAACACAACCCCGTACTTCTCCATCGCAGATCACTCCAACACATCGCTCGGCACAGACGACGGGCCTCCCGTGCTGGGGGTGTCGCCCTTGTCAATCGCCGGCAAGCAAGACGCTCCCCCGGCGAGTCACCGAAGCCGAAACCTCAACAGGGCTCTCCTCGCGGTCGTCGTGATCGCGCTCCTGTTGGCAGTGCTGATTCCCATCGCTGTGGTGTTACAATCTCGCCATGCTCGCAACGAGGAAGCGAGGAGGATCTTCGAAATCCGAGCATTCAAGCACCGCACTGCCTTCCATTTCCAGCCGGACAAGAACTGGATGAACGGTATGATCAGCCATTTCACCAATTCCGCATCGCTGATCCAATTCTTTTCTAGACACATCGCTGATAGATCATCTAGACACATCGCTGATAGATCATCTTTGTGCAACACCTCAACTGATTTTCAAGAAGCTCAGCTTCATGATTTACCACTCTTTTTCATCTCTACGAACATCTGGCTGACAAGACTAGACTTGTGTTGTTTCCGGGCGGGTGCAGATCCAAATGGTATGCGTCGAAGAAGCCCTGTCACAGTGAGCGATACCGAAATGCTCATTGAATGTGGAAGTGGAGGATTTAGGAAGAGAGAATTTGAGATGCGTTTGTGGGGTGTCTGTGTTGATTGCAGCTGTTTCCTCGTGCAGGTCCGATGTACTATCAGGGATACTACCACCTCTTTTACCAGTACAATCCGGAGGGCGCCGTGTGGGGCAACATCATCTGGGGTCATGCAGTCTCTACGGATCTTGTCAACTGGCGGCATCTGGAGCCTGCGTTGAAGGGAGACCAGTGGTATGACATTCGAGGTATATGGTCCGGGTCGGCAACGATCTTACCGGACGGCTCTCCTGTTGTCATGTACACCGGGTGGTCGAATGCGTCTGTGCAGATTCAGAGCATGGCCTTGCCCGCCAACAAATCGGACCCGCTGCTTCGACAGTGGCTGAAGGTGCCAAGTGCTCTTGCACTCCTCTTCTCCCGCTCTAATTTCAAGTCTAGATCAACCTGAAGATTAGTTTCGAAGGAGATCATTAAATCCCATGATGAAGATGCGTCTGGTTGATTTCTAAACAGTCTTCTGGACATGTTTCAGAACTCTTAAAAACCAGTCTGAGCTATAGAGTCGAAGTTAGAAACTCTAAGAGTCTTCTAGCTGATCTAACCTCTTTTGCACTTAAATCTTATTTCGATTGTGCACTAGTTTTCTCTTTGGCAACCCTGAGCTACTTTCATCAATTGGTTATCCTTGTCCTGTGCTGTGCTGTGTTGTGCTGTGTTAGGCTCCGCAAAACCCAGTGGCTGAGGTGCCTGCGGGGTACAATGCGGACCAGTTTCGGGATCCTACCACGGCGTGGAAAGGTCCCGATGGCGTTTGGAGGCTCTTGGTGGGTGCCAACGCAGGGGAAAGCGGCACCATCGGCACTGCTCTCCTGTACAAGAGCCTTGACTTCCAAACATGGAACTTCACGCAGCGTTTGCATTCTGTAACTGGAACTGGAATGTGGGAGTGCCCAGACTTTTATCCTGTGTCCTTGTCCGGCGCTTTGCTCGGTGCAGAGACCTCAGTGTACGGCCCAACGGTGAAGCATGTCCTGAAAATCAGTGCGAATGACATGAAACATGACTACTACTCGGTGGGAACTTACGTCACAGGGAATGACACCTTCTTGCCTGAAAGTGTCAACTTAGATGCCGGGATTGGGCTGCGTTATGACTACGGAAAGTTCTACGCTTCCAAGTCATTCTTTGATCAGTTCAAGAGCCGTCGTATCCTCTTTGGGTGGGTTAACGAGTCTAACACCGAAGATGCCAATATTCACAAGGGATGGGCGTCTGTTATGGTAAGTATTGTTGAGTTCAAAGATATTGTCTCTTCATCAGCGTTCAGTCGACTTTAGTTTTCTAGGGTTGGTTTTCAAGATATTGGTGCAGTCTTAGAAGTGCTCTTACAGCTTCGTTGAACGCAGCTTTAACAGCATTTTAAGGATCATGGAAGGTCAAGGCCTCCACGTGATTAGTCTGTGTCCTGAGCACGTCTGCAGAGCATTCCCAGACAGGTTTGGTTGGATAATCGGACAACCACAGACCTAATTCAGTACCCGGTTGAGGAGCTGACGTCGCTTCATGGAAGAAATGTTTCTTATGAAAACGTGACACTGGAAGTTGGAGCTTTTGTCAAGGTGGACGGCATTAGCGGCAATCAGGTCCCTATTTTCACACTGTGCACTATTCTTTGATCGCGAGCAGAGTTGGTTCTTTTAACTTGAATACATTTTATCCTGGCAAGTCATTCGACATACTAATCTATCTGTTTAATGTCGGCACAGCTTGACATAGAGGTTTCATTCGGAATGCCGAATATGAGCCGAGCAGCGTTGCAACCTCCAGAGCTTCTTGCAGAATTTGGGCAACTAGAATGTGCTCAAAGAAGCTCGGACGGTAACACAGGGATCGGCCCATTCGGAGTATATGTTCTCGCGACTGACGACTTCCAAGAACTCACAGCCATTTACTTTCAAGTCTTGCAGTCTCCAGGCGAGGGCTTGAAGATCCTCGTCTGTAGCGACCAAAGCCGGTCGTCAGTGGCTCCTAACCTCGACACAGCAGCGTTCGGCAGCTTTGTCCGGGTTTACGACGATGACCAATTTCTCACCCTCAGAATTTTGGTGCGTATCCTTTTTCCTGTCTGCAACTGTGCAGGCCTCACAAACACACTTACTGCAGAAGTAGCAATAAGACTTTGAGACTCATAGACAGATCAATTAACAAGCTTCATGACTGTGTGCACATCAGGTAGACCATTCCATAGTGGAGACATTCGTGCAAGGCGGAAGAACTGTTATCACCTCGAGGGTTTATCCAGAGCACGCTCTCGACGACGCAGCCCATATCTTCCTGTTCAACAACGGCACTGCTCCCATCACAGCAACGATGACAACAATCTGGAACATGAACAGCATCCACATCACTGAATTCTCTCGAACATGATAGCCATTACCTTTCATCACCTAGCCTAGTCTAATTTATCGGTGTACAGTACAGATACAATTTCATACATGCAGAGCTAGGGTATCGGTACGTTGGTGTCATCTACTCTCCAATTCTTACTGTAATTCTTTGACCCCAATTATCAAAGCCGTAAAACCATCCCTTGGACAATTTGCAAATAAACCTTGGCAGTGTTGGCTCTCCATGTGATCTTGAAAAGTTGAAATCTGTCCAAGATTAAGTTAAGGGTTTTGGGTTCAATCTCCGAAGGAAGAGACTAGATTCCGATTTGCAACAATGACCGTTTCCTGCACACACCGATGTTGACTTTGCGGCAGATCTGGCAAGGGCAGCATCTGAGAAGAAGTTAGAATTTGGCAGGGCGGCAGAAGTCGTCCACTGGACCACGGTGCCCCTGGCGCTATAGATAGAACCCAGAGAGACCCGCGCAAACTGGCAGTTCCAAAGGAGAAGTGGTTCAGAGCCCAATAATAACATACCTTTGTTGTTCTACGGCGAAGCAATAAACATGCGTGTCGTCACTCATGGTCGCCAATTCGAGCCTTTACAACAGCATCTGCACCTCAATTATAAAAAATTCCTCTTAGTGCTCATCGGCTCCTCTCAGAAAGTCACATTCGTGCACTCGGTACAAAGTAGGTATAGATCGTTCCAAGAGGCGGCAGTCATTTGGGAACTCCTTGCCCCCTGTCTTCTTCCATTTCGCTGCAAGCCTTGTCAACTGAGTCGCTGGCTTAGATTTCCTAGCGCCGAGGGTAGAAAATTGCGTAGGACTGCGGCGGCTGGAGCTGAAGAAGAAATCCCGTTGGTTAGCGAAATTGTCTGTAGAAACTCCAGTTGGAGCTCGCGATCGATTCAGGCGCATAGTCGAGTAGATCGCAGCACACTGCATTCTCGCAGAAGCTAGCAGACATAGGAATTCTAGAATAGTCTGAGCTCGAGATTTTAGGGTTTCGTGGTTGCTTGTTCACCACCGCAGGAGATGACGATCGACTCCGTTCCCGAAGCAGCGTAGGACTTCTCAGCTAGATCAAGCGGGCCAGTGCGTGTGCAATGTGACGCAACTAATGGACGCGGCAGCCAGCGCCAGAGCGCAGGGATGCTGAAATGGAGCCGCGCCGGCTGTGAAGCGCAGACGGAGGGGTTCGTGTTCGGGAATTCGAATCTGGAGCACCTGTGCTGGGAGCACGGCAACTTGCACTTCATCCCGCAGCCGGAGCCCCACCGGGCGGAGTCCGTGTGCTCGCGAGCATCGACATCGGCGTCGGCATCGGCTCCAGATGGTGCGAAGTCGTCCATGCAGCATGGGTCCAGGGCCGAGTCGGAGCCCGAGACGGAGTGCGATCCGCCGCCGCACCTGCACGACGCGCGCGTAGAGGACCTGCTGCGCGGATTCGCCAAGGACCCGAAGGCGCTGGCGCACACGCTGCGCGACTTCACGGTGCGCACGCTGCTGGCCATGACGGACCCGGAGTTCCAAGCCATGTTCGCCATGTTCGAGCGGCACGAGCTGTCCGTGGCCGACTTCTTCGCCCTCAAGGTGGGCGTCCGCGAGGCCAAGCGGCTCCTCCTCACCATCCAGTTCTAGAGGCATCGGCAGCGGCACCCCTTGTGTATAGACGCACTCCCACCGTCCTTCCTTCCTTCCTTCCTTGCTGGTTGCGCATCCTGCCTGTGCGCAATAAACATCTTTCTTCGCTGCTGCACTTTTGTGCTTCAGTTTTATTTCCGTCTCTGGTCGCTGTCCGCTCCTCCCCTCCCCTCCCCTTCCATGCTTCCCTGTCCTGTCATGCTTCCATTGTTGATTGTTGTATGTGTGTTGTTGTGCGCCTCCCTCCCTCCCTGGCATGCTTCCATTTGGGTGTCCATCTGTGCCAAGTGCCAATTCCAGTCAGTCGGCACTCGGCACTCGGAGCATGATGTGTGTTCCTTTCAGCCCCTTTGTCTTGTGCACTTCCATGGTGACCTTCTGCTGCTCACCACTCACTAACTTACTCACTCCCATTCACGCGCCCAACCACAAGCTGCGCTCTATTTTTCAGGATTTTTACTTGTATTCATTGACAGATCATAGTGTTGGCCATCAACACACATGGGTCATCTGGGGCATTCAATTATGCTATCATTTTACTTTGTTTTGCCTTTCCATTCAATTTTTTCAAGTATTGTGAGTCACCACATTTTACCATCTCATAAAAGATGATGGGACTTCTACTTTTACCGAATTCTAGAGGTATCAATGGTATGTAACAATTTTAAACTCTTTTAATGAAAAGGGATTAGCACCATTGCCAAATCACACTTTATTTTTTAACTATTTTGAGGGTTTCAAACATTCAAATCCTAATAGTCAAGTCAAGAAAAATTGGTGTTTATTACAAATTAAGAAAATAAAATTGTTAATAATTATGTAGCATTGTATGAATTCTTAAAAATTGCAATTGAAAGCATTTAGACTGTGTTTCAATAATAAAATTTGCTTATATAGAAAAAAATCCAAAATCACTGAATATATGTTTTCCTATATAGTGTTCAAAATCTAATACTATGATCATCTTTTTGCACTAATTACTTTTCTCATATGTGCAAATATGGTAACAATAAGGGTCTGTACGAGATTTGAGGGTATCTCCTTTCATACTCTATAAAAAGATTCCACCAATTATACTTTATTATCTAGCTGGGATATACATTGAACTTCATATCTAACTATCTTCCGTAGGTTCTCTATTGGATTTAGGTCAAGAGAGGTGGTTGACCATTTGAACTTATTTATAATATGAGCTTCTTTCCACAACTTTGGCAACCTACCGCGGTGAACTGAAGCGCCATCCTCCATAAGTATACTATCTTCTAGATGATTATGGAGAAAATAGAACCCACTTAAAGTGCCTTCGTAAATAATCTCAACAAAATCACGTGCACTTTTCTTCTTCAGAGGTATGATTATCAAAAAAGACTAATCAAAACTACTAAAAGCACCTCTAACAATCACTGAAGTATGCCCAGACTTGAAAATTGGTGTTAGACATTTTGATGAATATCTCTCATAAGCCTTTTGCTACACTCAAATTTATCTGAAATTCCTTCCAATTTCAAATGATGAGAGAGAGAAACTTCGATCTTCGGTCACGTGAATTAGGTGTCTGTTCGATTTACCGCCAATCCAAAGCCCACATGACAAAGGTATGGAAGTAAAGATCTGCTCCTTCCTTTCAAGAGTAGACACCTTTGTTACAAGTAACCAATAACAAAAAACCAATAAAATGATGATTCATTGATCCAAATAACCTTCTTCCAATCTTCCTCAGTCCAGTTTTTATACTTTTAGCAAATTGTAGCGTATCTGCCTTGTGCTTCTTGCTAATAAAAGGTTTTCTATTGCAACATAGCTTTTGTAACCAAGGATTTAGAAAGTGTTCTTTATAGTACGAGTATTAACACTTGCAATACATGCCATCTTATTATAATTTCTCTAAGTGGTCTACGACAATCTTTATTAACCCTTATTTGCCACAGCTGACCAATATGGTCCCCGAGGGAGCCTTTCGCGGCTTTCGCGGTTTTCAACGGTGGCAATTTTTGAGATTTTACCCAATATAGTTGATTTTTTTTGAGTGGGGTACATAACCAAGTTACCTCAACATTCACCGTTTCGGATTTTCAAAATTGTTCTATTATCTATGCAGAAATATGGCAAAAAGCCATTGAGGTTGCATTTTTCTCCAAAACAAGGATGTCAAAGCATACATTCTAAGTATCTTGTATTCCGCTCTGCCAACTTTCGAGGCCTACCCGATGACTTACGTCACAATACAGTTCCTCGTTTTTTAGAACTTTTTAAAACACCATGAACTACAGAAGATGGCATCCCTAATTTTTTTGCTATCTCTACACCTTTCCTTCCACCTTTATGCATTCCAACCACTTGTTCTTTTTCATCATCTCTCGACAATCTAGTCTACATCTTTCTCAAAAACTATCCCATTCAACCTACCAAGAATACCAAACAGACTTATTTCAACAAGGATAATACACCTCACGTTAACGAAGTCAACAACCAAATTACACCTCATGCTAAACGAAGTCAACAACCAGATTACACCTCACGCTAAACAAAGTCACACTAACACATACAATCATCTTAAAGTCAGCCCTATAACTTACAATGCAATTACAACACAATATCACATACATAGTGACTGCCATATCCAAGTATGAGATTATAAGCTTGGTCCAATTCAACTAGCAATGTGGATGAAATAGATGTAACAAAAATAGAGCTATAAATTGCATAAGATTATCTCTAAAGGAAAGCATACTATGATGATGATCAAGGTCTTTTAATCATAAGTATGTTTCTAAAAAAAAAACTCAAATGAAGAGAAGTTCAAAACTCAGTTTTCCTCAAACAATTTACAGAAAAAATTAAAAAATTTCCACCTGCATTTAGCTGCTATAACAAGCTCTAATGTGCTTTTGCATGCTTCCATACAAACTTTTACACTTATCAGGAGTGATTGAAGCCCAACAATCTTTAATACACTCCCACAATTCTACCAATCATTTAGAAGGTGTTTCATATTGATTCAATCGATGTTTAAGAGTTGTCCACAAATGTTTGATTAGATTCAAGTCTGGAGATTGCGTTGGTAATTGCAAAAGACTAAATTCTTGCAAATTTTACCATCCATACACACTTTTTGAGGTATGTTTTGGATTATTGTCCAGTTGAAAAATCATACTTGTAGGATTCAAGTCATATGCATGAACCGTATGAATCAATTCTTGATAAAATCTATCTGTATATGTGTTGATTTATTTGTCCTTTAATCCTACACATCATACCTGACCCGTTTGAAGTCATGCAACCCCACATTAGCACTCCTCCACATCCAAACTTAATTGTCTATTGCATGGTTCTATCAGAGTCTATTCTGTCCATCACGAAACCAACACCAACTACCGTCATCAGAGCAAAAGCGGTTAATTTTTGTTTCATGAGAGAATATTACATGAGACCAATCATCACTAGTCTAATAAGTATGATGTTTAGCAAATTCTAATCTTGCCATGATCTGACAAACTATAAGTTTAGATTTCTGTTGTTTAACTTTACATTTCAAATTAGCCTCATGTAACACTCTCGTCACATTACTGTCACTTATACCAGCATAGAGCTCCTCTCTCATGTGATTTCCAACTACATGTGTTGTTCTAATCCACCTATTGTAATTGCTCGCACATGCTCTTTGATTAGTTGTACTGTATAGTTTCGGTCTACCACCAACACTACAATTTATACCATCTAAAAGTAGTCAAATTTTGCTTACAAAACTTTGCAATCCAGCTAAGACACACCTACAAATCTCTAGCAACATTTGTGGTGCTCTCACCCCTATTCAACTTCTCCAAAGTTACAACTTCTACCATCTTCTTATCAGCAACGGAGACATAGAGTAATGACACCATTTTATTCACTATGCAGTGGTGATGTATACTGATGATGTGAAGAGTTATATTTGTGAAGGTCAAACAAATATCTATGCTTTTATTCAAGCTTAGAAAGCCACTTAAGCATGATGAGTGTATTTGAGAGACTGAAATTGCATCATGCATTGTGATCCAAGTGTAAGCAAAAGTGAGTTTCAGAGATAATTTATGTAATCATTACTGGACTTGATCTTAGGAAGCTATATCACTAACTTAATGTAAGAGTTGATTCACCTACTGATTTGGCTTTAATTGTATTGCATTTTTTATACGAGTAGTTGATGCCACAATCAATGATTTCAAAGTGAGTTTTGGCGGCCCCTATATTATTTTTAAAAATAATAGTCAAAATCATTGTTATACTACGGTGAGGCCCAATAGTGTGTGTGGTAATCCTTGTATCTTCTTTAAAAAAAGAAAATGATGATTAATAATAGCAAGTGCATGAAAAAGGTGCGGCCACAGTTTGGATAGGACAATAGAGTTATTTGTAAAGGCATCCGGTGTTTGACTTAGATACCATGAGTTTTGCTTTATTGTAATAATTTTTTTTACTTCAAATAGTTGGGAGGCATAGAAGAACTTGGTGGTCTCACTAAATCCGGTGTGTAAGAGCTTGGTGGTCTCTAAACTCAAGGGAAACTAGTTTTGAAGGATGGAATGACGGCAAAACTAGTTTCCCTTGAGTTTAGAGACCACCAAGCTCTTACACACCGGATTTAGTGAGACCACCAAGTTCTTCTATGCCTCCCAACTATTTGAAGTAAAAAAAAATTATACAATAACGCAAAACTCATGGTATCTTTTTAAAACACAAGGTGACTTTAAGGATAACTCTAATAGAGAACTATAAGTTTACATGGATTTTTTTTATAATTAGCCACATAGAAAGTACTTTTCACAACTTTGCTCCTAGTCCTACATATAGGTGAAAATCCCAAGACAATTACTCACAAGTGATCTTGTAGTGGTTACTTAAGATCGCTGGTAACTCCAGTTTACTTCGAGTTAAGTAAACATCACGTATAATTTCTTCCGGATACAGTACATCAAATTTTTACCCATCTAAAAAAATACAACTCAAAGGACAGGAGTCATCGCATTTCATTCACAGAAGAAGCCAAGTTTTACATATTGATAAATGTACAATTATTCTTGTGGCATCCACATGAATCATTTTCTACACGCTGTATACACATTTACAGAATCTAGAGGATCAGTCTTTAGGAAACACCCCTTGCCATGCTCCACTCCATTGCACTACACTCTCCATTCATGAATCCTCTGCCTCGGGTTCATTAGTACGATCGAAATGAGAGCGTAAGCCGATCCAACACTTGTAGTAATCAGGATCCCGCTGCGGAGAGTTGAGGGCCCAAGGAGTGACACGAGGGATAAGAGATGACTCAAACATGAAGGCCAACGCATGATCCGGTATTTTGGACGGCTTCGGGTCCTCACAGATAGTTCTCTGCAGAATAACATTGAAACATGCCAGTCAGACACAACTGCATCGATACCCGCATGACGTGTTTGGATTATGCCACTATTTTCAAAATTTCGAGTAGCAATACCTCATAAGTGGCAGTATCGACGCCGTGAGGAGTCATACAATTGTGAAGGCTAGCTCCTCCTGGCACGAAACCATCAGCCTTTCCCTGCAAAATTTAAAAACGTGCTTGCAAATCAGCCAGATGAGCTTCCTTGCCTCAAGTATCTTCCTAATCCGGCTCTGGGAAAAAAATAAACAATCTCCTATTAGTGAAGAGGGTATCTATCTAATTTCCTCTACTCGTCTCGCATTGAAGGTGAATGTGGTACATTCGAAACTGTTCATATTGCGTACCTCATACATGCCGTAAATAAGACCCATAAATTCACTCATGCAGTTCCGGTGGAAGTAAGGTGGTCGAAAAGTGTGTTCGGCAACAGACCACCTCGGAGGAAATACCACAAAGTCCACCACAGCCACGCCAGGCTTCTCCGACGGTACAGTCAATACTGAATACGATTTCAATATCGATGGTCATTTTCAAACACGCTCAGTGTTGATAATTTAATTTCCAATAATCACAATAATAGAAAAAATGATCGGTATAAATGCTAGCAACAAGGGTGCGATACACAGATTAGTAATGCAAATAGAAGTTCAGACTACCTGTATTGATTGAAGGATCAGCGTGATCAAACAGCACAGTGTTGAAAGGGCAGAACTTCTTCAAATTGTACTGAATCCAGCGCAACGAAGGAACAATCACATCAAAACACAACAATGAAATATTCTTGATCTGGAATAAAATGATATCTGAATAGTTCTATGACTTGGAAGACATTACAGTTAAATCTTCTAAAACCTTTGCCCTGAATACAAAATTTCAAGTTTTGAAAAGAAAAGACGCAGAAAACGTGTCTCACTTTATATGGGGCATAGTTTCCATGCCAAGCAACGACATTGAAAGGGGAAAAGTCCTGCTTTGCATCAAAGAGCGCGCCACCAAATTTGTGTATGACAGTGAACCCTCCTGTCCCAAAGCTTTTCTCCTCAAACCAAGCCTTGGGTGTGAGGAAGTCTCGTGGGTCTGCAAGCCCGTTTGCACCTGCACTTAAACATATTAAGCCAATATAAGTGATCTCATCAACTTCTCCACACAAGAACCAAGGGAATAAAGAAACAAAATCTGACAGTCCTATTTTCTAGGCGATTACATCGCTTTATTCATTACTGTTTCAAATCATATATAGGCATTCAAAAACAGTAGAACAGAGTTTCAGAAAAAAAGGGTAACGTACCAATAGGACCAAGGTCTGGTAACTGAAAGTGGCCACTGAACACCTCCACAACATATCCTCTAGAAGGACCATCAGGTAGCTCAATAGCAAAGCGTATACCCAGCTGCAAAACCACAAGCTCCCCAGGCTTCACCTCTAATTTGCCCATCTCTGTCTTGATCCATAAGCCTGCCAGCGGAATAATATCATAATGGTGTCACTTAATTCTCTCCTACTTAACTTGAACTACTTATGGGGTGTTTGAATAAGCCCCTTGAAATTGATGGTCAATGAAGGACATCGTCGAGAAAGATGACCAAGAGATTCACCCACCAACAGTAGCAAGAATTGTTAAGAAAACATTCCTACCTAACTATTGTTACACTGCTAATTGCCAGACCTAAACTTCTCGAACCAGAGTGCTAGGTCAAAAGCTTACGTCCTAGTTGTGGAACAATAAGAAGATCCCCGTCTGCGTTGGCAAATGCACAGCCCTCCATAGAGATGTTCGCAGTATACCTAAGGACACCGTCGCAATATCATTCATTAGAACCAGAGACAAAGTTAAGGAACAAGAAACCATAAGCATTTCCAAGAGAATGCAAGAAGAGAAAATTAGGAAATAAATGTACATGTGGACGGCATAGCCGTGACGGAGAAACGGGCTCCCAGATCCACAAACGGTGGACAATCCATCAATAAAATTCGTCTCAGCCTCGGGAACAGGGGATGGTTTCCATCTGAGTTGCGTGGGAGTTACAGACGCAGCCGAAGTGGAGCTGAAATCACTGACTAGTCGTTCATGTGTCGGCTCACGGGGATGAAACGGCTCGTGCGTCACTGATGGCTTTATCCGGTACAACCAGCTGTTACAACCACCAGGCAGAGGTCACTCAATGCACAATCATTCATACAAACACAATCTCAAGAACAACGCTCAAGTGATCTGAATAGAAGCCAAGTCAGTGAGCACCTTCTCTGATTATGCATCCGTGGGACAGTGAATGCAGTGCCAGATATCTGCTCGGCATAGAGCCCATATGGACACTTGAGGGGGCTGTTCTGCCCCACCGGCAGCGCCCCCTTTAAAACCTCTGTCGAAAAATGGTTTCCAAAACCTCGTTGGTATTCCAGATCTTCAAAGCCCGTATCATGGCTTGCATTGTCAGTGTCTCCGTTTACTTTCAAACCCTCCATCAAACTGTTAACCTTCTCCACTGCCATCTAAGCTGTCCAGCCTACTTGCGAGTACTCACACATCCAGAGCCTAGTCTGCGAGTACCTGCATCATAATTCAACAAATCGAAAATTCAACTTCACATGTAAACGCATGATTTGCAAGATTGCTCAAAATTTCCACCGCTTCGTCTACCCACCCAAACCAATTCGCAAAGAGAAAATTCGTGCAGAGAGAAATGAATCAAGTACTTTTCAGGTGCCAAAAAAAAAGCGCACCAGTCGACAGAATTCCTTAATATCAATTCGCCAACCAAATCATTCGAAACTCACAAATGCACTGATCACAGCTCTTTCGCAACACGAAACCTCTGTAGCTCTCGAACTGAACTCGCCCAAAAGTTCAACTACCCTCCTCTACCGATCAAAAATAATGCACCTCTCAAAAACTCAACTCCAAGAAGCCTCTCGAGTCAGCCAGCACCAACCTCCCCTCCACTCGCGATCAAAAACCGCCACACGAACAAGGACCGCGAAAAAGGCCCAAAGTAGAAAAACGCAATCAAAAACTTCCAACAGAAGCATTTATTTCAGAAACCTGAAACCTGGAAGAAAAAAGAAGAAGAAAAAGGCGAACGCAGGCAGAGAGGAGGGAAGGAGATCTAAGGAAAGGTGAACCGATCGATCGCACACAATTGTATGCTGTGAGCGTGAGGCTGACTAAAAAGTGGAACCCCTTACGCCTGACGAGGTAAGCAGGAGGCTTTGCAAGAGCAACAGCAGTGAGGTTTTGAATAAAAATACGAGGAGGAGTGTAGAGACAGAATTGGCTGAATCCAATCCAATTGAATCCAATCTGATCCGATCCGATGGAAGCTTGGGGGAAGTGAAGTGTAGAGAAGTGAAAAGCGTGTCCTAGGAATAGAAAGAAGCAGCTGCAGACATGTATGTAAGTGGGTGGAATTGAGGGTGAGCATGTTAGAAACGCTCACCTGGCGTGAAGGCGTGAAGGCGTGAAGGCGTGGAGGAGTGCAGCGCAGCGCGACTGGGACTGGGCCTAGGACTGGGAGTGGAAGTGGAAGTGGAAGTGGAGCGAGGATGGTGAGGGAGTGGGGAGTGGAGAGTGGAGTGTAGGCACAGGAGACAAGACACACAGACACAGACAGAGAGAGAGAGACAAAGACAGAGAGCGAGACACACAGACAGAGACAGGAACAGAGACAGAGACAGCAGTGACTCGTGAGGACGGGAACTTAACTTGGGGCACAGCCAGACACCCAGACAGCGAGCCAGGCGAGGCGAGGCGAGGCGAGGCGAGCTACCAGTGGGTAACTTAAGTGAGTCTCTTAAAACTCCCCAGTCCCAACCCCGGGAGTGCGCCTCCACGTGACCACAGAGCATGTTCGATGGCCCCTGTGGGCCCCCCACCCCGAACTCCACGTCACGTCTGACCTGGACCCTCCCCCCAACGCCAATCCATCCCCCCCCACCCATCACATGGCTAGGCTCATCACTTCCGTTCACTCTTGTACTGCGCACTCACTAATTTCGCCCCTAGCCACGTTTTCGGGTGTTAGTATCATTCATGAACACTCACTGCTCATCTTTCACACCCTCCGCACCTGCCCCCACTTACCAACACATATGCACTATCTACTTCTCCAAAATTCCCAATCACCATAACCAAGTACATGAGCCGTTTTAATATATTCTTCCTAGACGTAACCCACTTTTGATTCAAACCTCCCACCTCCTCCGAGGCACTTGGGCAAACTACCAATGACGACATTGAACTACGTCAACCACAGGTAACCAAGGTAACTCATATGAACATAATGGAAGTTGCCCGGTTCAAAATAATCTCAACGTGGGTTACGCCCGGTGAGTCCCCGTAGGGAGCTCACGCGATGGGAGCCTCCCTACGCCTCGAGCCGGGCTACCGCCCTTGCCCTACGGTTCAGGGGCTCCCATCGCGTGAGCCCCGCTGCGGGGGACTCACCCTATGCGTAACCCACTTCTGGAAATTTTTGTATGGGAGTTCAACGACCCTTCCATCGCACTATCTGACCTTGGCGGGCCTTCCCGGGATTTCCTACGTGATTCCCCCCGCGGAAAAGCCCGCCCCAATGAAAATCCCAAGTAGTTTTTTTTTTGGAACTTTTTTTTAGAAATTTTTACCAAAAAAAAAGTAATTTTCAAACAATTTAAACTTCGTCCATTTTTGCCTAGGTACATTCCTATTATACACTTCATCACATGAGTATCATTCAAGGGAAATTTCAAATACTCAGAAATAAACAAATCCGAGACAGACTTTGCAGACTTGTTGCAAAGACAAGAAAACAAAAATTATTTTGAAGTGGGCTTTTGCTTTTACTCCATAGACATTGATTGGAATTTACAGTTTTGTTTTTAGAGTCTTTGCTCACTAACTTCGATGTACAATTGTTTTAGAGTGTAAGTTGTAATCTGCACGTACTGTAAATTGAAAAACTAAAGAACTCAAAAACTACTCTAAACTACTGCCTACTACTATGAAAATGTGCTTGTATTCTAAGCTACTTGCAACTACTGCGAACTTAGAGGCGCCGAATGGAAAGGTTCAACCTGCATTACATAATTATGAACAATTGGATTACATACCACCAAAGTGAAAACATCAAAATAAAGACAAAAAAGATAACATTAAAAAGCATATGATCAATACACATACCTTCGAAAGGTTCGACATGATTGTTGCAACCATAGCCGGATCAAAAGAGCCACTGAAATTGAAAAAATTGTAGCCTGATGCTGAGCCGAAAAGGAATCCACCTGATGTACTGCCCTTGCTCACAATACACTATTCAGACACAATAAAAGAATGAGAATATAAATTGAATCAATCTAACTACAATAAGAAAATCAATATGATAATAACAAGTACCTTAGAAGTAAACAATCTAACACTAATAAATTGTTTACCTCTTCACCGATGTGTGACACTGTTTTTCCACTGCCTTGAAATTTTTCACGTACTATCGTACACTGAATTTACAAAGTACAAAAGTAAAAACCAAGCAAATATACGTAGAAAATATACTTCAAACATATCAAAACAACAATGACAATATTTTAAACAGACAATATATTAAAACATACCTATGTAGATACAATAGAAGCATTAATCTTGGGAATTGACTTGAAATCCACAGGAGATTGCTCCTCTTTAGATTCCGCTAGAACACCACAGGAGATCGCTTCTTTCTTCGCTGGAACACCAGTCTGAATGATAACAATAGTTGTAAATGTCAGAATCCAGCTATTCTGTTCTATTCAAAAGCACATGTTCCAAATAAAACCCGAGAAATAATTTACTGTAGAACTTCGACAAACAACAAAATCAAACAAAATTTCGCTAAAACATCTGCAGACTTAACGACGTTCTCTATGAATACAAAGTACCAAAATCAAAGTGCAAAATGCAACCTCACCTTCATGGCATTTGCCTTCTTCACCTCCTGCGACAAGACTTCAACGTACTTTTTGCCGTCACCAGAGATTATTCGTTGGCAGATTTCCATTTGCAACTTCAAGGGGTTGGTGTTGTATTGATTATAGGACTTTACATCCCGGTGCCCTGTAATCAACATACCCTTATCGGTAGGGATTTGAGCCTCCGCCATCCTCGATATACCCATCTTTTGAGGGGTTTTATTCGTAAACTTCCTATCCGCGATAATGATTCTTGGAAAATACCATTAATTGAAAATGAGTACTGGAATATGACTAGTGCATTGACCTTGCCTCATGGCAGACTTCAAGCAAATTCTTTCAGAGCTTTTAGTGTTTACAGAGCTTTTAGAAAACAAAAATATCAACAAAAACAGATTAGTAAAAAGGGTAAGAAAAGACCTGGTGTAGATTCGATAACGGTTCGGACAACCTTCCCGAGTGTGTTTCTGCCCACATGTCTCTTCTGAAACCAGACGGCATCCTGAAACTTGAAGTTCGTTTTCGCCATGAGGAAAACTGGATGGGGGTTACCTTCATATCTCTGCATGAGCTCTTCTTTGGTAATCTTCGGCCAATGCCCTGCCATTCGCTTCCACGTGGTCACAACATCTTCATCGGAGCAGTGGATGCTCTGCCGGATTGAATTCTTGTTGCAGTGTTGAATATCCATTTTATAGGTCTTCGAAAGGCTGCGGTTATATCTGTAGAAAACACAAGTAAAACCAGGTCAGTAAGAATATTACTTCAACTCTTTAAAACTTAGCCAACTACAATTAAAATAGAGCCTAAATTAATCACAACTACAACTTACATATTGAGCAAACAACAATATGACTACTAAGAATTAGAAACTAAGAGTTTTGAAACAAATAAATACTTGAAAACTTAGCAACTTAGAAAATAAATCTAAAAACAAAATTACCTCAGAAATTCAACTCCATGCTCATTTAGCAACTCAAACTATCCAACATGTGTGTTCCGCAACTCATCCTGGCCTCTTATAAAAAAAAATCGACGAAGGAAATAAACAAATCTAAGTGTGAGCCTCGATGGGGTGGAAATCGACGCCGCAGGAGACTTCAGCACCGTGATCTCCTCTTCCCTTGTCAGCAGTACCGAAGTCGAAACGCTCAACCCGAGACCTCGCCGAAACGATCTTCTCACCGACTCTGTCCCAGCGTTTTTAACCTTCCGATACCTTGGGTCCAGCATGATATTGAAGGGGGGCTCCACCGTTGACGTCAGCTGCAGGCGAACTTCTTCTTGAGCGCGGATTACCTGACCGATTGATCGGACCATGTTATTAATTCTACAAATCACTTCCCACAGAGTTAGTGAAATTCAAATCATAAACAATAAGAAAATTCAGAATATGAATTTAAATAAGTTAGAGAAAGGAAATAGAACACTTACGTTCGGGGAGGATACAATGATCCATCACGTTTTGCCAACTGCAGCACAAAATCCTTCAGCAGCTCCACAAATCCCCTAATATCTTTTTCTTCAGACAATTCCTCGATAGTTTTCTGAGTAGAGATTCCCCGAAAGCGTCGCCACTCATCGAAGGTGTTCCTCGCCCAATTTTCCGAGTTTAGACTCCTCCTTTCCCACCCATATCGACATTCCTTAACTCCTTTTTGTCCAAGTCACGAAACTTGTAAGTTGTTTCCTCTCGAATCTGGAAAAGAAATATGCAATTAGAAATGATTAAAACTGAACAAACTAAATAAACTACACCAATACAAAAACAACACAAATAGAAAATCAAGAAAACAATACCAACTATCACCTGAGTTCTGACGTTCACTGTTTGCACTTTCCTTCTCAATACATTCCTCCCCATCTCCTTTGTCTTCGTCATCACGAAAATTACCACTAGAAGGAATAAACATAGTCTCAAGGTCTTCATCTTCATCCTCCTCATCTTTGTAAGTCACCGAGTCTTCTTCCTCAGTCATCTCCTTCTCCACGTTCTCATTGTCGTCACCATTGTCCGAATCTGCAGCAACCGCTGCTGAAACTTCCGGAACCACTGGAGCAACTGCAAAACCAACACAAATAATCAAACACAAATGACTAGATAACAATATTGACAGAAATGTTTAAAAATAAATTCAGAATTATTAGAGTTTACCTCTATAGAATGCAACTACTCTAGGATCGTTTATATACTTATAGACTAGTCTTTGTCTGTATTCAACTTCCCTCCAACTCCAACTATACACAACTCCGCTATCTACACACATTTCAAACTACACACTACTCAAACTCACACAACTATACACAACTCAAAATACACAATTAGATAAACTAATATTCCAAAAGATCCCACGTACTTGGGTCGACATAACCGTATTCACCAACTGCCAACGAGCCACGGCCATCAACAGCATTCAGGCGAGGACCACTACCATCTGTAAAATTGAGAAACATTCCAAAATACATGTATTACCAACTTAAACTAAAAACAAAAAATAGAACAAAACACTCAAAACAAAAGATATCACAGAAAAACCTTACCATCAACAATACTAAAATCCGTGAAATCTGACAAAAATTTAGACTCCGCAAGAACAAAGAACAAAAATTAAAACACACGACAATCAGTTACAAAAAACATACATTAGATAACATAAATTCTAAAAAAGTAAAAAAGATGTCACATACAAAACACCAACCACATCAAACTTACCAACACCAAATGCCTCCTCGACAACATCTCCAGATCCAGTAACAACTTCAACATCTGAACACAAAATATATTAAAAATATTAAATAACACAATAACCAACACTGCCTTAAATAAAACTACTTATCAACAAAACAGAGATAACAACAAAATAGAAATATAGACTGAACAAACTAACCATCTCGATGTCGTTCGACCGCCAAGTTACTCTCCGCAGCAAACAAATAACCACGATTAACATCTGCACAAAATGAACACAAAAACAATTATATTAGCAACATGCGCTGCCGCGCGGATTTGGTGGCCTGCGGCCGGGCATGGCCCCTACGTTTGAAATTTAAAAGTCCTAAAGAACTACAATATGCTCATTAAAACGACTGAACACAAAAACTATTCAAATACAAGATACAATCATAACAAAGTTAGATTACAAAATGGAAAACCAATGCAATCAATTAATTACCATCTTGATGAGACTCCCCCGCCAAGTTAGTCTCTACAGCAGACGTATCGAAATTGTGAATATCATCTGCAAAAAAAACACAAAAAAATAAATTAATCAACAATATGCGCTGCCGCACGGCTATGCCCTACCCCTACCGCTCGGGGTATCTTCCATAGCGGGAGCCCCTACCGAGGGTGCCTTAACCTATATGCAATCTACTATACACAATGATCAAATACATGGGCCGTTTCTAAAAGAGTTTTGTTTTCATTCTAATGGAGTCAGTTGATGTTTATTACCAACCAATTCGCAAAATGAAACAAATTAATGAGAGAGATATTCACCACTTCGATATGTCTTTAGAATAAAGTTTTGCTTTTGCAATTCTTTGTCTGCTATCCAAGTTTTGAATTCCATGTATTTCCTTAGAGGCTTGTTTTTCTTGTGCCAGAAATAAATTTAAGTCCTTGTATAATCTTTAATAATTGTTAAAAAAAATCTTGATTTAAATAGTAAGTTTAAATTGAAAAGCTCACAAAAGTCAGAGCACAAGACTTATTATATTTTTGCACTTGTCCTTTGTGTTGTTCTACAATGGCGCAAATTTCACAAATTCTTTTAAATAGGGGTAATTTTAGCATAGATATCATCATTTCTATATTTGAGAGATATTATTAGCTTTAATTATTCAAGTGTCTGATGCGCATTTGCCATAAATCTATGCCTAATAACTTTATTATTTTGATTGTTGTTGTCATACTAAACGCAACATTGTTTGATAAATAAATACTCTTCTTTCCTCTTAGTGACATCTACAATCTATTCACGCTACTCTCTGTGTCTTAATGCCTTATAGATAAATTTAGTATAGATTCTTTTTGTTAGTTTTTATTTTTATTGGATAGAACCATGGTCCATTCTCAACAACAATCTTCATTGAAAGTAAGTAATATTTTATATCTGCACATAGCAAATGCTTTTTAGTCCTTTATTTTTGTCATAGAAATAATATTCTTTTTAGCTACAAGAAGTGCAACTCCACTAATTGTTTTCATGTTTACAGGAGTAGAAGATTTCATAATGATATTAATGAGGCTCTTGTCTTTTAGATGTGATTAATAGCACTTAAATCCAAAACCATGTAGAAGATATTTTTGGAATATGTTCTACCATGCACGCTTCAATAATAGTCGATATGTCTTCTTCATATAAATGTTCCATTTGTTCAATACCCGCTTGTCTGCTCACCAACAGCTTCAATTAGATGAGTTTTAGCTCTATATCTTTATGCATCAATTCAAGTTCTTTTACATTATTTTCATATTCAAAGTGATCAAAGGTTCTCCACCAATTTTCATTTTGACATTATTAATTTGTTTCGTCTAAGTATCGATGCTCAATGCATCTCTGTATTGGTATCCTCTGGAGTAACGTGTGATGCTACAAAGCCCCTCCTCTTGTATTGGTTTGTCTCTTGCCCCCTCCGTAGAAAGTCAATCCGCAATGGTCGTATTGTTCCCTGAAGTACAAAATTTGTGCTCACACCATCATTACTTTGTCATTGCTTCTCTAATTTTCTCATTATTCGTTTAAACTGTTTTTTAGAACCTATGCTAGCTAAAGTTTAGCAAAGTGGAAAATACAAGACGTGTAATCATCATCAATCTAAAGAAATTTGAATTCAATATGAATATAATGAAAAGTGCATCAATAGGTTCTTCATCTTCCTAGTGGTGTGACTATTATACATATCATTTTAGGTGTTCTTTTTGTTATCCGGGTCTGTGAGATGGAGTTGCTAAAGGTGAGAGAGGGGTCGTGGTACCCAAGGTACTGGGTAATGGGGTTGCATGGTCGTAGGGAAGCCGTGTTGGACACGGTTGTGGGTACCAAGGAGTCCAAAGACTAGGGCTCAGACCGTTACGTAGCTTCCTTTACCAAGACTGCCCAGGGTCTCGAAGACAGGGAGCTTTAGGACACGCACAATACTTAGCAAGGAGACGACTGATGCACTGAGGAACCCAAGGCAACCGAGATATATCCAGGAGGTTAGTGAACTGGAAAGAAGACTAAGAGACAGAGCGAGGTGAGGGCTGGAGCATAAGTGAGAACAACAGTTTAGCCTGTTTAGGATTTAGAGGAATAGCGCAAGCAGACTACACAAGAGGCAACTATAGAGTAGAAGGAGAAGTAAAGGAAATGATAGAGCGTTCATTCAACCAAGAGGTCCATGGTCAGCACGGAGCATGAGGCCCGTGTATACAAGGAAAACAAGTAGCCTAAGGCTCGGACTCGACAATGTCTTAGCAAAACTGAGGAGTATAAGTCTTTTCCCGTCTACCCTGTTTATACTGCTCTAATTCCTATCTCACCGCTGCTCAACTAGTAGTTCCACCGTTCCTTGCTATCCCTGACTGCCGTGCCAGGTAACACTTTTGCATGCTTGTTTTCCTAAAATTTAATGGTGTAAAGATCATGCTTGAAGAAAAGATATCTAGCCAATGAGAAGGAATCGTATAAGGTTTTAATTATATTCCAAACTAAAGTTGGGACAAAAACTCATGATGTAAGGTATGATTGTATCTTTTACCGAGAGTATGATGAGGACAGAAGCCTTCTCTCTGAATTCTTGGAGCTCGGATGTTGTCTACCCGGTGTTTCTTTGTACTACTAGTGAAGTTGATGATGAGAGGGCTTCCGTATCTAGGGCAATTCCTTCAATGATCAATGTCACTGTAGTTGAATAATGTGTGATTACGGTACTTTCTAGGTAAGTGATGAAGTAGTGTTGCTTGATGTACCCGTCCAATTTATAGTGCAGGACGGATCAAGAACTCTCTATAATTTTTTCTATCTACCTAATCTCGTTCATCTTCAAGGCCCAAATTGAGTAGTTGGAAGCTCCATCAAGCTTCATACTTTCTCCTAACAATGTTTCTTTGTTTGTCTCCATGGTAAAGATGAGATAAAGATATGAACACACAACAATTAATCCACAACTAAGTAACATTTAAGTATAATTAGTATTATAAAAACAACACAATTTTTATGAAGAAGAGTCACTCTAATGCCTTGTTCTTGTTTGTAGAATTGATGGATTAATGAAGTTGAACCAAAGAAAAACATACGGTTGAAGACAACTAAAATTTTGTGGTTTAAATATATAAGATTGATTCGGTGTAGTAGTCATCAATCAAGGCCACTTTCCTTTTTGTTGGTGGGAGTTGCAAGTCTAGCATGCCCATGCTTGTTGCTCTCCCTAGCAACTTGTTAGTATCTTTTTGCTTTGCAGAAAATTATGTCAATGTGACACATCTATATAATAAGGAAGAAGGGTGTTTTTTGTGTATGTCCATGGATGACACTTTAGACATGGAATAAGTAGTTATTTGACTAAGTTTTGGAATGGAACCTGCCTAGAGCATTCTTGGCATTCTGCGAGTGTTCTTGAAATTGTTGCGCAACTTTTTGGTTGCGTTGTGCTTGTTTCTCGCTTGTTTTTTTGTGATTGATTATTCCATTCTACAAGTGTTCTTAGATCAAGCTTGCCAAAAGAACGCAGCTAACCAACGGTGAAACCTCAAAATTGTTTTGCTCCAAGCAAACAAGATTTAATATTAACTTGTTGCACTTTATTACTATCTTAAGAATAACTTTCACGAATTATACAGAAATGTAGACAATCTACAAGAAAGAATTTTGTGATATCAATTGTACTTTGTTAAAAAATTTAAAGATAAGAACAAATGGTTGTCACGATGGTTGTGTGATCCCATCTCACTACCAAGTCTATTTAGAGCTTATGATATTTTCAAATGTTTCTATAGTTTGAACTAATTATGAATGTCATTGCATTTCTTCCAAATTTTCATACATTTGGCTGTGCTTGCATAAAGACTATCACGCTAAACAAGCAACTTAGTGTAAAAGACGTTAATACTCTTTTGCAATAAGCCCGATCATATAAGGCGTTGTCGTGTCCGCATCCTGCATGGGCCAACTATATAATATGTCTAGCTTAGAATTCAAACTTTTTACCAAACTAAGGCTCCGCACCAATGCAAAACGTTTCTCCTTTAGTTTGGTAATGGCGTTTTTAACTTTTCTCCATGTAATGGCTACTCTGGCTCGCTTCACAGTTAAGTTGGAGATGTTCTCCGGCTCATCAATTGTGGGGGGCATGTGTTTGCTTTTCAAGATCTTGCAGGAGACTCCTTGCTTTGAAAAACTTTGCCACCCAGATCTTGTCATTCCATAAGGCAGATTTGTACATCCCGCAGTCCCACTTCCGCCGATTCTTACCCACCATCCATTTCGATTTTGTATTCTTGAACAAGTCATCAAAACCCTCAGTTATAACCCACCGAGCACGGTCTTTGATTCCGAGCACTTTCATATGTACTGTCTACAATTGAGTTCCTTAAAATATATGCAATTCATCTCTGTCAAAGCGCTGTCTTGGACAGTGTGGCGTTCACTTGGCTCCGGTACACCTCAGATCAAACTCTTCCTTGCAGCTACCATTCCATTTGAATCTCATAAAGCGGATAAGATTGACTAGTGCTAGTTAACCAGGAACACACGATGCATTGCCGGCTGCACCTCCCTTCCTCAATCATACATTGGATGCGTGCAGATTAGTACCACGAAGATGACGATGAGATATTCTATTAGCGAACTTGAGGAAGAATAGAAGCACAGAAGCAACGTCAAGGACCAACACAGTCAATGAAGCAGAAGAAAAACTATAACTCCTGGGTTGTGAGGTCTTTATCTTGGCCCTCAGATTGTTGCTTCCCATGATCTTTATCTCTGCGCTCCAATACCCTCTTCAAATCCAAAGTTGGTGTTGTTCTGCCTTTAGGTGAACTTCTTTGAACATGGCATGGGATATCTGATTTGACAACCCTCATGTAAAATCAGCACCACAGTTGAATTGGACAGCAATGCCGTAAGTGCTCCCAAGAAAATCAAAGAATGAATCATCCATAACTATGAGCATATGCGACAATACGGTCTCGTTCTAAACTTTCTCTTGAACTTTGTACGTCTAAATGATCATAAATAGACCTTGTCACCTTGCAACTTGACAAACCAAACATTACAAAATCTTTTAACTCTTAAATAAGAGCACATATGCAAACCAGTTCATCCATGACGCTTCACTAACCTCTCTACAAATAAGACACCCGTACACTCCTACACTCGCCAAGGAAACATAGGAAGATGAAACCCAAGAGAGAAATGAGGCAAGAGCTGTTCACTTGAGGGTTGAAGAAGATATAATCCTCAACGTAGCTACCACCTTGACTCAGTTTCCTTAGCTGGTTTGCTCGCATGTGTCGCAATTCGAACATTACAATGCACAACGATTTCCAGTCGTGTACAGAACGTATTCACACCCTAGTATTAACACCCGAGTGACAAACCGAAGGAAAAATCTTATTTCCATATATTAGAAGTTCATTTAAATTTCAGCAAGCAGTAACTTAGAGACGTTTTCCTTAACAATGCAAGTTTACAGAATATCTCGTACCTCTTGAAAGCTTCGAGCATGGTTGATTCCTTGGTCTCCCTTGTGCTCACGAATGCCTTCCACATGACGATTCCCTGCATCAATTTCACTTTAAAGCAGAAGTTACAAGAACGCTAACACAAATGAAACACCACAATTGTGTGATACCAAATCACCGAGGTTGACGCACAGAATCAGTCATTTACAAATCTCCCCTACTCTGGTCCCAGAAGTGCTTGTCTTCAACCCTCCGAACAATCTGAATCAACTCCAACTGAAGGGCTGCCTCGTACACCTCTTCTTACAAGAGCTCGGGCATGTGTTTATTTTATCTTTGTTTCGTAGCTCACATTGCCTACTGTAGTAGTGGAGATTGTTCAAATCATTGAATAAACAAATAAAATTAGACTCTGTAGGAGATTGCGAGCGCAAGAAGCTTAAGAAAGGCACATCCAATTTAGTCACAAATAAAAATAATGAACAATAATTCCTAAACACTCCTCTCCTCCTGAGCTACTCAGTGCGTGCGGGTTTGCAGTTGGAAACTCCAATTGCAATGGTGCAGGCCTTCTAAATCCTAGCCAACATAATGATACACTTCAAAGTTCAATCGCCATTTGCTCGCTGTCGAAGAATCCTGCTATCCTCAGGTAAGTCGCATATAAAATTCCCATTCCCATTACTTCTGCTGCCTAAATGATATCTAGTCAGACTCTTATTATCACCGAAACTGGAATCCCAGACCCTTGCATCCTCATATCTAACTTCATGACTGGGTGACGCTAGCGTAAGAATCTCCTGAGTCCGCTTCAACCAGTCCGAATTCAATCTGCGTGCAAAATCCTCAACCTCTCTGTCCACAATTTCCTTCAAAACAGGGTCTAAGCCGTCATCGTCAAAATCTCCTTCTTCAAACACCTTGTCCTGGTCTCGTAGCAACCTGTTATGATGCTCAAGTATTGAGTTAGTTGCCCCCCTCGATCGTGGGATACTTCTTCCAAGGTCTTGCACCGCTTTTCCAGTATCCAATTCGACGTCAACGGCCTCATTGGTTGCGTCAGTCTGGAGCCGAGACGCCACTGTCGCACTTGAGTCATCACTCTGCCCCTTCTTCCGCCGGTTCTTTTTCTTCTTGGGCTTGCCTACTTTGTTGTTCTTATTTTCACCATCAATAAAGGAGACCAATTCTTCTACAGAGCGCTCATCCCTAACTTGCTTCTCAGTAGGAGATTCTGTGGCGTTGTTTTTGAGGAGCTTCTTTTCCTGAAGCTCCTTCCGCTTCCGAGCATACAGCCGATTTAACAACCTAATTCGCGGGTCATCAGTCATCATTTTGACCGGTTCCAGTTTCTCCTCCTCCGTTAAGTCGTCCGGTAGGTGAAAGATTTCTCGTATTTGCTCAGGAGTTTTCCCTTCGATCATGCGTGCCAGGGCCCGACTCGTTAAGTCACCCAGCGGCTTCATGTCCAGACTGTTCGCCGCCGATGCTAATTCACACAGCCTTCGTGTGTCTAGCCGCACAAACTTCTCATCGAAGACTTTGCGCTCCTTGTCAGACCGCCCAGGAACTCTATGGAACCGGCAATACTCCAATACCAGTTTGAGTGCTCCTGGACTAACCTGGACCATAGTACAACCCAAACAATCTGAGTTAAAACCAGAGCAATTTGTTCCAGGTTCATCTCCAAAGAAGGGAAAAGCTTTCTTAAGGTTTAAAACTGTGTAATGGGAGGGCTCTGTAATATACTGCTATTCGCAGTAACAGCGCGAAAAAGAAACAATACTTAATAAATAAAAGATATCATCAAACGTTCACTCATTGGCTTGATAAAAAAATCAAGCCAGAATCATAATCCGTGACGGAACAGAAAAAAACCAATAAGGAAATCATTATAAGTTGGACAATAGCTTCATCCTAATATGGAAAAGATTAGACCAGGAGTAACGTCAAGCACTCACCGATTTAAACTTTTTCAGTTCACGTCTGGCAACTCTGCCCCGCCAAGCACACTGAAACGTGATAGCACCCTTTCGCAATTGTTTATATTGAGACCTGGCCTTCAATCCACGCCACCAAGCCTACGAAAGACAATAGTGACAAACCAATGTTAGCCTCTCCAAATCAAAGAGAAGTTAAATTGAGCAGTTGTAAGATATCTGCTGATACTGACAGCAATAAATCATAAACAAGGAACTCCGTAAATCAGGAAGTGATATAACAAGGACTACAAACCTCCTCGAGACATTAACAGCAGCAACTTCATCATAGCATCTAGATCCAAGATGTAGTCGAATACTTTGACTGCAATATTTGGCAACACTACCTCAACAAAATCACTTAATTATTTCAAGCAAAATGAAACGTAAGATTTTGGACCTAAAATTCATCAAGCCCGGTTGCTCAGAAGAAAAAAACACACGGCTCTCATACCTGGATGGTAGTGACAGCTCTTGTCCGCCGGTCCAACTTATAGTTCCTGTAGTCTACGTCTGTCTCAAGATATGATTTGCGAGCCAAGGTCCCTACACAAAAACACATCACAAGTAGGCTAACTGATAAGAACCTAACTATACATCACCGACAAGAGAGTATCAAACTCTGACCTAAGTTCAATTCAATTAGACTGATATTAACCAAGAATAGAAAAAACCGCATTACTTCCTTGAACCCATACCTCGCCAATATCTTTGGATTGTAACTGCAGCCATTTCCATGGCTATCAAGTCTCGTCTTTGCATCATCTTTCCTACGTTGCTCAACATCTCAGCTTTCTTGCCGTCAAGTTCAGCCATTTCTCCAGATCGTAAAAATACCTTCAAGTTTGGTTCTCCAAATGACGCTCCTTCATATTGTTCCATTGTGTGAAAATAAGAAATAGGCGGTAGCTTCACCAAAATTTAATCGCAATCAAAATATTCCTTGAATCTGTCTGGCATCCACAACCCAATAGTAACGTTAGACAACTTGAAGGTGATATACATAAAACACTCCTAGAACATAAAATATACATCGATTGACTTTAACCATCTGAGTCGCTTAACAGCTCACTTACCCAGCTCCCATTTGCTTGCAAGAATGTACAGTAATACTGACTCGCAGAGATAAGCTAACTTCGTCATGTCATCCACGCATCCAGGTTGTGCATTTGAATCCTTGGCGTAAATACTGAAGCTGTTTGATGACACCTGCCGTCAGAAGAAACAATATCCTTTACACCTCTGTATCAAGATCGAATATGATTAATACAAAACTTTGTCCTACGAATGTCCATTAAGAGTAGTTTCCTTTCAAGTTTCAAAAATAACAAACACAATAAAACGAAAGTACACCACATGCATGACAAGTCGTTTAAGGAAGTTCTTCGCGTTTATTAAACGAATTACTAATTCTTAATGCGGATATATTACACACCATCTAAATAATGCGGTACGGCCACAGGTTCGACTAACAAGCCCAAGTAACAAAGAAAGGAGAAAATTCAATTATTAAATAAATGTCTACCCATGTTGTCGTGACGGCACAAATAGGGATGTTCTTAGAAGGAATGATCAAAATCAATGACCTGTAAATTGACTCATTCACCCATCAATAAAAAATCCCCAAGGCTTAATGCAACTCAATAGCACTAAATCATGGTAAAGCCAAGGTTTGAGTGGTCAACAAAGTCCATAGATTACTAGTTTGAAACAATAAATATCATTAATTCAAGTTCTTGGATACAAAACTATTCATATACAGATATCGACGAGTTAATTGAACTATTGCATGCAAATGCATTCATCTCAGAAGCATGAAATATGCTAGGTCTACAGACTGGAAATATTTACCTCGTATCTCTTAACGTTGCTATAGATAAATACATTGCCATCAATCTCTGTGACTTCTGCTTCCGCCCAGGCCAAATCTGCGTCCTCCACCCAGACTTGGACACCAATAACCACATTACCTGCTACCACCTGCTAAAACCGGCAAAAATACTTCCAACTTCAGACAATAGCTTCCACGCGTAGACGTGGCGAAAGAAGTGAAATTCTCTAAGGAAAAAAGTATCGTTAACCAAGGTCATGAATGGAGATGTAAGATCTTAAACCAAAACGTCGAATGATTCCCCTTCCTCAATATAAGGTCTCAAATCATCAGTATGCCAGCATCATCCGTCAAACTCGTCCAATCAAGAACACACCGCTATGGTAGTACGCAGTATGAGAAACAAACAGCAGTATGCTTACCCAAAATTTGATACCCAACCACACTGAAACACCACGTCGTTGGAGTCGGAATCGTTAAGAAATAACTATCAAAGATATTGCTGTAGTCAAAATTCCTTAGGCCCTCGTGATGAATGTCGTTTTCACAGTATCTGGTTACATCAGCGCAACTCTGCTATCAGTCCTATTCTGCGACAATTCAAAACTAATTCCATAAGACACGTGACCCAACCCACTGTGGCGCATAAAAACATGGGTTTCAGAAGCAGACGCACATCATATATACATCTCTTCTCAATGCTGCCTTTGACCTAAATTTTGAACACACAAAAACTGCACTGAAATACTCCAAAAGCTACCGAACATGGCGGCGATACAAAATAAGCAACTACCAGACAATTGGAGGCGAAGTTCCATTCTCAGAATTAAGCTCCCCGCAACAAAATTACTCTATTTCTATCCAGATCTGAAGTACTTTCCGCATGACCCTAAGCAATTATCACTGAGCTCATATTGCCAGGCTCTCCTCAAAATCATGAGCTATTCCACGTCGAAACGTCCGGACAGAAGAACAAAGAGCTTCCACCACTATCGTCACAGACATACCGCAGCTGTACAACTGTAACAAAATTTCAAAAACGACAAAAGCCCTGTGCTGCAAAAAAATAACTCAAATACAGGCGCTAACTCAGATACACCAACTCAACTGTGAACTTTCAACAACGACTTCAAAAAGACGAACAACAAACCACCGCCCGGCGAAGAAAGGAAGAACTGGCCGCCAGTATGACCACACCGCATTGTTCAATTTCGAAAACAACCAAACCTCGGACTCCCTCCCTTGGTGCTCCGTCGAGGCGTGAGTCCCGACCAAAACCGTGAAGGGGGAAAGAGGTGAGAAAGCGCAGGTAGTGGCCGTGGACGTGAGATTGCGTACCTCATTGCCAGGCACCAACAACATCGCAGGGGGGGATTCTATCTCCGTTGTCCGAGGTCCGCGTGAGGGGAAGGAGGGGAGAGGGAGAGGGAGAGAGGACGGGAGCGATCCCAGGCACGGCGAAACGAGAAGGAAGGGGCGGGGGGCTAAGTTAAAGTACGGTAAGGAAAGGTAAGAAAGCATGGAGAGGGGCAGCGGAGGGAGAGGGGAATGCGGGGGCCATGGCCATGAATCCTCGAAACCCTAAAGGAAGGGGGAGGACAAGCTGTCTCTCTCTCTCTCTCTGTGTGTGTGTGTCCCCCTCGTGTCGCAGCAGCGGCAGAAGCAGCAGCACCCGACTCTGCTCCGAGGCACGCTCACGACAAAACACTCCATTCCTTCGGCAACCACACAGCCCCCGCCCCCCAAACCCCAGCACCATCGCATACCCTGCCCTTACCCTGCCCTTACCCTGCCCTTACCCTGCCCTTACCCTGCCGCCTACTCCATACCCTCCACCTTACCCTCCCCTTCCCTTAACCTTACCCTTGCCACCCCACCCACCCCGAGTCCCTCCTCCTTGCTCCCCTACCACTGCCACCTCCTCCACTTCGGGCAGTCATCCAGTCACGCACTCCACCTCGCCAGCCCTGCCTTTTCTCCGCTGCAGCGGTTGACTCACTGCCTGCCCCCAATTCTACACCACTCTCCGCCCACCCATTGTTCTCACTATGGTGTAAGTACCTATCCCCGGACCCCCTCCAAAGGCTTGCTCCACTGGATATTTGATCACCCTATAATAGAGTTATTTGTAAAGGCATCCGGTATTTGACTTAGATACCATGAATTCTTCTTTATTGTATTAATTTTTTTACTTCAAATAGTTAGGAGGCATAGAAGAACTTGTATTTTTAATTTTTTTTGAAAAAGGTGACCTTCAAATTAGTGCAAAAAAACCCCCTTGCCTAGTAAGAACCGGGGGAGGAAAAACAAAAGTACATCAATCCGGGTCCCAAATAATGGGCCTCAGATTCATAGTGAGGGCGGGAGTGAATCTCTTCTGAGGAGACTGAAGGCTTCCCTTGCAGAAAACTTCCTTCCTACACCAAAGATTGAAAAAATCCTGACCTAACTTAGCCTTACGCTTGTCACCGCAACGCTTTCAATTTTTGAGAATGATGTTTCTGCGAGCCATTCCGGCACATATGGTGTCTCGCCAAGCGAGCTGGCAAATCTGGAAGACATTGATAGGCTCACTAGAGAAAATAAGACGATTCCTGGCGCACCACAGGTGCTACAGGAGGGCCAGCCTGAGGATGTCTCAGGCCATGCACACCAGCGACGGGGCGGTGTGGCCGTCCCCTTGGTCCCAACGAGGGCCAAGGGGAATGCCGGTAAGCTTCTCTCGCCATGAGAGCCGCCCAGGCAGCCCCAGGGCCAACCTGATATCGTCCACCCTGCTCCACATTCGTCACGCAAAACAATAGTCCGAAAAGAGATGCTCCAGCGTTTCCGGGAAGCCAACGGCGCAGCTTCGGCAAGCATCGTCGAAACCCATGACTCCTGCCCACACTCCCGTAGACAGACCGCCTAAGTTGCATTGCCACGAAAAGAATTGCAGCTTGGCCGCTTTGAAGGCGCTCCATTGGAGATTGATAGCTCTCGCCGATTCCTCCTTTGATAGCCTGAGCTGCGCTTGCTTGATGAGCAGCCTCCCTTGTTGTGGTTTGTTGAGTAGACCGATACGATACCCTTTCCGAGCTGAGTAGTTGAGGAACGGTTGTTCTTCGATGGGTCTTGCTGAGTCCCACGTCCACTCCATGGGGTCGAAGGAGAGTGCCGAGACGAGGCCCATGCACCAAACATCGCCAGAGAATTCTACTTGTGGATTGACCGTGGTGGTACGAAGATCTCCGCATGTTGTTACCACTCTGATCCAGTGGAGGTCAAGGAAGCGGATATCCTCTGGGGGACCACTTGCTCTCTCGAAATAATCAACTTTAGTTTGAATAAAAAGAGCCTCGAGATCGGGAGTGTGCAGTTGGAACAGAGTACTTACCTTGCCCGTTGCATTGATGGTTGCGACCCACTCAAAGGGCCAGAAGGGGATTGGAGGCGTGAGAGACCAATTGGCCGGGATAGTTCTGAGCAGAAGGCTCCAGCGGTCTCCAATGAGTCTCCTGTCTAGGAGATTAGCGAGTTCATTCTCGCTTTTCCAAGTACCTTGGGCGGTATCCCATAAGTCCCTTACCTTGGAGACTCATTTGCTCATCCAGTGGCATCCGAAAACGTATGCCCTCTCTCCAAGCATTTGATCGTCATCAATCAGGAGCTCGCCATTCTAGAAACGGCATTGTTGGCTAACAGCTTCCGGGGTGGTAGGCGATTGAAAGACAAGATAGTGGCGGATATTTACCCAAGCTTTCCAAATACCAAGCCAGAGGCTGGATCCACTCGTGTGAATGGAGGAAGCGAAAAGAATAAAATGAAGGTAGAATGGCCAGTTACATCCCTTTCTTGGACAAACACTCGTGAGTCGGTGCCTGATTAGAGCACGCCAGAGAGCGTCGCCGGGCATCAGGCCGCGGATGAAGAGTTTTGCCAAGAGTGCTTGTATCTCTAACTCTAGATCAAGGAGTTTTGCGCCATCCTGCTGGAGGGAGAGGATCATAGTATCCCACACGACTTTGGCCTTACAGTTCCGTTCACCAATCTCAACGGACCAGATATAGTTGCGGATGAGAACACGTACCTTAGAGATAGAACGCAGGTAAGGACTCCAACAGCTTGCAATGTACCAGATTGATGATAATAATACGTGGTTGGCAATGAGGATCCGGCTGGCGAGGCATATGTGAGTAGTACTCCACGCATAGAAGAACTAGTTGGTCTCACTACATTTGGTATGTAGGAGCTTGGTGTTCTCTAAACTCAACGAAAACAAGTTTTGCCGTCATTCCATACTTTAAAACTAATTTTCCTTGTGTTTAGAGACCACCACGCTCTTACACACCGCATATAGAAAGACCACAAAGTTCTTCCATGTCTCCCAACTATTTGAAGTAAGAAAAATAATACAATAAAGCAAAACCTATAGTATCATTTTAAAACTCAAGGTGACTTAAAGAATAAGTCTAATTACTTATAATGTATCCTATGTATATGTATCCTATGTTCCCATTCTTCCCACTTCCCCCCAAATGTCCCTATTGATCCTATTGCTTATTGGTCCTACTGCACGGGTATCAAAATTCCTTCATAGATTAGAAAACATCAATGCACTCATCAAAAAACATTCAAATTCATTACAAACTTTATGCATAATATTCTACATTATATATATGCAATTAAAAAAATCATCGTAGTGATATACTAAACATCATAGCTTCATATCAGCAAACAAACAACTCTTGTAAATATTGTACAATAAACTACAAGGGTTATGCATGTCAAAAAACCAATATAAGAACATAGGGCCTATGTGACATATCAACAAAACAAAAAAGAACACATCCACGACCACTTTGAAAATTCAATTGAACATTGTCTCCTCATATTCATTATGAATAAACTCATATTACAATTTTCAAATCATATATACTATTATACATAACTATCTCAAGGAAAATAAAAGAAAGAAAGGAAAAAAAGACTAGAATTCAAACTGAAGCTAAATCTTTTAATAAATGGGGGAGAGCACAATAAAGTGAACCACAAAGTGCAATATGTGATCATTAAGAAGTGAATATGAAGTGTGTTGTTTTTTGAAGCTCAAAGCTGATTTTGAGCATTTTGGTGAAGTTTTTGTGCATTTTAGTCACTTCCTAGGGTGTCATAAGGTATCTTACATGCATCTTCATAAAAAAAAAAACATCCACACTTGAAACTAAATTTGACCACTAGTTCTAAATCATGAAAATGAACTTTTCCAAAGTCTTGATTTCTTCATTTGGTGCCCTCTATTGTCTTTAGAGGATGTTTTTTCCAATTTAAAAAACAATGTTTGGTGAAAAAAAACTCACGAAAAGTACCGCCGAAGTGACCCTTCTAAAAAACATCCCAGCGGTACTTTAGGAATCCTAAACTAATTAATGAGTATATGAATTGACTATTTTAGAATACCTCTTAAACATACAAAGGGCACCACTTCATCAAAAGTGGTTTTTAGATAGTTTTTTATTCTTTTATAGCCACTTTTTCAAATGACTGCATTCACTTTGCTTGGGTTTGAAGCCCTTATACAATAACTTTAAAGTGTCCGCTTTGCTTGAAACTTTTTCAAGTTGTACAAAAACAAGTCGAGAATGTATATTTGCAAAAGAAATTGACTTCAATTACATCTTTCCATCACTTTTGTGCAATTTTTGCAAAACGGCTAAAATTGACAATGAGACGTCCACTTTTGTGGTCCACTTTATTGTGCTTCCCCCCAAATCCAAAGTGCGATTGAAGTGCATAATTGTCATTCATCTTGTGCTTATGTCCACCTTGCCCGATGCACTTACAATGTCATCAGTCATCCCGTATAGAATCCAAACTCATTACCATATCAATGCCAACAATATCCTATCAACCTCTCATCCCCAGAGGCAACATAATCCCTAAAGGACAATTGTCCCAGAATGGGCTTTTTAAGAATTCGGGCATGTACTTGTGACTTCAATTTAAGTTGGGATTTTTTTTTTAAAATTTATGAATGTAGGTCATATCAAGGACATTTATAAAAATAGTTATGGTACCCGAAGTGGAAAAAACTGTTTGTTGGGCAATTTAGGTAGCCATGCTAAATACATCAATTACCTCTAAAAATATTTCTATAAATACTTCATGATGTCATCTTTGAGGTTTCCAAAAAAAAATGACTTCGAGTGCATAATGTTCACTCCACAAAATATCAAAGTTTTCTCACCGTTTCGGGCAGTGTACTAAAAAAACTTCTTCTTTCCTTCATAAAAGATAGAAAAAGTATTATTTTAGGTTTTTTCTTTTTTTTAATGAAAGGATGAACATCAATCTTTACTTTGACCATTTAGATTAGGTCTTTATTAAATAATAGACTTTTTAGAAAAGAAATAAGATTTAGCATTCTTGTATTTTCAACTTAATAAAAAAATTGTTTTCAACATGCTACACTTGGCTTTTGAGTGTAATTTTTTTAATACAGTTAGCTAACTTAGTCTTCTTTGACATGCATCAAAACCCCCAAAATCCATAATGCAAAAAACCGAAGAAAAAAAAAGTTAGGGTGTGTCAACCTAGTTAAAAATCTTGTCAAAAAAGCGTTTTTTCAAATTTCAATTGCTATAATCTTCTAATTTCTACGGTCGATTATATTGAAATTTTTTGAGCTGTACATTACAATAATCTAGTTGAAGATCTTGCGGTTTGAATTAGAAAAAAATATGTTTTTAGTCACTCATGCTTTTTACATTGGAAATGGTAGTTTTGGAGCGTTTTTTGGTGAAACATAGTCAAGGAACTTTAGGGATTAATATTGAATTTGAATTCATATTGTGGCTAGATTTTTAACGTAAAAAAGGGTCCACTCTCCATCATGGATGAAGGAGCTCTACAATCCTATCCTAGTTGGATGCTGCACAAAAAAGACATTAAAATTACAACTTTTGAACTTCTTCATCATTCTTCATCATTCTTCATCATTGACATATTGTTTGTAAGTATTTCCAATGAAAAGAGAACATTGTAAGGAGTTTAAACATTGACCAACTGCATAGGAAATCATGTAAATGTAATTGAAATTGAAGCCCCGTGGGAATGGAGAACGCCGCCCAGTTGGAATAAGGTTGCCTTCCCCTTCGATGGATCATGGGCCTTATGAAGTAAATATAATTTTAACCCAAAAGTGCTCCTCCATCTCCATCTCCGTCTCCGTGTCCATCTCCATCGACATCGACATCGACATCGACATCGACATCGACATCGACATGATCGACTGATCCGGCAGATCCGATCGCCAGCCTTGCATGATCAGGTGCCAGGCGAGGGTGCGCTGAAACTGTTATAAGGCCTTGCAAGGTGCTCAGGGAGTTCGTCCATCCGCTTGGCCCATTCCAATTTGGACGAGTGCTCCCTGACGTGCTTGTGCAAAACCACGAGCGTGTTGTACTCACAATTCGGGAACATGAAGAAGGGGAAGCTGTAGTCCAACCGGTGCACAACATATCCGAAGCTCAGTTGGTCTCTGGGAGTGAACCTGTTCACCTCGTTGAACCAGAGGCATGAGAAGAGGTTGGTCATAGGGGTGTGCTCTCTCACAATTAGTGCTCCCTCTGGAACATCTGCATCCACCAAAGGAACACCAACCAGGAAGGGCCCATGGTTAAGCCCCTGCAGGCTGTAACGATACAAGACCACATGTGAGGAAGCTCAGACAAGCCGACTTTTGACACGGCCTTTGAACGTCGAGGTTGAGGATGGTCCCACGGTAGAATACCTACAACGATGTCGTTGACTCTCATTCGACTGTCCCCACTCTCTTGGGTTGTTCTCATTTGGATATGCGAACTACGCTTCTTGAAACCAGAAATCGACAACAGGAAGATCACGAGAGGTGTTGCCTATCGAGGTAGCCATTGTCACCATGCCCTCCCTTTGCGAAAAAGATATTGATGTTCACCGGCGGCGTTTTAGGAATTCCGCACTCGGATAGAAATTCGGTCAAGGTAAACGTACCACTCTGGACTGGAAGCTTCGCTTCGGACCACGGCTGCAGGCCCTCGTTGCGGTATACCTCCATGTGCTTGTCAATCAGAGGACGAGCATACCGCTTGCGTCTCTTGCACGCGTCAGCTTCTTCGTATACGCTTCGATGGTGCTTGTGCTGTGCAATGGCGAAGGACTGGTTCTCTCTCCACAAGTACCTGCACTTCACCTCACAAATTCAAATTCAGCTCATATCCAAGGATACCAAATTACCTTTCAGAGCCTGGAGGCAAAAATTCTACCTGATGACCCTCAGAAAATAAGTATGAGCAAACAAGTCATTTCAACCACGCAGAGTGGAATCAGTGTCTACTGCCCTCTGCAAAAATCTAATCTATTCCCAGTTTTGCCCGAAACTTAAGCTGTAGAAATCATGTACTACTCCTGCACTCATTAGGATGAAGATCAACGTGGCCCACATCAATCTGTCCAGGATGAACATGTTTACAATCTCTTTGTGCTTGATGTATGATGGCTGTTATGAAGGGCAGACAGCGGCTCCTTACATTATGCTCACCTCTCAAGAATCAGGATGGGGTCGGTGACAAGCTCGAGTTTACCATCAATCCAAACACTGTAGCGCGCCTCAGGAAACAGCCGGTGAAGTAGAAGCTTGGGCACCTTCCCATTGCGCCGTGGCTCATTATAAGGCAAGCTCTTCAGCTCAAGCACCCGCCACATCCCGACCCATTTGCCCCCATATTCATCGTGGGACAAGAGGCCCCCATGTTTGAACGACTCCAGAGAAACATGGTCAACCAACATTGCAAAGCAGAAAAGTTCCTGAGCCAGGAGGCTCACATTCGAGGGCTGCTGCGGCTGGTCGTAGTTGTCGAAAATGCCGGTGGCTACCAGGAATCGGCAGCGGCTCCCAAATGCGTGGTCCTTCGGAGAGAACAACTCTGGTCCCCCTGTTTGAGCAAAACCACAGTGGACCTGCAAAAGGAAACCAAATCTCGAGGGGCTCATTTTATGTCTGCGATTCTACCATTTGCACGACTTCACATAGACTCATTGGAAACCAACTCCAAACAGGTACCTTCATGCTTGGCTTGAGGATGAAACTTTCATCCCTCTGTTGCCATGTTTGATTGCCTCCGAAGAGGATGCCCACAGGCAATTCCTTGTCAGCATCCACAAGGCTCTCCTCAACAATGTAAGTGACATTCATTGGCACCGATGTGGTGGCCCCCTTGAATCCCGGCGGAAACCCCACCGAGTAAGGATCGGCCACGAGGGGAATAGGACAACCTGCGACGACATACCAATATAAACGCAACCACAATTCCGTGCCATCCTGGAAACATAAAGCGCTGCTCTTACAGACTCATCTCTGCAAGGGAAAACTATCAAATTCCACCCATTATCAGCAACTGTGCAAGACCTCCCCCAAGGAGAATTGCATGAGAAGAGCTCACATTCGAAGAACGCATAGTTTTCGAACTACCCAACTTGTCAAGGAGAAAGCTGTGAGGGTCCCAAGGCAAACATCTACATCTTGCACCAACAAAGGTACTCAATGTCAAGGATATACAAACCAGGGATGACGCTTCTCGGGGAGACTTGTGAGGAATTAAGATTTGCGGTTTACGGTGGATGGCGTTGATGCTGCAGATTTCAATGCACCGTGGGTTACGGTATCCCCAAGTCTCAAAACATATACTATACAAATGACGACTACTGGCTACATCATAGAGCTGCAATCACGAAGGCTCGGCAATGCACAGTTTCCCTCATCCTTAAACATCACCGTCCACATGCGAAAGGTTTCAGAAAGGCTTACGGTGGGCAGGGCCCGGGAACAACCCCATGGCTGCCAGAAACGTGTAAATCTTTCTCTTCCTCTTGCATTTCCCTGCACCGAAGCCGAACAGAATACACAGCCAACCCCAAAGATTGAAACTGGCGCGCACGCATCAATTGGACAAAACTGCAAGCCGCACCAAAAACACACCGGTGAGATGACCGCCAAGACGCAAACCAGCCGGAGCGCACCTGTGAAGGAGTTGCTGGACTCGCACGACCAGAAGGACAGCACGGCCAAGGAAAAGAGCAAGCTCGAGCATGCGACAAGCGACCATGCGAGTGCCAGCCATTGCACGCTCCTCCGCATGAGGGGCTGCATGACCACCATCACCAGGTATCGCAGATCAGCAACCACACTACACACAACACGCCCAAATCGTCCACGGCCAGCGAGGTCGAACCCGTCATCAAAACGCCCGACATGAAAGGCCTTGAAGGTCAGGGAGCGAACAAGGGAGGTGTCCAAGTCCAAGCATCAGAGGCTCACGTCCTCATGCACTCCATCGATACGACCATAAACCCCGCACAGCGCAACCGATAACTTACTGGAGTCCAAGCTCCGAAATAACTCCACATTCCCCAAGTGGACGACAGATTCCGTTCGTCAGCGTAAATCAGAGAATCACTCAGTAATGCATGCCAGGCACTGTAAAATGCAACGGGACTGCCAAGTACTTCACCAGCACACCTCATCGTTCTTGTAGCCCACACAACCAAAGCAAGGACACGACTTGATGGCACGACAAAAGCTGGAAGGCGAATGAGCCCCTCGATATATAATTTACAATCCAAGGGTTCCATATTGATCTGAGAAAAAAGTAATCAATGGGTGGCACTGACAGGGATCAATCTTGGTTTTGATATTACTGCAGACTCACTGAAAGAATTTGTGGGAAACTCGGCACGAGGAACGCAAAATATAGCCCACCCAGCACATTAATCTTCTATAACTGTCGAGTAAACCCCAGCGTCGAGCAAATAGCTGCTACATAGCAACTGGGAAGAGCTATCAGGGTAGAAATTACAGATGGTGGACAATCAACGTCCATGCAGCATATTCACTACAACGTTCTCTAACTACGATCTTTAATCACTAGTTCTACACCTACTCAACATACAATTCCACTACGGATCCGCTTGCGGCATCAAAAAGTGGAAGGCAGGGTTGTCCTTCAACAGAGGCGGTGGTTCCACTTCGGCCATGTCAACCTCAGGCATTGACTTCGATATGTCATCTACAGAGAATGGGATACTGCACCACACCAACCGCTCACTGTCAGTATAGCACCCGGACCCTGTCTGATATGTGTGACACACGCTCTCACACTCCACCCTACTCTACTCATAGACAGCTCCAGCATCTCATCACAACAATAAATGAGAAATCGACAAATACATATCGCAATGGAAAAACTCCAGGCCTGTTGAGTTTCATGTTCGTACCTAGAGTCGTCATCTAACAAGAACGAGTTGCTCACGGCACTGTTCGAGTCCTCCGTCATCAGAACCCTCATGTTCGCAATCACCTGTAAGTGGAACAAACCAGTTAGTGCCCACAGCTTGCAACGGCTTTCCATGGAACCAACCGGCGATACACGATCAAAGACTCCGTCGTGTCATAACAAACGACTGAAGCTTACCTCCGGCGACACGCTATGGGTACCATACTTGTCATCCCAGTACATAGTGCTGATACGGTATAGCTGCTGGACACTCAACACCTGCGGGACGACAACCATCGTCAGTACCCATGCGCGTTTCTCGACCTTTCACTGCATCCGACACTGCCTGTGCAAGCACGTTCAAACGCACGGCCACCGCCTATCACTATCCAGTCATTCCACACCAACTTACCGGGCACAGATCGTGGGTGATCTCATCGAGCGACTTCTTCGGCTTTTGATGGATGACCTGCAAAGATCCATCCACAGTCAGTACTGCTGTACGAACCACCCAACTAACAGCAACCAGCGCCACGATTAGTGCGGTTTCCACAAACTCTGGGATCAGGGAACCCCTCCCCCAAATGGTATAATCATAAGACCGCGTACTAACAGAATCTCAGTCCACCAATTTAGACACCACACCACTCCACTGCTGGCCCAATATGTCCAACTCGCTTCGAGGTGCGGGCAACACCCAAGAGGAGGACAGAAAGTTCGTACCAAAAATCCGACTGCCTGTCGGATGTACTTCAGCTCATCCCACGACGCCCCGGCATACTGCAGAGAACACACACACACACACCAGATCAACCAAACTGCAGAATTCACAGGCGCAAGGTCAACATTCCACGAATCCACCGAACAGGTCGAGTGTAAACACATTGAAGTCAAGAATCCCATCCCAGCGCCAACGGACGGAGCCTGTACTGCTCGAGAAAGTAGGCCAAAGTACCTCCTCGCCAGCTTCGTATATCCAGTGCTCAAGTTCTGCGAGCCCAGCCTTCACGTATTCTCCGTTGCTAAATGAGCAGCACTCGCGTCGCAGAAGTAAACTGCACCCAGGTGAACCCACCATCCCCAACAGGACACCTCAGACTGCCGCGCTATAATCATCAATACGGCACTAACACATCTATGGAGGATCTTACGGCTTCTACATCCAGAATACCGACATGTCCTGAGGAATCAATTCGCATCACAAACAGAAAAGCGGGGAAAGGAAGTCCTCCGTCTCCGGCATCAAGTCACAACTCGTACAAAGCCCTCACCTGTTGAATAGCTGTACATTGATGAACGAGAAGATTTGCGTGAAGAGCTTGCGAACCAGGAACGGAGGAACCTGCATCCAGCACGTTAAGAATGTGAGCTGCCAATACATAACACACGACTTCTCCTTTTCCAACTCGTGTGCCTCGGCACTCGTGCGAAAAGGAACGGGACTGGCGATAAGAAAAATTGGCGGGTCACGAAGCTCACGTGGTTGGCGCGCATAGTGCTCAGCAGTGAACTGAGGCTCGAGATGATACTGTGCCAGTGGCTGCTCAGTGTCTGCTGTGCGCTCACGCTTGAACTTGGCGACCTCGACACCTTGCCTAGGCTGGCCCTTGATGTCCTCGGGGCCTGCCACAAAGTTTGCAAAACCTCCCATCAGCACCACACCCAAGCGCCCCACACACAGCAACACCTCGTCAAATTGCATTCGGATCTCAACACTACCGCACTCCCCTCAAAGTAATACAAAACATCACTCCATCGCTTCAACTCATCTGCTCGACACACCAACTCCAACCGTGGAAGAGCATCACACCTGGATACACAGCCCGAGCAGAGGCGAGATCTCCTTCTTCAAATTGTCCCGGACCATCCCGTAAATCTTCTCCACGTATGCAGTGAGTTGCTGCTTGAACAGCAGAGCAGGGTACTTCGCCTCCACCTGCCGCGACATGTCCAATCCGCCCATGATCCCGCCGTTCGCGAATGACACCGCACCCGGGGTGGGAGACGCTCGGAATCCCTGATAGCCCTTCTAAAGAGTCAGAACCTTCATGGCCCACACGAATCACAAAGCAAACATAGAATCCTGCCCACAATTCGACCCAACCCTGCTGCCAAACAGTCCCTGAAACTCTCTCATCCTGGCACACAGTCCACAAAAACCTCAAACAACATCATCCAGCATCAGAGAACACGACCGCTTACTTGCGTCATTCTCCCAAACAGTGTCACAGAATTAGAACGTCGCCTCTGAGGAGCACCCCCCGCAGCCCCGCTAGCTTTGAGCGTCCGTTGGAGGAGGAACAGAAGAGTCGAGGTATTCGACAGCCAGTACGCCAGCACATCATTGTTATCTTGACTCTGCGGATCAACAACCTCTTCCGTCAGAACCTGCTAAACCAACTTGCCCCCGAACCAGGGCTCACCTAACCCACTTCCGGAGCAACCAATGTATTCTCGTGAAAGCCACGTGCTCCGCTACCGAGGGAGAACCACAATCAGTATCGGTCACTGTCACAGACTTGCAATACATCGTGAATCCAGCACCCAGCATCCAGCAAGGAGTATTCTCACAAACAACGGCTTCACATCCTGCGAACTGCAACTGGGCCAACGGCTTATCCACTGGACTTACTTCGATGGCAGTGCCAATTGTTTGAATGATCCGGTCGAACACATTCGTCCTCTCAGCCTCGAAGGAACGCCATTGGAGCAACGACTTGTATAGTATGCAAGCGGCGATCGGCCGATCGTTGTTGAACCCGACGTCTTGCATCACACACTGCAGCAACGAATCTTGGTTCTCCTGAAACAACAATTTCACCAATCAATCAGGTACAGATCCACTCCCCTCTACAGCGGCCGCGTCAATCCGCAGAGCATGGCATCGTCTCATCCACTATCGGCCCCGCCTCATTTCATAGTCCGTGAATGTGGCCGGAACAACACCCTGCTCTGCCGTCCGTAAACGGACAACACCGCATGCATTCCGCAGTCCACTCCAAACCTTCTCCACTTAGCATCCAGCACCAAACAATCAAAACAACCGAAATCTACCTGTTGCCTGTCAATGAGCAGTTTCTGGCGCCTCTGCTCGGCCTCGCTATGCTCCCTCTCGATTTGCGCAGTGTTCGGCGACTCCTGCAAAAGAACACGAAGTACGTCACATTACTCTTCCAAGATGGCAACCGTCTCAGGTTTGAACCCGCTCCTTCCTTCCAACCCAGCACTCACATCCACCCTCTGCTTGCCATGCACCATCGAATCCCGAAATTCCAGGCTACATATCTCTCCCTCCACCCGGAACCCATGCAACATTTCATAACACGATGACCAGCCAAGAAGTAACCCCTCACCGGTACCGAACGGGGGGTTTCTCTGTGCTCGTTGTTGGTATGGTAGCCATTATCCGGAGTCCTCTGAAGGGTCAACAGCAAGCAGTCCGACACACGTATCAGTAACCTGCCTGGCACAAAGACACGACTAATCTGTCCACATACCGATCACGACCGTACAAAGACCAAGAAATACGACCAAACTATCCCGACATCCACCAACAAATCCACACGAAAACCACCATCATCTGAATTCGGCAACCGTGTGAACACCGGTGCCCTCTTTTCATACCACCGTCGCGTCTCACCTGGAACACCGTGCTCTTGAATCGGTTCGACAACCCCTTCGTCGGCGACGACACCAGGGTTTGTTGTCGAAGAACTTGATTCTCCGACTCCATGTTCGCCAGCTTCTCTTCCAATCTGCGCCAAACCAAACCGCTCAGACGTCTACCCATTACACTAGAACTTCCAGACCAGCCTCTGCAATGTTGCAGGCTAGTTCAACTCGCGTCAAAAATCCGCGCAAACAAACGGCAGCCCCACCTCCCTAGACACCGTCACACAGACAGCTCGGGCCCCCAGCCAACCCAAACCCTGCATTGCATTGCCAAACATACCTATGTAGAGCTTCTTGAGTCTCAGTGATCTTGGCTTCCGCATGCTCGGCTCTCTTCAGGCTCTCCTCACTCTCTTTTTTAGCTTGCGCAAAGTTCTCTTCGGCCTCGGACGCTCTCTTCTCTAAAGACTTCAGGACGGCCTGCACAAACCACAAACCACGGCGCCGTCACCAAAATGTCACACCCCACCAAATCGGAACCCGCCTGCACCTATCCAATATCACACAACATCACACGACACACCCCCACGGGGCGAAACAGGCAACAATCGGGGCTCAGCATACCTGCAGCTTCTCGTTATCCTCCGTCAGCTTCTTCACCTTCGCGTCAAACACCTCCACGGGAGGCACTTCCTTTATCACTTGAGCGGCTTGCCCAAGGGCCAGTCTATTGTCCTCCAGCTCCTTCGTCAGCTGTGAGTTGGCTTTCTCCGCTTGGATCAACTTCTCCTGTAGTGCTGCTTGCAACTTCGTGATCTCTTGATTCTTGGCTTCCTCCATGTCCGTCTGCACAACAGTCACAACGCGTCACATATTCCCCTCGCGCCTATGCCCATTCACATCGCTACAATCCGTGATTTCCGCCCCCAAACCGCCTACCATGTCTCGCCTCAACTCCTCCCGGACAAACCAAACAAACCACAACCCCACCAATGAACCGAAAGGCCCGCACAGAAAAACTTCATCAAACCAAAGCACCTAAACCGATCCGCATAACCCTCTCGACCAAAGAGCCTCCGCCCACAATCTGGATAACCGTACCCGCATGCGCTTCTCCAGTTGCAGACGCCACGTGAGCTCCTCGCATCTCTTCTCCAACTTCGTTTTCGCTTCTTGCAGTGCCCCAGTTTCCTTTGCAGCCTACACAAACCACCAAACCACTCAATGCCACACAAACCGCACCCAAAGATGCACAAACGTCCCCGAAACAAGCAAAGGAACACACTAAACAACCCGCTCAGATGTGACCGCCAGCTACTCCCTGTCGACCGCTACCGCTACATCATATGGAACAAAATCACAAACCGCTGCCGCTGTACTCACACACTACTCCCGTGCAACCCGAAGCGATCTCAAACTCAGTGACACGGGTCCTTACCTGCTTGAGCTTCCTGAGTTCACCTCTCGCCACCCTCCCCCGCCAAGCGCACTGAATTGTGATGGCACTCTTCCGACACTTCCTGTATTGCGATCGTGCCTTGTATCCACGCCACCGTGCCTGCGCGGGACATCAAGATATCCATCATCGCCTCACAGATCCAGCTGCATGCGAAATTCACTGCCATGCTAAACGACCACTCCATCCGAGCATCACTCCCACCTGGAAAAACAATGCCACGCAGACATGGCCTACACGCGATACCGTACCTGAATAAGAGTGGCAGCTTTCGTCTGCCTTCGTAATCGGTACTCCTTGCGAGCTGCCATTCCCCGGAATCCAGCCTGTATCTTCACAGCAGCATCCTTCATCTCCATGAACTTCTTTCGAGCCAGCCACATCCGAACATTCTTCTGAATACATATTGCCGCAGCCTCCTGACGCAGCCTTGCATACCGCTTTCGAGCCAGACCTCCTGCGCGCACACACCAAACACAAGACGCCTCAAGAGCGACTCACGCACCCAAGAATGCAAGGTACCAAATCCCAAAACAACCACCAAACTTCCCATCTCCACTGCCGGCTCCCATCCCCATACCTCGCCAGTACTTCTGTATCGTCACCACCGCCTTCCGCATGGCAATCAGATGCCTTCTGGCCAGGAACGTTCGGACTTGTCTCTGAATCGTCCTTGCTGCGTTGTTCAACATCTCGGCTCTCTTGGCGTCCAGCTCGGCCATCTGCCCGGACCGCAGAAACACCTTCGTTTGACCCAACTGAATCCACCCAACCCACCATCCACACTTTGTGCCTCAGGATTTATCCGGAATTTCTACCTCACCGACGGCTCATCGCAATTCGACAACCACCATATCCGACTCCCATCGATGCATCCACATAAGATGCAGCACAGACCATGCATGAACGTGCGTACCTGATAGTTCTTCAAGCTCATCTTCGTCAGAAGCGTCTCCGCTGCCATCTTCTCGTCATAACTGCCACAACAACATGCCCACTCATCAGAACCAAGCTGAGGCCTCCCGTATCCTCAAAATGCTGGGTCCGGATCGCTCCGGCCTCGACCCAAGTAACAGCCTATCACCCGCTGACTATCCACAGCTCGCCAACCATCCCAACCCTTTCAACAATCCAGGTGCTTACTTGCCCTCCAGAACCTCTGGCGCCAGCATCCCAAAACGGTCAAGAAACTCGTAAAATGTGCGCCGCGTCGGGTATCCCGCGCAGCTGATCCTGATTGCCTCCAACACTCCCTGCACACGGTGCCACCCGCATTCAGCACGACCACCTCTTAACCAACCATGCACCGCCTGTGCCCAAACTCAAAATCTGCGCACTACTCGTCCGAACCCAACCCACCCAAACTTACTCCGCATCGAAGCTGCTGGATCACGTTCTGGTTCTCGAACCGACCGGGCTTGTTCAGCATATTGGGCTTCACACAACGGATATAGTGTGGCTCCGTCGTGTTCAGAGTCTCCATCAACGCCCCCAATTGTTGCTGCACATTCCCCCGCCCGTCAGTACAGTCCAACCTCATGTGCAACGGGTGTGGGCAAGACAGGCCCCATTCCCGGACACCACCATCCGCTCTCATACCACGATGAATAAAGACAAAACTATGACTCTCATCACTCGCATGCATCGTCACACCGACACCCCACGAATCCCACCATCCGCCAGGTCATGACGCTAGCAACAGCTAATATCCAGGAGCGTGATCTTTGCCAACCTTGAAACGAGTGCCGATAGAAGAGAACTTGTAGGAAGATTTCGACCCCTCATCCGCAGACTTGGGGAACAGTCCCGCAACAAAAGGGCACGTCGAAGATCCCAACAATGACTGGTGCTCAGCAACGACATAATCCTTGTTCTTGTCCAAGAACAATTCCGTCTGATAAGTGACCTGCCCGATCACCAAACACAAAACGATCAGTGCTCTAAGCGCTCGCCGTGCGGAATGCCTCCATATCCCAGTCAGACAAGTCGTACAGTACATGGAAAAAAACTTCATCACATGCGAATATCAAGCAATCCACCGTATTGACAACTCGAGCACGAGACGGTTCGGTGCTCACATCACCAGCATAATGATTTATTGTGAAGTCCGTGCGAGCAAGCTTAGGCTTGCTCAAACGCTTGTGGTTCCTGTACTGCTGGAACAGCTTCGTCGCAAACGTCTCGTTCGTGGACTTGGGAAACATGCTGCAACATCAAAACCACCGCCTCTCAGACCCCTGAAAACCCCACCCACTCCCTCACTGGACCGCTTGCCATTCACATTCAACAGCATATTCTAGCAAAGACCGTCATGTCACACATGCTGTCATGCATACCAAGCTTCGTCGAGAAGAGCGATGATGCCAGAAGGTTTCTGCACACCAAACAGCCATAGCCACAGCGTCAGAAAATCCACACGTGCCTCCACCTTCCAACCACACACTGCACTCGTTTTCCGAAGGCCCCACTGCCCATTCGCGTAAGAGAACACCCCACTGCCGAAGCGCAGAACCACATCCTACAGGTTGCGGACCAAGGGACAACAAGCAAACCTTCTCGATCAGATCCAGAACATCCTGGTTGTCAACAAACTCAATGTAGCTCCAGTTGATAGCCTCCTTCGTGTACTCGTCTTGCTCCATCTTGAAAACATGCTGTATGCCGATCACAAGACCATATTAGTGTCACTCCCACACGTCCAGGCCCACGGAAACAAAATTCCTCTCTCAACCAGACTCGCACACGGAACAGCATGGCAAAACCTGAGTGCCTCGTGGAATGCTCTAACGCTCAGCCATCGACACTCGGACCTCCAACCCAAACAGCCCCACACAACTTCGCACATAAAAAAGGAAAAGAAAAAACTGACCTGATTAAAATGCTGCTGAAGCTTCTCGTTGGCCAGATTTATACAGAATTGCTCAAAACTGCACCACGGCAAACACCTCATAAGCTACATAGGCCTCGAACCGACCTCCGAAACTCAAATCAACACCCCTCCCCACACACACATAAGATCCGCCCACAAGACAATGTCCACAACACACAGCCCACCAAAACATGATCGCACGCCACGACAAGCTCGGGACCTACCTGTTGAACTTGAAGCTCTCGAACCCGTAAATATCCAACACGCCCACGAGAAACGGTGAATCCGGATCTTGCCCGATAGATCTGTTCACCTTGTCCACCAGCCTGAAACCAGGCAATCCACACACTCAATAAGACCCACCGACTTCCCTCCTCCGCACAAAACAACCCATGCATGGACAGTCACAGATCCACGTCCTTCCAGTATCACCTCCACCCATCCATCACACGACAGCCATGATGAGCCTTACCAGTCGAACAGACGAGAGTAGATCGTCTTCGCCAAAGTGTCACGGTTCACAGTGGCTTGATCCATGTTCAACGTCATTGTGATGTTGCCGTCCCGTGTCACGAGAACTCGGGTGCACAGCGAATCCAACAGCCCCTTCGGCTCACATCTGCCACAAACAACACCAACACCCAGCAAGGCACCCTTCTTCAGCGACAACCTTCAACCACCTCCACTCGTCCGACACAAGAAATCCGGTCCACTAACGCCAAGACCTCCTCCTACCAAACGGAAATAAATCTTCACCAGCAGGGGAAGGGAATGGGGACGGGGACGGGGACGGGGAAGGAACAACGTGGAGGTGTCATAAGACTCACTGGAGCAGCTCCGCAGCAGCCTCTAGATGGAATTTCGACTTCGCATCTTTCAGCTTTGATGAGTCAGAATCTGATCCTGCGACGAAGTCAATATTTCCCAGATGCAACACTGATGCTACTACCCGGAAAATGGCTTCCTGTTGTGTAAGACGCCAAACCCCATTCAAATCAGCGCCACAATTCCAAGCCAGCAGCACCAAATCAGCCAGATTAGCAGGATAGAGAAAATGTACTCACTGTGGCACATCACAAACGTTAACATCCACCGCAATTCTACACACCACTCAGATGCCATTCCCCACGACCCACGATCTACAATGCCGTCTCAGGTCTGCCAGGAAAAACCTCATACCTGCTCCTCTGGGTTGATGCCCACCACATCCATAGCCCTGCGTGTCTTCACGTATTCTCGAGCATTGCTAACACCGTTCAACTCAAAACAGTCACTCTGATTCAAGTAGTGAAAACTCCTTGCATCCCCCAGCTTGTATCTTTCCGAGTCCTGAAACGGCCAAAAAATGCGCCCACCACAACTCAGCTCGTGCAGTATACAACACCACTACGCTCGAACTATCGAACCTAGCACCCGATCCCCTTCGGGAACGTGCGACCTAAGACCCTCGCCCGCCTCGATCCCGTCACTCGCCTCCCCGCTTGCGCGACCACCACCACATGCTACATCATGGTCCACTACAAATATCACACCCCCCACAGAACGTCCAAGCTTCATGCGGGTATGACTCGTACCTCTGGCGACGCACACAACTGGTAAAAGCAGTGGTAGTTTCTCTCCGGATCTGCGATTTGCACAACTCGAGATCTCTCCAGCAAGTACGTGCGCACGGCGGCGCCGGATATTCGACCGCTCCTATCGAACTGAATCTCCACAAACTTACCGAACCGACTGATGCCCACACAACACCCCATTCAGTACGTGTTTGCCTCGGACATCCACATAACCCACGCCTACCACCACACCACAATCACACGGCTCTGCCTCCAAGAGGCACACCCAAAACTCCACGTACCTCGAGTTGTCATTCCGAACTGTCTTGGCATTTCCAAAAGCTTCCAGAAGTGGATTGGACTGCACACCCAACACATCAGGACACCATCCGGTCAGTGCCTCGACTACCCCCCGCCTCCGACTTCTTCACCCCTAGACCAAGCGCAATCTTAAACCCCCCCCCCCCCCCCCCCCCCCCCCCCCCCCCCCCCCCGCCCTTACATTCTGCACATTAGATTCTTATATGGAGGTTACCATAGTTTTTCTTATGTCCGTTCAACATCATGAAGAGGAGCGGGTGGGCCCTCAACTGTGTACAACTGGTGTACTTTCTCGATAACAAACGGCTTTTCCTTCGGGCATTTCTGCACCGACCTTATCTTTTCACCTCTCTTCCAGAAATTCGACAGATTCTTACGCCTTTTCTCTTCGGTGCATTTGCTCTCATCTATCCTTTCTTGGATCTGCTGAGATAAGGGTTGCACCTTCTCAAGCTCATTTCAACCACAAACAAAAGGATCTTCCCTAGACGTGACCAGTCATGCTTTTGCTTTCATTACTTAAATCTCCCAGTTTAACTTACATCTGCATCCATGCCATGCATGACTTTCCATTATGAGTGTCAAATGTTTAAGGACGTCCCCATTGCAACCACCGCGCTCGCTTACATACATTCAATCAACTCATCCTGCTCATCATACTTCTCCTCTGCACTCGTTACCACTGACCTCTCAGAACGGATTCCTTCCACTGACGCACGTGCGACTGCTCCAGATCAAAGGAAGCAACCCTTAAATGCCACGAATAGCAGACCCCAACCGACCGACATGGCATAGGCCGTGACAAACACGACACCCCTCAAGGATGCTCCACGAATAAAGCTCACAAACACCAAATGACTGCCCAAGCCTGGCATCTGTGCATTGCAGACTCATCGACCACTCTTTGAGATCGTGAAAGAAAATGCACCTCCAGAACTTGCTGCTCCACGGTTCGCCCATCGGTATTGGCCCGACCGCCCATGTACGCCAAATACTGCATAATCAACTTTGTCGTCTCCGTCTTTCCAGCTCCACTCTCTCCACTCACCAGTATGGATTGACTCTTCTTCTCCGTGATCATCGCTCTACACCACAACACACACGTTCTCAGCATTTCGAGCGACACTCGCACGTTCATACCACATGCCCACAATCCACCACACCCTCTCCCTTCCCGGCGCATCGATACGTCTTCATACATGCCAATGATACACCATCGACTACACTCGCCACACGCACCGAACGGCAGATGACCAGCACTCATGCACGCGGCAGTCATGTGCGTGCGCAAGGAAAAATCACCAGCTATACAACCACCACATGCTCCTCATGCATGTATTCGCACCCGTTACCAAAACACCCGCTGCATACTTCTCCATCTCAGGTCAGGCATGCCTACCTGTATGAAGCATCCGCCACCGCAAACACATGGGGGCTAAGCTCTCCAAGTGGCGCCCCCCTATATTGCTCCATCATATGGCTATTATACAAATGCGGCAGCTTCACAAAGGGATTAATCGCAATTAAGATATTCCCGGTGTATGTCTGCCATCCACCACCACCACCAGATATTGTTCAGCACCCAATCCAGCGCCTCCTCCGGTGCATGCTCGCCAATTGAAAGAACCAAAAGTAAATAAATAAACAAAAACACGAGAAATCGGGGGATTTGCGTCAGAGTCCCTCCAAAAACTCACATAGATCTCATCCAGTTCATATCTACTTGCAAGATTATACAATACTCCTGGCTCATGTAGATACGCCAACTTCGTCATGTCGTCCACACCACCCGGCTGTGCATCTGGGTCTTTGGCATGGACGCTTGATATGTTCGTCGTGACCTGCAGCACAGACGCCCACACCAAGATGCAGCTTAATACCTCACGTATGTCCCTCCAAACAATCCGGACGCCAACGTGAACTGACGTCCCCTGCCTCACCAAAAAAAAAAAAAAAAAAAAAAAAAAAAAAAACATCCACATGGCATGCAACATGCCAGGGCTGTCCAACAATGGAACACACGATCGACGCGCATCTCCCAACCATGCGCTCTGCCACCTGACCCGGCATCAATCACACGGCAATCGATCGCGGCCCTTCGGGGGCGGCCAAGACGAGTGACGCCCTAGCATGGCCTCCCAAGTCTCACGACCGCGGACACAAGAGAGATCACGAAAATTCTCACACGAGCTGCATTGCATCATCGCAGGCTTCATGCAAGACTAAGGGCTCCGGGCATTTACCTCATTGCCCTTGACGGTGCGCACTCTGGCCTTCTTGTCATTGATGTCGAGGACCTCCCCTTCCGCCCAGGCCAACTCCGGGTCCTCCACCCAGACCTGGGCCCCAATCGCCACATTACCTGTTGCCGCCTGCACACAACCAGCACAAGTGCCCCGAGCTCAGGAACAACCCCTCATCCTACAACGACCGCATGACCGGCCCAAATTTTATCCCAGAAAACAAACGTGGACCCGGAGATCATCAAGTGCCACGAAACAACACGGCTCCGAGCAACTAAACCCTCCTCCAGGATATCACGGCCTCGAGGCTCGCACGTCTCAGGGTCAACTCTGGAGAAAATCACTCGAATTTCAAGCTGCAGATTATGGTTTACTTGGAATCCATCACGTGGCCCAAGCCTGCAATTCCAGAACCCGGCTGTCATTTGCATGAATTCGGGCCTACTTGTGATGGAGTTTCAGCCGCAGCCTGGCAGCGACATGGAACTCCAAGAGGTCTGACACTCTACTTGTTGCACGGGATCTAACCATAAGATTAAACTTTGTCGTTACTACTGAGTTAGGTGACCTATGATTCTGGATTTAATCAAGGAACGATAATGTTCGGATATCCAGTCGATATCTAGTACCATTCTCCAGGAAACCTGATTTTCCTCTAAGAAGGGAGGGCAATAAATTTGACGACTCGTTGCTCAAGGCCAGGATTCGAATCCGAGTGTCCTTGCGCACGTTAGTCGTAGCTACAGATCAATGAGATTGCGTTTCTAAATTCGTGTAGGATGCCACCAAATCAGCAGTGACACTGAGAGAAAGATAGTACTGCCAACGTGGGAAATTTAGCCTATTCAGTCTAACCCGGAAAGTCGAACACCCATTCGATGGTATGACTTGAAACGACTGGATGTGGGACAGAGAGCTGCAAAACTACAGCAACTCCGTCGCCCCCAAGTTCTTCTCTTCGACGACGTGGACCAAATGAATCAAACAAAATCATCTTGCACAGCAGTCATAGATCTGAGAAATGCGAGCCCGCATTTCGATTCCCCTGCGCCACTCTCCACGCTGGCGACCGAATTCCAACATCATACTCCCGCGAATGAAAACCAGTATGAACCATACACAAATGCATCCCTTCCAAATAGGTCATGATCACGACGTTAGGGCACCTAGCGCGCCCAAAATTCCATCGTCTCGACAGATGCGAGACCTTCCGCGTGGCTTCGAGATGGGAACGGATCATTGCCAAGCAGAACCCAGGTCGTGCGAAGCTGCCCACTCTGCGCACGGGGACTCGCATCGTCCCCAAATGCAGTGGCAACCTAAACGAAACGACTCCCCCTGCCAGGGTAGGCACGGAAAGCGCCCGATCCATGCCCTCTCACTCCCGCAGCGCGCTTCCCCCGCATTCAACCCTAACCATGCCCTGCCACCAATTTTCAGTGTCAACTCAGCCCTTCAGTTAGTGCTCACCATGCTGGACGACGGCGCCACGCGAACTTCCTGTCTCCGATCAACTCATGCACGCTGGCATCGCCTCCGGGGCTGGAGATTGCAACCGCGACCTCACGCTCCGCCGCCGCGATGCACCGATCCACAATCTACGCCGCTGCTGGTCCTGGTGCTGATGCTGGTGCCGCACCTGGCTTGAAAGCGAGGCCGCGAGGACAGTCGATCCAATCCCGTGGGCCAATGTGGCAATGGCAGTGCCGTGCTTCGTGGGGTGGCACCTTCGAAGCTGAGATGGAAAGGGAGAGAGACTCGGGAAGGGAGGAAGGAAAGAAGTAAGGAGTGGCAAAAAAGGAGAGGGGTTGCAGGGGGTGAGGGAGACCAGTTGATGTGGTAGAGGTGGTCGTGGTCGTGGTGGTGGTCGCGGGTGGGTGAGATTGGAGATGGGCGAGCAGCCCGCTCCTGGAGCAGCAAGGGAGCGACTGGGAAGTGTGAACAATGCGCTGGTGGGGGGACGGAGGGGAGACCAGGCTGCCCTGAGGCTGCGAGGGCGAGGGCCCCGCACCCACCGTGGATGGAGATGCAGTCCCACCAGAATTCGGACTCGAGGTGTCGTCGGAGGCGGGAACGGCGACACTGGGGGGCCGTGGCCGTGATTTGGTGACGGCGATCACGTAACATCCTGCGCACATGAAGCAGCCTCGTGCTTTCGCCTCGCTCTCCCTCTCGTTCTCCCTCGAGCTCGCGTCGCGTAACCCGGCCCTGCCTATCCCAGTCCTGCCCGTCATACCCGGCTCTGTTTCGAGGACCATGGTGTTCAAGTGGCCGGGTTTTTATGTGCAACAGAAATTTGGGGGCTATGCCGGGCTGCCCGACCAGTCCGTACCGGGTCAGCCTTGTGCCTTGCAATCCGGACTTGGTGGGACCACCGCACATGCCGGTGCCGTTTCATGACTTCGTCTCCTTGGCACAGTCCATTTTCTGCATGTTTCGATGGTTTGTATTTTTTATTTGGGGAATGACCTTAGTTAACTTATTTGAAAGCTTCCAGGCCACAAGAGACTTGGAGTTCAATTTATGTTTGGGCCAGGCCCTTCATTGACTGGGCCAGCGTTCTCTGGTTCGTGTTTGTAATCACCCGTCTTGTTGAGGTCCCTTATTGAATGGTTGGTATTTTCATGTTCACGTCGCAAAGAGGGTTCACTTCACATTTGGGCTGCTTCTTTGATTGAGCTCCAGTTTAATTGAATGCCACACACTAAGAGTTTTCTCTTTTCGTCTTTCATATTTTTGGGAGCATAATTTGCTGTCACAAAAGAGATGTTTGAATTGGAAAGAAAAATCACTTGATTGTTGTCCGCTCAAGAAGGATACCGTAAACTTTCAATTGTGGTCTTCTACAATGCCCAACAGTGCTTCCACCGTTAAATGAAATTACCTATACTGTTGACAATTATTTTGTTTTATTTATTTAAAATACTATACAATTATTGATTTTTTCATATACCATCAAAATTATTGCATTTTGAAATGTCATGTTAACCCTCTGCATGCATGCTTTCCCAATTACAAACACTGGAGTTATGGTGACCTTATATAGTATTGTTGGTAATCAATGTAGATTTTGTTCAATTAATATATTCTATCAAATTAATCAACCTAACATTATTTAGGGGCTAAATTTTCATATCAATCTTTCATTTCACTTAACCATAATTTCAATCAAGAAATAATATGAGGTAAATAAATTACATCATTCTGAATTGTAATTTTTTAACCAATATAAAAATATCTCAAGTTATCTATGTACATGATATAAATAATTTATGTATTTAGTAATTAAATCTAAATTTGAAAGCAGTTTATTAAAAATAAATAAAGATAAAGTTCTAAAAATAATGAAAAATAGCTCACATATTTTTATTTTTTTCTTGATGTTTTTTAGGAAGTCGCAATTTCTTTTACATAGTTTGATTGTTGACATAAAACATGAAAAATAACTTCTGTTTACATTATCTATGAAAATATCTTATAATAATAAATAAGTGAGAGAACATGAAGTACATAAATAATAATGAAAAATAACTTGGTAATCAAAGTGAAGAGAGAACTAAAAAAAAAAATTATAAAGAAAATTGTGTGTCATCAATCTAAGGGCTACAATAGTTTGGAAATGGAAAAAATGTTTAGCACTTCAAGGTGCATTTACACTATAATGAGCCAACCTTAGCCATATTTAATGACTCTTGGTGGATGCCTAAGTTACAAAATGGTTAGACTATGTAAATTTAAGAGAGAATCCTACATCAATTTTAAACTTTATTAATTAAAAATATTTAACAAAGAACATCAAACACGTAATTATATCAGTATATAATTTTAACGTAATTTCATAAACTATAAATTGTGACATTCTTAGTGTAGTTTAGAATATCTTATGCAATGGTTACAATTTTTATTGTTCATTATACTGTAAATATGTCTTTTAGAAAAAAATATGTCTACCATGTTCAATTTCTCCATGGTACAAGCAATACATTTTAGATGTTTTCTACATTGCAATCAGTTGCAAAGAAAATCATTATGTTTGAGATTGCATTCTCTGATTGACAACTTAGAACCAAGTCTATTGAATCATTACAAAGACTTTCTAAAGACTTTAATGAATGACAAGATTTTGAATTAATAAATTGTCAAAGATGGTGTATTCTTTAGCATTTGAGCGTTTGCAAATTAAGATTGTTTCGTAAAGTAACTAACATCAACTTTCTAGGACATTAATTGTGGTACGATTTTAAAAAAAACTTGATCTTCTTTATCAAACTACAACATGCTAAATTGCCAAAGTTTAGAATCTGTTTAAGTACGACAACATAATTGGTTATCAAATGTTGATAGACACACTATATAGTATATAAAGTGACCAAGTAACCTACGGTGCTTACATCTTTTAACGCATTGCTTGCTATCCAAGTATTTATTTCTTGTTATTCTGCTTAGCCATCTTGTGCTTCTAGACATGAGATTTGTTATGGTGCTTTCAAATCTATGCCAAATAATATAGAAAGCAAGTGAATATGAGAGCCTTAATATCTCATCTTGATCATATAGTTATCACACTTATTTTAGAATAATGGTCCATTTAAGTTCTTAATGCTTTATTTTGACTTTAAAAGTTGTTACAAGCTAACAGCTAAGTTGTTGGAAAAAATGATTCATTTATGACCTTTTAAGATTTTAGAGCTCTAAAGCTACCTAGAGATATAAACCAAGAGCACTTTCAATGTATAAACTGGTATCTAAAAACAAAAAATAGAGGACTTTGAAATTTCTTCTCTTTCTCTCTCTCTGGATCCTCAGAAGAGCTAATGTACTACAACAATGGCAATTTGAAATCATGTATGATAAAATTTTAGTTTAGCTAGAAGAAAGCCCATTGTTACCATAAAATATTTTTTGGTTTTAAGGAATGATGAGAATTATGATAGAATCCACTTTCTTAAAAAACAAATAAAAAAATAAAAATAAAAAATGAAGAACAATTTACCAAATTCAAGCCTTTTGTCACTTTGATTGCTATATCAACTTCAAGAGGGGCCAAAAAAATAGGAGAATTTTTTATAAAAAAGAATCTTAATACAAAAATAAAAATAAAAATAAAATTGACAGATGAATAGCGAAGCAAATGTAGGCCACTTGTCATCCACTAAACTCTTTTCCTTTCAAAGTGACTAGAGAGGACAAAAGAAGTACCATCTCTATATATATATATTCTAAAAAGTCTTGAAATGTTTGATTTCAAAACATTACTTTAAAATAATTAATCATATGCAAATCTCTAGTCGAGTTATGTCATCTGCTTCTAAAGCTTATCAAATTCCATCTTGAGCTGTGGAATTCTAGATTTCAAGTGGTGCTTTTGAATCCAATTAAATGATTACAAGCAATTGACCTATTCAAAAGAACATTAAGTGAATCATTAAAATATATTTTTACATGCTCTTTGTCAACCCCAATATTCACTAAGCTTTGAAAGTACTTGTGAGATGACATTGAAAGCACTTTAAAATTAACGGATGGTAGATACAAAGAGACAAGTTGTCCATCACCTATCACATATCACCATCATGCCTTTCTGGGTCCAAATAGTATTTTGAAGGTGATATTAGATGTTACATTAAAATCAAGACTTCATGGATAGAAATCATTAACTATTGCATGTTCATTGTCACCGAGACGTCACATTGCATAGAAATATTGAGAAATACTACTAGAGCACTCTTTGATTTTCAAATTTAGTTATTTTTATTCCAGCAGATGCTGCAAAGTGACAATAGAAGATTTTCATGTCAAAACTAAAAAAAAAAAATTAAATAAGATAAAGAATTGAATTTTCCACACATTTCTTGCTTTGAGATAGTTAAAGAACTAATAGATAGGGCATTTTTGAATCAACTCATGGTGGATCACTAGAAAACAAAGAACACTGATTCTCTTAAAAATGTATGTGCCTCCATAAAAGAAGACTTAATATAATTTTATGGCATTCAAAATTTTGTACAAAATTATAGAAAATTTATTGCTATTGTGGTTGTAAAATTTTTCATCCAAACATCCTTTTATTATATTCTTGAAATTTAAAGAGGACCAAACAACATATTATTTCATTATGATTTCATGTAAAAAGATAAAACATATGTCTCGCTTTTACCATTTCTTTATTGTTTAACAGTAAGACATATGATTTATGACTTATATATTTAATTTATCAATCAAGAGTAAGACATACATCTTATTCCTTGTTTACTTTATTTTTCCCGTTATATTTAAAATTTGAAAGATATGACAATTTGCATAAAATCCCCTTCCCTTCCAACTTCCCTAATAAGAGTTGAATAGTAAGTGTAGCAACCTATTCTATCTTCTATATTTAGTATAGGATGAAGAATTTGGCATATACCTCTCATCCATCCATATTAATTTTACTTAGAATCCAACATAGAATATAGCATAATTCAACCCCTTCTATAAAATTTAGTGAGAGTTAAATAGAGGGTGTGGCAAATACCTCACCTCTGTCTGTCAAATAAAATTGTTTAAGTTGAACAAAGGGTATTGCATATGCCTCACCTCTGCCCTCGCAAAAAAATCGTTTAAGCGAACAAATGGTGTCGTATATGCCTCACATTTGTCTCCCTCCAACAACATTTGTTTCAATTGAATATTCTTTAAAATAGTTTATTACAATCAAGCTAAAAATATGGTATTAAAAATTTATCCAACAACTAATTCGTCCTTAAGGGTATCCATTTCGATGTTCCTAAAACAAATTAAAAATCAAAAAAGAAATAACATTAACTGTGAAGGAAATTGTAACTTTACTTCCTTCTATAAGTCTATAATAGGCTTCAAGAGTTTTTACATCTCATTACTGCGATTTCTTTGTAACCCTAAATTTCAAACCCTAATATGAAAACCTAATGTCAAACCCAAATGTAAAATTCTAATTCTAAACTAAAAACCTTAAACCTTGATTTCAAACTAAAAATCTCAAGTCTTTATTGTCAAACTCTACATTCCAAACTCAAATGTCAAATCATACATTTCTAATTTCAATGCCAAACCCTATATTTCAAACCTTCTATCTTAAATCCTAATATCTCAAATTCTTATGTCCAAACATCTATGTCAAACTCTAATATCAAATCCAAATGTCAAACTCTAAATATAAATCCCTAAATATCAAATTCTAAGCCTAAATCAGAAAGGTTTCAGGTTGTAATACACTACTCAAGTTTTTTAGTTTATTCAGGTTGTAATACACTACTCAAGTTTTTTACTTTATGAATTTTGTTGAGATGTTCTTCAACAACACTCTGTTTCACTGCAACCTTTTACTTCTACTATATCAAACCACTTCTTTGCTACTCTACATTGATGTCATACTATATTGCAAAACACCATCTGTACTATTGCTAGATGGCCTTTATACTTAATTATTCCTTGGCGGCAATGTTCTAATATTCTTTTACTCTTGGTCCATTAAAGGGTTTCTTTATAAAACTCAAGTACAATGGTTATACAACTCTACTACGAGACTCTTCAACTACTTTGTTTAGACGGTTTGACGGCTACACTATATGCTCTTCTATTTGTTAGGGTTTCTTGTGAAAATCTCATTCACTACTTTTCATTACTTCATTGATCCCTTCTTTATTTTCGGTTCATCATCTCTATTTGTTGTGTCAAATCCTATTACATTTAGATGATTACCGCTCATTTTCATATGTTGCCATGAACTTCTTTATCATGTTTTGATGAACATTGCTATAAAGCTTTTTGTAATGCTTTAAACATTTGTTTATATATTAGCTTTCATTTTTTGCAAATGACTTAATAAATTTCCAAACTTCTTTTGAGTCTTATAAAAATTTAGGACGATATAGGCAATAGGCAAATATGTCATTAATGCATGTACATCACATTTCACCTTCTTTATTTCTTAAGTTATAGTGGAATGAAGGATGTGACAAAAACCTTCTCTTCTTTTTTTTAAATTTTTTTTAGTACAATCCAAAAGAGGGTGGGGCATATGCCACCTCTTCCTCCCAATTCTTTTTTATTTGAAGTTGAGTGAAAGAGTGTGGCATATGCCTCACTCTTCCTTTCAACTTCTTCATTTTCCAATTAAGTTGTATTTAGATGAAAAAACACTAAATTTTCCATAGATTTAATGATTTAATAATTAAGAAAAAAATCCTTAAAAAAAACGCACATGCTTATGTCCACTTTTAACAAACCCTGTATTAAATGCCATGTATTTTATTAATGTCAAATGTCTAATGTCTTTGAAGGTATTATTGATGGCACTTTAATGTCAACACATGATCAATGTGAAATATAAAAAGGGACTAGATCTTTACTTCCATACCTTTGTCTGGAGGACATTGGATTGAATTGAGGGTAGATTGGACATATACATATTTCATGTCAGTTTCCTACGAAGACCGAACTTTCAACTCTCCTCTCTGTGAAATATAAGAACTGCATATTTGACATTACAATCAAGCTTCTTATGGCCTTGTCAATACTTAGGAGGTGATATAGAAGGCATTTTGGAATTAGTACATTGCTACATCTCTTTAAAATTATTGTAGAAAAGGCAATTCTTTCATTGTGTCAAGAAAACTTTTACAAATTTTAGAACAAATAAAATTTCATACAAACACAATTATATTTTGAGACAAACAAAACATCTTACACTTGCATTTGGATGCTTTTAAATATAATAAGAAAGATGAAGTTTTTAAAAAAAATTGAGCTTTTAAAAAACAAACTTTTATATATATATATATATTTTTTAATTTTCTTTTTGTAATGAGCATTATATAAGTTCAATGATAAGTATCGATGTAATTACTTCTTTGTCATAATGCAAAACTTTGCTTTTCTTTTTAATATTTTAATAACTACAAAAAAAGAAATTGGTGGTAGAATTTTTAAAAATTGAACCAATATAACTATGTAATGTCTTCTACCAATGCCATAAAGGTAAGTTAAAAATATCAAACATGCAATCCAAATTAACAATTATGTGATATATTAATGCCTTGCTATAGTAAAAAAGTGCACACAAAAATTATAAATGAGAAAGGAAGGCTGTGAATGGAATTTTCAGCTATAAGTTTTCAGCTATAAAAATTTTCCAATTTACAGATATATTAAGACAAAAAATGTTACACATTTTTCCAAGTCTTTCCAAATTGTTGAAGTTTTAGTTTTAAGTCTTTCCAAATTGTTGAAGTTTTAGTTTTTAAGTCTTTCCAAATTGTTGAAGTTTTAGTTTTAAAATACACCTTGCAAAAAATTGTTCTCCATTTATTGCTAGAATACTAATTTGATAAATTTTTAGTCATTATTGCTAACAATATTGGAGTTGAGCTCTAGGACATTGTCGTGTTTCTTGTACAATGGCACAGACGTCTTCGTAGACAACACGCAGAATGACTACAAATACATGAATAAGTTATTAATGTCATCATGAATTACATGTTTGAAGAGACATTGGCCTAGATATAGTATGACGTATTAGTTCGTGAAGCGTGAAATTTTCCTTGCCATGTTATGAAGAGCTGTAAATTGTAACTTGAATAATACGTCTACGTGCACTTTCAAACGTAAATTTCAGAAAATTGCACTATATTTAAAAAGCTCTTTTTGGTAGCAAAATTATTTTTATACTACAATGACATTTCAATAATGATGTATTAATATATAACAATATCTGAATTTTAATGTTGCAGTTTAGTATCATTAAAAAAAAAAAAACAATGACAAATACTAAAATACAAGATTAATATTATAAATTTTATATTTTATATTTTTTTGTAACTCAAAATAAGACTTTAATGAATACAAAAGAAAAGAGTACTTAATAAGATGAAGCCTTTTTTCTTTTGATCATGCAGATTGCTGCCCATTACATTGTTTTTGGTACATTCATGCTGCATTCTATTCCGCATACTAGTGACTTTCAAATATATACTCTCGGTGAAACCAAAATCTCCTGCCAACGAGACAATTTTACGACTTAGGGGATGTCTTCCCTGACATCCTCATAGTCATCCATGTCGTTACAAACATCCGCTTGTAGTCTAGCAGACATACAAATCTTTTTGCCCCTCAAATCTCATATGTGCTCTAAAGACGCATAGACATCCTTGCATGACACAAAGACATTCAAAAGCAATTTTGTAACTTCCAAAAGACATCACCAAAAACATGGGCTTGTTATAGTGCAAGATGGCGTAGAAGAATTCGCAAACAAGCTCTCCTAGCCAGTGTCGAAGGTACAGCAGGAGCTCTATAACCTGTCAAGCGATTACTAGAGGTATATGTGCAACGTTAATGATGGGCAAACTGTATGGAAGAGGTTAATATCCTATCCATCAACTTCTACGTGGACGACGACAACAATACATTTTTGATTTGATTACTCAATAGTGTTTCTCCAATGAAAGCTTAACCTGCCATGCTGCTTGTCCATTTGGGACACCGGCATCCATACCAAGAGCTCAAAGATGCTAGTGGTTTTCATTAGGGACATCCCTGCATCGAGTATTAGCATTTGTCCTTGAAACCTGCCCAAGAAGCTAATTGATGTGGAACTCTTGAGGTTCGCACCCATACAAGAATGAGTTAGACGATCAAGCTGTACAAGAAGGTTTATGCCGATAGAGAGACAAGATGTCAGAGCAGTAACAAGATCATTTTAGACGTATGTGGCACATTTCCAAGAGGCATGCTACTTCTCGGAGGATGAGGTAGGCCCTACCTACTTCTCTCATCGACAATCTCATCAACAACTTTGCGGTGGAGAATTTGGAGTCTCACAAAATCACAAACTTAGCATATTTCTACATACTTTCCTTGACCATCATTGGAACATTGAATGACACATCGATCATGTGAGACATATATGTGGAAATACACTCTTACAATACCTCTTATCACATTAGACACTTTAGGATGTACAAAAAATTAGTCCACCTTTCCAATGCATATGACTAAGACTCTTATTTAGCATCCATTTGAAACTCTCATTATCAACTGCCTTGGCATCATCCATCCATCCATCAACATGTTGCATTTGAAGGCAACATGATGCTCTTATCCCTTTGTTGCAGGATGGACTTCCACCAAGTTTTACACAGCTAGTGAGGACTATGTTGTATGTCCAACTTCAAGGATGCCATTTTCACCTTCACGAGCATGACCCATGTTCCTAGCAATATTGACGTGCACACTACTCCAACAAATAATTTATGATTTCTTTCTTTTCGTTGCTCTTTGTGAGCTTTTCTATTGTACAGGGTTTGCACATTCTATTGTACAGGGTTTGCACATTCTATTGTACAGGGTTTGCACATTCTATTGCTTTCAGATAACCAATGTCTTTATGTTGGTTGTTACAGGCATGTGCTTATCCTTACCATTTACATAGTCTTATTATTATTTTTTTAAATTTCTCATTAGAGATAAGCACTTATCCCGCCTATGGCTTGTATAAATATATATATATATATATATATATATATATATATATATATATATATATATATATATATATATATTTAAATATAGTTAGATGGTAGGCATATGCGTATCAACAAAAGTATTTATTTTGAATTTCTCTTGGGGTTAGGGACATCCCTATTCAATAATTTGTATAATTTTATTATTTGATTTTTGGATGCACAATAGGCACATGCATAGCTTTATCATATGCGATCTCTTATTAATAAAAAATTAGTGAAAGAGAGGCGTTGTTTATGGATGATTATAGGATAGAGGGGCAATACAAATTGTAGTTATTGGTGCATTAAAACAACTAGTTACTACTCTAGACAACGTAACTATGATAAGGAGAAAATTGTGGTCACAGAAGGACCTTTGACATTCACATGTGCGGAAAATTTTGACCCGAAACCGTGCACTTTTGACGGTAGCACCAATGGTGCCACCTCGCTGACAACAGTGAAATTTTGTGGATCCAGCAAGGGGTCCAGCCAATCAAAGTTGCGAGCGCTGCCTACACCGCCATTACTGCCAACACTCTAGCAACTGTTGCTGTCAGCGGGAAGTGACATGGAGCAATGGGTTTTTATAGGGAAAGTGTATCAGCAGCGGTTCACCTACCACGGGTTGTCTTAGAGGGCCCCTTTGAGACCCTATTTTTCTCTTAATGATTTTGGAAGAAATATGTCAAATAGATGAAACATGTTGATGTATGAAATGAGGTGGATGGATGAGTCGATGAGAGTTTGGGAGGGGGTAGTGAGAGAGGCGGCTAGAGCGGCTCACTCTCTTTCTTTTAGACTGAGCTCTCTTTGAGTTGTGCGGTGTATGTAGATGAATGGAAATGAAGAGGTTAAGAAGCTAGAGTGTAGATGGATTTCTTCCAAGTCAACTTCAGGGTATCTAGAAGGTCGTAACAGTATAAGGATCAATGAGCATGATGTTTGTATGTTATATTAACCCCTAAGGTACTTTGACTATATTTCATCCAAAAACGCTACAAAACTATCATTTTCAATCGAAAAAACATGAATGACTAAATAATCATTATTTTCTAATTCAAACCATGAGATCTTCAACGCAATTATTGTAGTAGATAGCTCCAAAAAATTCATCATTATTGGCCATAGAGATTAGAAGATTAGAGCGATTGAAATTTAAAAACAAATGTTTTTGACACAATTTTTGACATGGTTGACACATTCTAACTTTTTTTCCCTTTGGTTGTTTGTATTATGGATTTTAGAGGTGTTGGTGCATGACAAAGACAACTAAGTCAGCTAATTGTGAATAAAAAATTTCACACAAAAGACAAGTGTAGCATGTTGACAAATATTTTTTTAATAAGTTGGAAACAAAAGAATGCTAATTCAAATTTATTTCTTATAAATTCCATTATGTTATGAAGGCTCAATCTAAACGGTCAAAGTAAAGATTGATGTTCATCCTTCAAGTGAAAAAAAGAAAAAATGTAAAAAAATACAAATTAACTATCCTTGATGAAGAAAAGAAGAAGTTTCTTCAATACACTGCCCGAAATGGTGAGAAATCTTTGATATTTTGTGGAGTGAACATTTTGTACTGAAAGAAGATTTTTTTTGTAAAATCTTAAAGATGACAACATTAGTTATTTATAGAAAAAATCTCAGATGTAACATATGTATTTAACCCCTAACTGCCCCAGGAAAGCCGAAATGGCTTTTTGTTGTTCTTTGGGCAAGGCAAAAAACAATTTCTGCATCAACTTTGAACGTTATAATCTCACTATTGGTAAAGATCCAATAGTTGAAAGGTTTTGTGGAAGTATTGAAAACACTTAGGTTCAAGATCTTATGGTTAGAAGTAGAAAAAATCAGTAAATTATTTGACCATTCCTCAATCCCAACAAGGTGGTCAAAAATCATTGTTTTTGAGATTTTGTGACCAATAACATGCTTAAGCACTCAAGGCTTAAGCATGGCTGCCCGAATTGCCCACCAAACACAAAATTTCACTTTGGATACCATAACTATTTTTTTTAAATGTCTAATTGAAAAAAAAAAAAAAAAAAAAAATTCTTAAAGTCCTTGTTACAGCCTACATTCAGAAAAAGTTTTAAAAAATCACGACTTAAATTGAAGTCACAAGTACACACCCAAATTTTGTTAAAGCCCAAATGTGGATGATTGTCCTTTAGGGGTCAAGATATATAGAAAAGAAGTGAATGGATTTCATTCTATAAAGAATCAAATTTTTATCACCCTTTATTGGATAGGATGCAAAAGAAATTTCACTTTATTACATAAAAGATGTTATTTCAACTTCTGGAATGGTAGTTGTAAAATGAATAGAGGATTGAAAATATTTATTGTCCTAATAATTAATTCGTTCACATTCTAAAAGAATCTAAGCTAGCAAAAAATACAAAATGAGTACCAAAAATTAATTGAACCTATATTCTTTTAAAACAAATTTCACAATGCTCCACATCTCAACAACATCTACATTTTGCTATACATGTAGCTAACGTTATGTAGACCCAATTAGTAGGCATGTACCTTGTAAGGTACTTATGGATATCAAATGAATATTCTAATGGCAGTGTATAAGCGCAGGATGAGAGGAGTTAAACAACTCTTAATTGAGAATCGATGGATTGGAGTCAAACAATTCGAGGTTGAGATGCTGTGCATTGAAGTTAGACATTACCACATTGAATACACGTTTCTAGAAGAGCTCTCATGTGTATAGTCACGAGATATTCAAGATAGCTATACACGGACTAGAGAAACATATTCTGTCAGGTGTATAGCTATCTTGAATTTAGAGGTAAGCGACAGATGTCGTCAGTCGAACTCGACAAGCTTTGGAGATATTTAGAGAAGAATTTGAAATAGGGCTGGATCTAGAGGTCTTAGTCACTTTTATTAGCTCCTCTTGTGTTTCCCAAAAAGGAAGATCTATTCAAATATGCATTGATTATTGCAACCTCAATCAAGTCACACTGAAGAATAGGTACCTGCTACTCCTTATCTCCAGATTAATTGATTCACTAGCTGAGGCTAAGATTTTCACAAAACTTGATATCATGCTCATATCATTAAGTACAAATGGCCTTCGGTCATGAATTTAAAACCGCAACCAAAACTTGATATGGTCGTTTTGAATATCTTGTAATGTTGTCTGGACCAATAAACGCACTTGGTCAATTTCATGCTCATATGCAAAGTATATTTGACAATTCACTAGATACAGTAGTAGTGACTTACCTTTATAATGCACTTATATTATCTACTAATATGGGCGGGCATCAATTGCTAGTACAAGAGGTCCTTAAACGTTTGCAAGAACATGGTCTTTTTGAAAAAGCATCCAAATATGAGTTTCACCAAAGCTTGGTTGAATTTCTCAATATGGTTCTTTCCAACAAGGAAACAACAATGGGGCTAGAGATAAAATTTGGGCAATTCAAGAGTGGCCACCTCCAACAACGGTATAGGAAGTCCAAGCCTTCTTGGAATTCTCAAATTTTAACCAACGTTTTATTTAAGACTACTTCCAAATTGCTATACTCCTAACAATCTTCACTCGGAAAGGCCAACGCTTCTACTGGCCTCAAAAAACATAGACGCGACTTGCGAGGATCTTTGTTTTAGATAACTTGTAGCTCCAATAATGGATTATCTTAATTTCAACCAACCATTTGTAATCAAAATCGATGCTTCAGATGTAGCTAGAGGAGGAATTGTATCACAACAAGCCAACAACGCGTATTTACACTTGTGTGCAAATAAAAGTTCTAAGATGACTGTAGCGGAACAAGAATACGATATTTATGATAAAGAGTTACTTTGTATTTTTCTTGCATTTAAAAAATGGAGAATGTATTTGGAAGGATTTCCACACTGGCTCATGATCATTTCTGATCATAAGAATCTTGGTTAAATTTTAACTACAAAACAACTCAACCGCCATTAAGTCAAATGGTCAAAATTTCTCCCATGTTTAAACTTTGTCATTCAACACCAAATTTGGATCACTAAATGGAAGGGCAAATATGTTATTTGGGCGCATATGACTTTGAAATGATTGATCGATACTTTGAAATTACTCGTCAAATTAGCCGTACTAGAATCTACCAAATTTAAATGGAAGGCAACAAAACCAATGAGCTGATTAAGTGCGTAACAACTATCAACCCGACACTGCAACCCTAGCTAGCATTCTTTGCCAACTTCATCGTCAAATGATCAATAAGCAAAGGTTTTGACTGAATTCTAATAGTTGTGGACAAGAATATAAAACTGGTACATTTCAGTCCAACATCTAAAAATATTGACTTCAAAGGAAGAGCCACGTTGTACCACCACGACATTTGGACACACCACAATATTCATGATGAGATGTTATCCAATAGCGAGTCAGTTTTCATCTCTAAATTCATGAAACAACTATGCAAACTCTTGTTTATTTAGCCCCTATCAACTACAGCATTTCACCCATGAACTGATGGGCAAACAAAAAGTGTAATCCATTCCTTGATTGAATCTTATAATTATTTATGTCTCGTTAACAAGAAAACTGGTCAAACCGTCTTCATATTCTCAAATTTGCTTACAATAACACGGTACATTCACTTATAGAAGTATGTTCATTCTACACTACCTATGTCTACCATCCACAAATGTCCTTCAGGAATTCAATTGCATTGACAATTCCGGCGGCAAATAAAAGAATTTAGCATCTCTCTAAGAAATACTTACAGAAATAAAGTCAACAATTGAATTAGCTGAAGAACGTGCCGCCTAACAACATCTCCTACAACATCAATCCCACCTTGACTTCCAGGTGGGCCATAAGGTACTCTTGCTAGGAGATAAGATTCCTATTATGGTACTCTTGTTAAAAATGGCTCCAAATTTTTGAAGTCCATTTCTAGTAACTGCTAAAATTTTTGACTTATTTAACCGATCACAATCTCTTAAGACATTGTGAATCCACAATGTCTTCCACAACTTACTACTTGAGAAAAATCGCCAGGACACAATTCCAGCATGTCACCCCAACGACAGCGGTCACCTATTATATCCTCTGAAGGCAACATGAAATAGGAGGTCCACACCATCTTAGATTCTTAAATAGCACAACGAAGACATCAACTACCATACATAATGGTATGGAAAATATATGGACTTGAACAAAATCCATCGAAGTCGGTTGGAAATTTACAAAATGCACCTAACCTAGTAAGACATATCCATCATCATTACATTGGAGCACCCACACCACAATAGAAGACGTACAAGAGGAGTAATGTGACACACGGTTTGTAAAAGGTGGACGTCTAGGATATAAATTGGGAGGAACGATAGTATCATGATTATAGGATTCATGGATATGGATGGCAGGCAAATGGTTACATCATCTTCCATATAGCCAGTGGTAGAAGCTCTGTTTCCTACGCAATATATTATCAACAATGACTTGTTTTGGTATATAATCCATGTCTCTATTCAATCCATTGATTAGAGTGTTGATAGTTTATGAATCAAAACATTTATCCTCATGACAGCTTCACCAAACTAAGGATAACAACGTCCTCAATGATTTGTAAAACTCGTAATTGACAAAATAAATTTGAAATCAAAAGATTTTTTCCTTCAAAATTGTTTGATATCTATAGAGAAATAGAAAGCACATATGAAGGTGTAGAATTTAAAATTTGATTAACTTATCTTATATTTAAGTAATTGTGGACTTTTTAAAGTGCTTTATTAATAGTTAGCTCATCCGCTGACAAATTGGTTGAAGTAAATAACTTAAAATCATTGAAAATTTGAATATAAATTAATATTAATATTGTAAAATAATGCGTATTTCACCAAATTCACAAAAATTAGACTCAATGATGTCCAAATGTAGAATTTATAGGTGAAACAGAGTCAAAACCTTGAATTTTAAGCCAAAAAATGGTTTTAACAACATATTTAGAGCAAAGTATGCTAAAAAAAAGTTTTTTACATTCGTGCTATTCTTTTCCGCGGCCCGCTAACGGGATGATATAAAGTTGATAATTAGGCGTTTTGTCTAGAATTACTTAAATATAGGATATTTAATAATGGGCACATAGGATATTGCAGCATTCATGTTTGATATATTTAATACTTAGAAAGGAAGCACAATAAATTGAACCACAAAGTACAACATGTGTTCACTAGGATATGAATATGAAATCTGTTGTTTTTAATAGCTCAAAGTTGGTTTTGAACATTTTGATGTAGCTTTTTAAGCATTTTTGTTACATCGATGGGTGTCATGAAATATCTCAACTGCTTTGATATGAAAATTATATCTTTAATTAGAACTCAATATGACCACTAGTTTTAAATCAAAAAATGAATTGTTTTAAGGTCTAAAATTGGTTATTTGCTGTTTTTTAGTGTCTCTAGAGGATGTGTTTTTCAATTAAAAGAAGAATGTTCAGTGAAAATAAATTCACAAAAGTATTACAGAAGTGACCGTCTTAAAAAACATCATTGCCATAATTATAAGACCTTAAAGCAATTAATGATTAAATGACTTGACCATTAAGAATACATCTCAAGCAAATAGAGGGCACCACTTCAATAGAAGTTGTTAGTAAATGGTTATGATTCATTTCTAGCCACATTTTCCAATGATTGCATTCATTTTGCTTAAGTTGAAAGCCTTTTAAATAATAACTTTAGAGTGTTCACTTTGCACAATTTTTTTTAGAAAAACAAATTGAACGTCTTTTATTTTCAAAAACTATTGTATCTAGTTACATCTTTCCATCACCTATGTGGAACTTTTGCAAAAGTAATGAAACTGAAGTTTTGTAAAGCACTTTTTTGGTCGCTTTTATTGTACCACTTCCCTCCTTAAGGATTTTGCTGATTTGATTCATTGACGTGATGAAGATAGTTTGCATCTTCTTGCTATTGTATTTATTGGCGTAATAGAGATAGTTCGTATGTCAATTGCAACAACAATAGTAATTTAAGAGTTTATTGAGCAATCGTATTGAGTATACTCGACCAAAAACATTTGAGGAATTGGTGCTAAAGAGATTTTATAAAAGTGTTTCCAATATATTTGACTATAGAATTATGATGCAAAAATAACTAATTTTTTGTCCATATAGAAAATATTTGGACGATACTATAAATATGATATCTATAGACTTGATCATCATGCTGGATATATTGAAATTAAGGTTCACGTTGGAAAAAAAATTGCATAGACAAGATGACGGTTCATCATTTGAAATCATGAAGCACTTGAATAACACTGTTTGATTTTGATAGTTTTCTTTTCTTTTCTTCACGCCAAACCTCTCATACTTCCACATTGGTTTAATTGGTGCATGCAATTTTTTTGTATTGTCACTAATCTCTAAAGGCCTTTGGCACCACATTAGGGTTGCGGCACTTGTGGAGAAGCTATTCTAAGGTCTCAAATTTAAGTATTTTCTGAAATATTACAAGTTACAACACATAACTTTCAAAGGTAAGTTTAGATGGCGCAAATTTCAATGCATTTGGAATTAAGATGCAAAAGTTATGAAGTTTAGAAGAATCTGCTTTTAATTTGGGCAGCCAACAACCAATCAAATTCTCCCATTTTCTGCCCAAGTTGCCCGTTATTCACAAGTGTTGAAAGTGATAAGACAATATTACAAAAACTGGGCACTTACAAAATGATATGCCCATTATTTTTTCATCCATATACATTGATGACACTTTCCATCCAAAATACACTTTCATCTAACTAGTTGTTTCCATCTATAATGGTTGGTTCAACTTTATCATCCAAATGATAGTAAATATCAAAAATGCACTTTGTATCCAAAATTTTATATTCATCTCATCTGGTTTCTATAATGTAGCGGAGGTCCATCCACATGACGTCCTATTATTAAAACAACCCTTCAAGTTTATGAAGTATTAACACAACTTCAAATAGGAGACCTCAATAACTTCATTGAATTTTACAGAAGAATTTCAAAGCATAGATAACACTTCATAATCTTAACCCCTAAAGGACAATCATCCACATTTGGGTTTTTTTGGAATTTGGGCATGTACCTATGAATGCAATTTACATCGGGATTTTTTGAAACTTTTATTGAAGGTGGGCCGTTTGGAGATCTTAGTGTCGGTGTTTTTATTTTTCAATTTTGACATCAGGATCAAAAGTTATGAAGGTTTAAGTGTCAAACGCTGCTCGCTGGGCAGCTACTGAAATTTTCTAAGCCACTCTGAATGCAGCAAATTCTGCCCAAAACTGCCCAAAACTGCCCAAAATTGCAAAAATCTGCAAAAATCTGCCCAAAGATGAAACTTTGAAATTCCACCAAAAATTGAGATTTTGATATTTTTGAAAAATAAAAAATTCTATGTATAGAGAAGGCAGTAGAGCATGTTCCCACCGTTCGGATTTTCAATCCAATTTTTTTTCATATGCTATTTTTATTGTCAAAAATCAGCCTTTGTTTGTGAATTTCAGTATACCCCCTAGCGGAAAATGATTTTTTTGGCAACCTTGTACAAATTTTTTGAATATAATTTTTTTACTAAAATTAGCTAACTCAGTCTTCTTTGACGTGCATCAAAACCCCCAAAATCCATAATGCAAAAAAATGGTTTTTTGGGTCTTCAAAACTCTGTTGTTCCCTTTTTGCGCAGGGAAAAAAAACTTGTTTTTCAACTTTGAACGTTACGATCTTGCAATTGGTGAGGAATGAGTGTGTAAGATTTGGTAGACATGTAGACATAGAAGTTAGCTACAAGATCTTACGGTTAAATGTACTAATTAAGACCCCAAGTTTGCAAAATCCACCTTGCTTTGAAGAGGGGCTGTTTTGAGGCAGTTTTGATGAAAAATACCCTCAGAACTTTAGGGGTTAAATAATATAGCCACATGTATGGAATTTTGTAATGTAATCCATGACTTAAAAGGGTCAAAGTATAACTTGAAAAGTTAATAATTATATTGCGAATTAGCTTCTAAGTAGAAGAAAGAAATCAATAGCTTAACCCCTAATTGACCAAGGATGTTTTTGCTCTAAACTGCCACCAAATACTCCCTTTTGAAAGCAAGCTGGATAGTGAAAAATTGAAACCAATTTTGGTATTTCCAACCGTAAGATCTTGTATCTAACTTCTATGTCTATGTGCATGTCAAATCTCACAATCTGATTCCTTACCATTTGAGAGATTATAACATTCAGAGTTGAAAAAAAAGTTTTTTTTACCCTGCAAAAAGAGGACAGCAGTATTTTGGGGTCCTAAAAAACCATTTTTTTGAGTTAATTTGGATGGCAACTCTGTAGTTTCTCGTTCCTAGGTGAATTAGGTACATGTCCACAAAATCTCATACCCATACAAGGTGTAGAACCTTGAGAAAATCATCAATTTCCACAAAGGGGTATGCTGAAATTCACATACAAAGGCCGTTTTTTTACAATAAAAATAGCATATGAAAAATTCTTGGATTAAAAATCCAAACGGTGGAAACATGCTCTAGTGGCTCTTCTACACACAGGAATTATTATTTTTGGAAAAAAATAAAATTTAGATTTTTGGTGGAATTTCAAAGTTTTGTCTTTAGGCAGATTTGGGCAGATTTGGGCAGATTTTGGCAGTTTTGGGCAGTTTTGGGCAGTTTCGGGCAGAAATTGCTGCATTCACAGTGGCTGAGAGCCTGCCCGTGGAATAGCGTTTTATGCTCAGAGGAGCATAACTTTTGCTCACTTCATCCAAAAAAAATAAAAAAAATATTCCCATAAACCTTTTGAAAAAACCATTTTCCACAAAAAAATTCAAAAAATTTGAAGTAAATTTGAATTTTTAGGAACCTGCCCAAATTTCAAAAACGCCCATTCTAGGACTTTGGTCAATTAGGGGTTAAGTTTAACAAATTCTACACTATAAAGGTTCAAAAAATAGTGGGGGTTGAGGTATGTTCCTTAAATTTATTTTTAAATGATTAAGTTTTTCGTAAATTTGGAATATATTACGACATTGTAATTATATCATGGACTAACATTCAATAACAATACTTTCATCTACGACAAGAATCTCAACAATTTATCCTCCAAATTATCAAATTTGTCTATGTTGGATAGGAAATTCAAATCCAAATGAATATTGAAATTCAAAGCAATAAGATGCCAACTACGAGTCCAATGGAAAAAAAGGTGAAAGCCCCATGAAAAAAACTGCATCTCACAAATAAAGCACTGTGACTCAATAAATTTTCCCCGGATCAGCTCACAAATAAAGCACCTCAAATGTTTACCCACCAAATGTGAAAAGTGTCGGAACAAAGTTAGCGACCGAACCTCCAATAAGGCTGCAAGTCAAATCAATATCACTCGTTCATCCATCCGCAGGCTGAGATGATATGCCTCAACGCGAAAGGCCCAGAAGGCGATCTTTATCGCCAATAGATTATCTCTTTACCGTCGAATACAAACCTGTTAGGCGCGGGACGGAGCGGACGTGACGGGAAAGAAAACTGAAGGAAAGTGGGACGACCAAGGGAGGGAGGGAGGGAGGGCAGAGGGTAACTTCAACGGAGGGAGGCAGGGGCGATGCCCTGTGCCCACTGCTTCATTCTCGTCGCTCCGGGAGGCAAACCAGGCATTGCGCAGCGCTCTCAACTTCATTCAGGGATGCTCGAGCGGGCACTCACCCCTCCCTTCCCACCAGTCCATCACAAACACACAGGGACGACTCGGCCCTCGCTTGGGCCTCTCCCACACTCACCGCCATTCCTCTTCTGCTTCAGCCGCAGCCTTAGAGGCGCACGTAAGTACCCATCCCCGGCAGCGCTCAACGCCGGACCCCACGAAGCACGGCACTGCCATTGCCACATTGGCCCACGGGATTGGATCGACTGTCCTCGCGGCCTCGCTTTCAAGCCAGGTGCGGCACCAGCATCAGCACCAGGACCAGCAGCGGCGTAGATTGTGGATCGGTGCATCGCGGCGGCGGAGCGTGAGGTCGCGGTTGCAATCTCCAGCCCCGGAGGCGATGCCAGCGTGCATGAGTTGATCGGAGACAGGAAGTTCGCGTGGCGCCGTCGTCCAGCATGGTGAGCACTAACTGAAGGGCTGAGTTGACACTGAAAATTGGTGGCAGGGCATGGTTAGGGTTGAATGCGGGGGAAGCGCGCTGCGGGAGTGAGAGGGCATGGATCGGGCGCTTTCCGTGCCTACCCTGGCAGGGGGAGTCGTTTCGTTTAGGTTGCCACTGCATTTGGGGACGATGCGAGTCCCCGTGCGCAGAGTGGGCAGCTTCGCACGACCTGGGTTCTGCTTGGCAATGATCCGTTCCCATCTCGAAGCCACGCGGAAGGTCTCGCATCTGTCGAGACGATGGAATTTTGGGCGCGCTAGGTGCCCTAACGTCGTGATCATGACCTATTTGGAAGGGATGCATTTGTGTATGGTTCATACTGGTTTTCATTCGCGGGAGTATGATGTTGGAATTCGGTCGCCAGCGTGGAGAGTGGCGCAGGGGAATCGAAATGCGGGCTCGCATTTCTCAGATCTATGACTGCTGTGCAAGATGATTTTGTTTGATTCATTTGGTCCACGTCGTCGAAGAGAAGAACTTGGGGGCGACGGAGTTGCTGTAGTTTTGCAGCTCTCTGTCCCACATCCAGTCGTTTCAAGTCATACCATCGAATGGGTGTTCGACTTTCCGGGTTAGACTGAATAGGCTAAATTTCCCACGTTGGCAGTACTATCTTTCTCTCAGTGTCACTGCTGATTTGGTGGCATCCTACACGAATTTAGAAACGCAATCTCATTGATCTGTAGCTACGACTAACGTGCGCAAGGACACTCGGATTCGAATCCTGGCCTTGAGCAACGAGTCGTCAAATTTATTGCCCTCCCTTCTTAGAGGAAAATCAGGTTTCCTGGAGAATGGTACTAGATATCGACTGGATATCCGAACATTATCGTTCCTTGATTAAATCCAGAATCATAGGTCACCTAACTCAGTAGTAACGACAAAGTTTAATCTTATGGTTAGATCCCGTGCAACAAGTAGAGTGTCAGACCTCTTGGAGTTCCATGTCGCTGCCAGGCTGCGGCTGAAACTCCATCACAAGTAGGCCCGAATTCATGCAAATGACAGCCGGGTTCTGGAATTGCAGGCTTGGGCCACGTGATGGATTCCAAGTAAACCATAATCTGCAGCTTGAAATTCGAGTGATTTTCTCCAGAGTTGACCCTGAGACGTGCGAGCCTCGAGGCCGTGATATCCTGGAGGAGGGTTTAGTTGCTCGGAGCCGTGTTGTTTCGTGGCACTTGATGATCTCCGGGTCCACGTTTGTTTTCTGGGATAAAATTTGGGCCGGTCATGCGGTCGTTGTAGGATGAGGGGTTGTTCCTGAGCTCGGGGCACTTGTGCTGGTTGTGTGCAGGCGGCAACAGGTAATGTGGCGATTGGGGCCCAGGTCTGGGTGGAGGACCCGGAGTTGGCCTGGGCGGAAGGGGAGGTCCTCGACATCAATGACAAGAAGGCCAGAGTGCGCACCGTCAAGGGCAATGAGGTAAATGCCCGGAGCCCTTAGTCTTGCATGAAGCCTGCGATGATGCAATGCAGCTCGTGTGAGAATTTTCGTGATCTCTCTTGTGTCCGCGGTCGTGAGACTTGGGAGGCCATGCTAGGGCGTCACTCGTCTTGGCCGCCCCCGAAGGGCCGCGATCGATTGCCGTGTGATTGATGCCGGGTCAGGTGGCAGAGCGCATGGTTGGGAGATGCGCGTCGATCGTGTGTTCCATTGTTGGACAGCCCTGGCATGTTGCATGCCATGTGGATGTTTTTTTTTTTTTTTTTTTTTTTTTTTTTTTGGTGAGGCAGGGGACGTCAGTTCACGTTGGCGTCCGGATTGTTTGGAGGGACATACGTGAGGTATTAAGCTGCATCTTGGTGTGGGCGTCTGTGCTGCAGGTCACGACGAACATATCAAGCGTCCATGCCAAAGACCCAGATGCACAGCCGGGTGGTGTGGACGACATGACGAAGTTGGCGTATCTACATGAGCCAGGAGTATTGTATAATCTTGCAAGTAGATATGAACTGGATGAGATCTATGTGAGTTTTTGGAGGGACTCTGACGCAAATCCCCCGATTTCTCGTGTTTTTGTTTATTTATTTACTTTTGGTTCTTTCAATTGGCGAGCATGCACCGGAGGAGGCGCTGGATTGGGTGCTGAACAATATCTGGTGGTGGTGGTGGATGGCAGACATACACCGGGAATATCTTAATTGCGATTAATCCCTTTGTGAAGCTGCCGCATTTGTATAATAGCCATATGATGGAGCAATATAGGGGGGCGCCACTTGGAGAGCTTAGCCCCCATGTGTTTGCGGTGGCGGATGCTTCATACAGGTAGGCATGCCTGACCTGAGATGGAGAAGTATGCAGCGGGTGTTTTGGTAACGGGTGCGAATACATGCATGAGGAGCATGTGGTGGTTGTATAGCTGGTGATTTTTCCTTGCGCACGCACATGACTGCCGCGTGCATGAGTGCTGGTCATCTGCCGTTCGGTGCGTGTGGCGAGTGTAGTCGATGGTGTATCATTGGCATGTATGAAGACGTATCGATGCGCCGGGAAGGGAGAGGGTGTGGTGGATTGTGGGCATGTGGTATGAACGTGCGAGTGTCGCTCGAAATGCTGAGAACGTGTGTGTTGTGGTGTAGAGCGATGATCACGGAGAAGAAGAGTCAATCCATACTGGTGAGTGGAGAGAGTGGAGCTGGAAAGACGGAGACGACAAAGTTGATTATGCAGTATTTGGCGTACATGGGCGGTCGGGCCAATACCGATGGGCGAACCGTGGAGCAGCAAGTTCTGGAGGTGCATTTTCTTTCACGATCTCAAAGAGTGGTCGATGAGTCTGCAATGCACAGATGCCAGGCTTGGGCAGTCATTTGGTGTTTGTGAGCTTTATTCGTGGAGCATCCTTGAGGGGTGTCGTGTTTGTCACGGCCTATGCCATGTCGGTCGGTTGGGGTCTGCTATTCGTGGCATTTAAGGGTTGCTTCCTTTGATCTGGAGCAGTCGCACGTGCGTCAGTGGAAGGAATCCGTTCTGAGAGGTCAGTGGTAACGAGTGCAGAGGAGAAGTATGATGAGCAGGATGAGTTGATTGAATGTATGTAAGCGAGCGCGGTGGTTGCAATGGGGACGTCCTTAAACATTTGACACTCATAATGGAAAGTCATGCATGGCATGGATGCAGATGTAAGTTAAACTGGGAGATTTAAGTAATGAAAGCAAAAGCATGACTGGTCACGTCTAGGGAAGATCCTTTTGTTTGTGGTTGAAATGAGCTTGAGAAGGTGCAACCCTTATCTCAGCAGATCCAAGAAAGGATAGATGAGAGCAAATGCACCGAAGAGAAAAGGCGTAAGAATCTGTCGAATTTCTGGAAGAGAGGTGAAAAGATAAGGTCGGTGCAGAAATGCCCGAAGGAAAAGCCGTTTGTTATCGAGAAAGTACACCAGTTGTACACAGTTGAGGGCCCACCCGCTCCTCTTCATGATGTTGAACGGACATAAGAAAAACTATGGTAACCTCCATATAAGAATCTAATGTGCAGAATGTAAGGGCGGGGGGGGGGGGGGGGGGGGGGGGGGGGGGGGGGGGGGGGTTTAAGATTGCGCTTGGTCTAGGGGTGAAGAAGTCGGAGGCGGGGGGTAGTCGAGGCACTGACCGGATGGTGTCCTGATGTGTTGGGTGTGCAGTCCAATCCACTTCTGGAAGCTTTTGGAAATGCCAAGACAGTTCGGAATGACAACTCGAGGTACGTGGAGTTTTGGGTGTGCCTCTTGGAGGCAGAGCCGTGTGATTGTGGTGTGGTGGTAGGCGTGGGTTATGTGGATGTCCGAGGCAAACACGTACTGAATGGGGTGTTGTGTGGGCATCAGTCGGTTCGGTAAGTTTGTGGAGATTCAGTTCGATAGGAGCGGTCGAATATCCGGCGCCGCCGTGCGCACGTACTTGCTGGAGAGATCTCGAGTTGTGCAAATCGCAGATCCGGAGAGAAACTACCACTGCTTTTACCAGTTGTGTGCGTCGCCAGAGGTACGAGTCATACCCGCATGAAGCTTGGACGTTCTGTGGGGGGTGTGATATTTGTAGTGGACCATGATGTAGCATGTGGTGGTGGTCGCGCAAGCGGGGAGGCGAGTGACGGGATCGAGGCGGGCGAGGGTCTTAGGTCGCACGTTCCCGAAGGGGATCGGGTGCTAGGTTCGATAGTTCGAGCGTAGTGGTGTTGTATACTGCACGAGCTGAGTTGTGGTGGGCGCATTTTTTGGCCGTTTCAGGACTCGGAAAGATACAAGCTGGGGGATGCAAGGAGTTTTCACTACTTGAATCAGAGTGACTGTTTTGAGTTGAACGGTGTTAGCAATGCTCGAGAATACGTGAAGACACGCAGGGCTATGGATGTGGTGGGCATCAACCCAGAGGAGCAGGTATGAGGTTTTTCCTGGCAGACCTGAGACGGCATTGTAGATCGTGGGTCGTGGGGAATGGCATCTGAGTGGTGTGTAGAATTGCGGTGGATGTTAACGTTTGTGATGTGCCACAGTGAGTACATTTTCTCTATCCTGCTAATCTGGCTGATTTGGTGCTGCTGGCTTGGAATTGTGGCGCTGATTTGAATGGGGTTTGGCGTCTTACACAACAGGAAGCCATTTTCCGGGTAGTAGCATCAGTGTTGCATCTGGGAAATATTGACTTCGTCGCAGGATCAGATTCTGACTCATCAAAGCTGAAAGATGCGAAGTCGAAATTCCATCTAGAGGCTGCTGCGGAGCTGCTCCAGTGAGTCTTATGACACCTCCACGTTGTTCCTTCCCCGTCCCCGTCCCCGTCCCCATTCCCTTCCCCTGCTGGTGAAGATTTATTTCCGTTTGGTAGGAGGAGGTCTTGGCGTTAGTGGACCGGATTTCTTGTGTCGGACGAGTGGAGGTGGTTGAAGGTTGTCGCTGAAGAAGGGTGCCTTGCTGGGTGTTGGTGTTGTTTGTGGCAGATGTGAGCCGAAGGGGCTGTTGGATTCGCTGTGCACCCGAGTTCTCGTGACACGGGACGGCAACATCACAATGACGTTGAACATGGATCAAGCCACTGTGAACCGTGACACTTTGGCGAAGACGATCTACTCTCGTCTGTTCGACTGGTAAGGCTCATCATGGCTGTCGTGTGATGGATGGGTGGAGGTGATACTGGAAGGACGTGGATCTGTGACTGTCCATGCATGGGTTGTTTTGTGCGGAGGAGGGAAGTCGGTGGGTCTTATTGAGTGTGTGGATTGCCTGGTTTCAGGCTGGTGGACAAGGTGAACAGATCTATCGGGCAAGATCCGGATTCACCGTTTCTCGTGGGCGTGTTGGATATTTACGGGTTCGAGAGCTTCAAGTTCAACAGGTAGGTCCCGAGCTTGTCGTGGCGTGCGATCATGTTTTGGTGGGCTGTGTGTTGTGGACATTGTCTTGTGGGCGGATCTTATGTGTGTGTGGGGAGGGGTGTTGATTTGAGTTTCGGAGGTCGGTTCGAGGCCTATGTAGCTTATGAGGTGTTTGCCGTGGTGCAGTTTTGAGCAATTCTGTATAAATCTGGCCAACGAGAAGCTTCAGCAGCATTTTAATCAGGTCAGTTTTTTCTTTTCCTTTTTTATGTGCGAAGTTGTGTGGGGCTGTTTGGGTTGGAGGTCCGAGTGTCGATGGCTGAGCGTTAGAGCATTCCACGAGGCACTCAGGTTTTGCCATGCTGTTCCGTGTGCGAGTCTGGTTGAGAGAGGAATTTTGTTTCCGTGGGCCTGGACGTGTGGGAGTGACACTAATATGGTCTTGTGATCGGCATACAGCATGTTTTCAAGATGGAGCAAGACGAGTACACGAAGGAGGCTATCAACTGGAGCTACATTGAGTTTGTTGACAACCAGGATGTTCTGGATCTGATCGAGAAGGTTTGCTTGTTGTCCCTTGGTCCGCAACCTGTAGGATGTGGTTCTGCGCTTCGGCAGTGGGGTGTTCTCTTACGCGAATGGGCAGTGGGGCCTTCGGAAAACGAGTGCAGTGTGTGGTTGGAAGGTGGAGGCACGTGTGGATTTTCTGACGCTGTGGCTATGGCTGTTTGGTGTGCAGAAACCTTCTGGCATCATCGCTCTTCTCGACGAAGCTTGGTATGCATGACAGCATGTGTGACATGACGGTCTTTGCTAGAATATGCTGTTGAATGTGAATGGCAAGCGGTCCAGTGAGGGAGTGGGTGGGGTTTTCAGGGGTCTGAGAGGCGGTGGTTTTGATGTTGCAGCATGTTTCCCAAGTCCACGAACGAGACGTTTGCGACGAAGCTGTTCCAGCAGTACAGGAACCACAAGCGTTTGAGCAAGCCTAAGCTTGCTCGCACGGACTTCACAATAAATCATTATGCTGGTGATGTGAGCACCGAACCGTCTCGTGCTCGAGTTGTCAATACGGTGGATTGCTTGATATTCGCATGTGATGAAGTTTTTTTCCATGTACTGTACGACTTGTCTGACTGGGATATGGAGGCATTCCGCACGGCGAGCGCTTAGAGCACTGATCGTTTTGTGTTTGGTGATCGGGCAGGTCACTTATCAGACGGAATTGTTCTTGGACAAGAACAAGGATTATGTCGTTGCTGAGCACCAGTCATTGTTGGGATCTTCGACGTGCCCTTTTGTTGCGGGACTGTTCCCCAAGTCTGCGGATGAGGGGTCGAAATCTTCCTACAAGTTCTCTTCTATCGGCACTCGTTTCAAGGTTGGCAAAGATCACGCTCCTGGATATTAGCTGTTGCTAGCGTCATGACCTGGCGGATGGTGGGATTCGTGGGGTGTCGGTGTGACGATGCATGCGAGTGATGAGAGTCATAGTTTTGTCTTTATTCATCGTGGTATGAGAGCGGATGGTGGTGTCCGGGAATGGGGCCTGTCTTGCCCACACCCGTTGCACATGAGGTTGGACTGTACTGACGGGCGGGGGAATGTGCAGCAACAATTGGGGGCGTTGATGGAGACTCTGAACACGACGGAGCCACACTATATCCGTTGTGTGAAGCCCAATATGCTGAACAAGCCCGGTCGGTTCGAGAACCAGAACGTGATCCAGCAGCTTCGATGCGGAGTAAGTTTGGGTGGGTTGGGTTCGGACGAGTAGTGCGCAGATTTTGAGTTTGGGCACAGGCGGTGCATGGTTGGTTAAGAGGTGGTCGTGCTGAATGCGGGTGGCACCGTGTGCAGGGAGTGTTGGAGGCAATCAGGATCAGCTGCGCGGGATACCCGACGCGGCGCACATTTTACGAGTTTCTTGACCGTTTTGGGATGCTGGCGCCAGAGGTTCTGGAGGGCAAGTAAGCACCTGGATTGTTGAAAGGGTTGGGATGGTTGGCGAGCTGTGGATAGTCAGCGGGTGATAGGCTGTTACTTGGGTCGAGGCCGGAGCGATCCGGACCCAGCATTTTGAGGATACGGGAGGCCTCAGCTTGGTTCTGATGAGTGGGCATGTTGTTGTGGCAGTTATGACGAGAAGATGGCAGCGGAGACGCTTCTGACGAAGATGAGCTTGAAGAACTATCAGGTACGCACGTTCATGCATGGTCTGTGCTGCATCTTATGTGGATGCATCGATGGGAGTCGGATATGGTGGTTGTCGAATTGCGATGAGCCGTCGGTGAGGTAGAAATTCCGGATAAATCCTGAGGCACAAAGTGTGGATGGTGGGTTGGGTGGATTCAGTTGGGTCAAACGAAGGTGTTTCTGCGGTCCGGGCAGATGGCCGAGCTGGACGCCAAGAGAGCCGAGATGTTGAACAACGCAGCAAGGACGATTCAGAGACAAGTCCGAACGTTCCTGGCCAGAAGGCATCTGATTGCCATGCGGAAGGCGGTGGTGACGATACAGAAGTACTGGCGAGGTATGGGGATGGGAGCCGGCAGTGGAGATGGGAAGTTTGGTGGTTGTTTTGGGATTTGGTACCTTGCATTCTTGGGTGCGTGAGTCGCTCTTGAGGCGTCTTGTGTTTGGTGTGTGCGCGCAGGAGGTCTGGCTCGAAAGCGGTATGCAAGGCTGCGTCAGGAGGCTGCGGCAATATGTATTCAGAAGAATGTTCGGATGTGGCTGGCTCGAAAGAAGTTCATGGAGATGAAGGATGCTGCTGTGAAGATACAGGCTGGATTCCGGGGAATGGCAGCTCGCAAGGAGTACCGATTACGAAGGCAGACGAAAGCTGCCACTCTTATTCAGGTACGGTATCGCGTGTAGGCCATGTCTGCGTGGCATTGTTTTTCCAGGTGGGAGTGATGCTCGGATGGAGTGGTCGTTTAGCATGGCAGTGAATTTCGCATGCAGCTGGATCTGTGAGGCGATGATGGATATCTTGATGTCCCGCGCAGGCACGGTGGCGTGGATACAAGGCACGATCGCAATACAGGAAGTGTCGGAAGAGTGCCATCACAATTCAGTGCGCTTGGCGGGGGAGGGTGGCGAGAGGTGAACTCAGGAAGCTCAAGCAGGTAAGGACCCGTGTCACTGAGTTTGAGATCGCTTCGGGTTGCACGGGAGTAGTGTGTGAGTACAGCGGCAGCGGTTTGTGATTTTGTTCCATATGATGTAGCGGTAGCGGTCGACAGGGAGTAGCTGGCGGTCACATCTGAGCGGGTTGTTTAGTGTGTTCCTTTGCTTGTTTCGGGGACGTTTGTGCATCTTTGGGTGCGGTTTGTGTGGCATTGAGTGGTTTGGTGGTTTGTGTAGGCTGCAAAGGAAACTGGGGCACTGCAAGAAGCGAAAACGAAGTTGGAGAAGAGATGCGAGGAGCTCACGTGGCGTCTGCAACTGGAGAAGCGCATGCGGGTACGGTTATCCAGATTGTGGGCGGAGGCTCTTTGGTCGAGAGGGTTATGCGGATCGGTTTAGGTGCTTTGGTTTGATGAAGTTTTTCTGTGCGGGCCTTTCGGTTCATTGGTGGGGTTGTGGTTTGTTTGGTTTGTCCGGGAGGAGTTGAGGCGAGACATGGTAGGCGGTTTGGGGGCGGAAATCACGGATTGTAGCGATGTGAATGGGCATAGGCGCGAGGGGAATATGTGACGCGTTGTGACTGTTGTGCAGACGGACATGGAGGAAGCCAAGAATCAAGAGATCACGAAGTTGCAAGCAGCACTACAGGAGAAGTTGATCCAAGCGGAGAAAGCCAACTCACAGCTGACGAAGGAGCTGGAGGACAATAGACTGGCCCTTGGGCAAGCCGCTCAAGTGATAAAGGAAGTGCCTCCCGTGGAGGTGTTTGACGCGAAGGTGAAGAAGCTGACGGAGGATAACGAGAAGCTGCAGGTATGCTGAGCCCCGATTGTTGCCTGTTTCGCCCCGTGGGGGTGTGTCGTGTGATGTTGTGTGATATTGGATAGGTGCAGGCGGGTTCCGATTTGGTGGGGTGTGACATTTTGGTGACGGCGCCGTGGTTTGTGGTTTGTGCAGGCCGTCCTGAAGTCTTTAGAGAAGAGAGCGTCCGAGGCCGAAGAGAACTTTGCGCAAGCTAAAAAAGAGAGTGAGGAGAGCCTGAAGAGAGCCGAGCATGCGGAAGCCAAGATCACTGAGACTCAAGAAGCTCTACATAGGTATGTTTGGCAATGCAATGCAGGGTTTGGGTTGGCTGGGGGCCCGAGCTGTCTGTGTGACGGTGTCTAGGGAGGTGGGGCTGCCGTTTGTTTGCGCGGATTTTTGACGCGAGTTGAACTAGCCTGCAACATTGCAGAGGCTGGTCTGGAAGTTCTAGTGTAATGGGTAGACGTCTGAGCGGTTTGGTTTGGCGCAGATTGGAAGAGAAGCTGGCGAACATGGAGTCGGAGAATCAAGTTCTTCGACAACAAACCCTGGTGTCGTCGCCGACGAAGGGGTTGTCGAACCGATTCAAGAGCACGGTGTTCCAGGTGAGACGCGACGGTGGTATGAAAAGAGGGCACCGGTGTTCACACGGTTGCCGAATTCAGATGATGGTGGTTTTCGTGTGGATTTGTTGGTGGATGTCGGGATAGTTTGGTCGTATTTCTTGGTCTTTGTACGGTCGTGATCGGTATGTGGACAGATTAGTCGTGTCTTTGTGCCAGGCAGGTTACTGATACGTGTGTCGGACTGCTTGCTGTTGACCCTTCAGAGGACTCCGGATAATGGCTACCATACCAACAACGAGCACAGAGAAACCCCCCGTTCGGTACCGGTGAGGGGTTACTTCTTGGCTGGTCATCGTGTTATGAAATGTTGCATGGGTTCCGGGTGGAGGGAGAGATATGTAGCCTGGAATTTCGGGATTCGATGGTGCATGGCAAGCAGAGGGTGGATGTGAGTGCTGGGTTGGAAGGAAGGAGCGGGTTCAAACCTGAGACGGTTGCCATCTTGGAAGAGTAATGTGACGTACTTCGTGTTCTTTTGCAGGAGTCGCCGAACACTGCGCAAATCGAGAGGGAGCATAGCGAGGCCGAGCAGAGGCGCCAGAAACTGCTCATTGACAGGCAACAGGTAGATTTCGGTTGTTTTGATTGTTTGGTGCTGGATGCTAAGTGGAGAAGGTTTGGAGTGGACTGCGGAATGCATGCGGTGTTGTCCGTTTACGGACGGCAGAGCAGGGTGTTGTTCCGGCCACATTCACGGACTATGAAATGAGGCGGGGCCGATAGTGGATGAGACGATGCCATGCTCTGCGGATTGACGCGGCCGCTGTAGAGGGGAGTGGATCTGTACCTGATTGATTGGTGAAATTGTTGTTTCAGGAGAACCAAGATTCGTTGCTGCAGTGTGTGATGCAAGACGTCGGGTTCAACAACGATCGGCCGATCGCCGCTTGCATACTATACAAGTCGTTGCTCCAATGGCGTTCCTTCGAGGCTGAGAGGACGAATGTGTTCGACCGGATCATTCAAACAATTGGCACTGCCATCGAAGTAAGTCCAGTGGATAAGCCGTTGGCCCAGTTGCAGTTCGCAGGATGTGAAGCCGTTGTTTGTGAGAATACTCCTTGCTGGATGCTGGGTGCTGGATTCACGATGTATTGCAAGTCTGTGACAGTGACCGATACTGATTGTGGTTCTCCCTCGGTAGCGGAGCACGTGGCTTTCACGAGAATACATTGGTTGCTCCGGAAGTGGGTTAGGTGAGCCCTGGTTCGGGGGCAAGTTGGTTTAGCAGGTTCTGACGGAAGAGGTTGTTGATCCGCAGAGTCAAGATAACAATGATGTGCTGGCGTACTGGCTGTCGAATACCTCGACTCTTCTGTTCCTCCTCCAACGGACGCTCAAAGCTAGCGGGGCTGCGGGGGGTGCTCCTCAGAGGCGACGTTCTAATTCTGTGACACTGTTTGGGAGAATGACGCAAGTAAGCGGTCGTGTTCTCTGATGCTGGATGATGTTGTTTGAGGTTTTTGTGGACTGTGTGCCAGGATGAGAGAGTTTCAGGGACTGTTTGGCAGCAGGGTTGGGTCGAATTGTGGGCAGGATTCTATGTTTGCTTTGTGATTCGTGTGGGCCATGAAGGTTCTGACTCTTTAGAAGGGCTATCAGGGATTCCGAGCGTCTCCCACCCCGGGTGCGGTGTCATTCGCGAACGGCGGGATCATGGGCGGATTGGACATGTCGCGGCAGGTGGAGGCGAAGTACCCTGCTCTGCTGTTCAAGCAGCAACTCACTGCATACGTGGAGAAGATTTACGGGATGGTCCGGGACAATTTGAAGAAGGAGATCTCGCCTCTGCTCGGGCTGTGTATCCAGGTGTGATGCTCTTCCACGGTTGGAGTTGGTGTGTCGAGCAGATGAGTTGAAGCGATGGAGTGATGTTTTGTATTACTTTGAGGGGAGTGCGGTAGTGTTGAGATCCGAATGCAATTTGACGAGGTGTTGCTGTGTGTGGGGCGCTTGGGTGTGGTGCTGATGGGAGGTTTTGCAAACTTTGTGGCAGGCCCCGAGGACATCAAGGGCCAGCCTAGGCAAGGTGTCGAGGTCGCCAAGTTCAAGCGTGAGCGCACAGCAGACACTGAGCAGCCACTGGCACAGTATCATCTCGAGCCTCAGTTCACTGCTGAGCACTATGCGCGCCAACCACGTGAGCTTCGTGACCCGCCAATTTTTCTTATCGCCAGTCCCGTTCCTTTTCGCACGAGTGCCGAGGCACACGAGTTGGAAAAGGAGAAGTCGTGTGTTATGTATTGGCAGCTCACATTCTTAACGTGCTGGATGCAGGTTCCTCCGTTCCTGGTTCGCAAGCTCTTCACGCAAATCTTCTCGTTCATCAATGTACAGCTATTCAACAGGTGAGGGCTTTGTACGAGTTGTGACTTGATGCCGGAGACGGAGGACTTCCTTTCCCCGCTTTTCTGTTTGTGATGCGAATTGATTCCTCAGGACATGTCGGTATTCTGGATGTAGAAGCCGTAAGATCCTCCATAGATGTGTTAGTGCCGTATTGATGATTATAGCGCGGCAGTCTGAGGTGTCCTGTTGGGGATGGTGGGTTCACCTGGGTGCAGTTTACTTCTGCGACGCGAGTGCTGCTCATTTAGCAACGGAGAATACGTGAAGGCTGGGCTCGCAGAACTTGAGCACTGGATATACGAAGCTGGCGAGGAGGTACTTTGGCCTACTTTCTCGAGCAGTACAGGCTCCGTCCGTTGGCGCTGGGATGGGATTCTTGACTTCAATGTGTTTACACTCGACCTGTTCGGTGGATTCGTGGAATGTTGACCTTGCGCCTGTGAATTCTGCAGTTTGGTTGATCTGGTGTGTGTGTGTGTGTTCTCTGCAGTATGCCGGGGCGTCGTGGGATGAGCTGAAGTACATCCGACAGGCAGTCGGATTTTTGGTACGAACTTTCTGTCCTCCTCTTGGGTGTTGCCCGCACCTCGAAGCGAGTTGGACATATTGGGCCAGCAGTGGAGTGGTGTGGTGTCTAAATTGGTGGACTGAGATTCTGTTAGTACGCGGTCTTATGATTATACCATTTGGGGGAGGGGTTCCCTGATCCCAGAGTTTGTGGAAACCGCACTAATCGTGGCGCTGGTTGCTGTTAGTTGGGTGGTTCGTACAGCAGTACTGACTGTGGATGGATCTTTGCAGGTCATCCATCAAAAGCCGAAGAAGTCGCTCGATGAGATCACCCACGATCTGTGCCCGGTAAGTTGGTGTGGAATGACTGGATAGTGATAGGCGGTGGCCGTGCGTTTGAACGTGCTTGCACAGGCAGTGTCGGATGCAGTGAAAGGTCGAGAAACGCGCATGGGTACTGACGATGGTTGTCGTCCCGCAGGTGTTGAGTGTCCAGCAGCTATACCGTATCAGCACTATGTACTGGGATGACAAGTATGGTACCCATAGCGTGTCGCCGGAGGTAAGCTTCAGTCGTTTGTTATGACACGACGGAGTCTTTGATCGTGTATCGCCGGTTGGTTCCATGGAAAGCCGTTGCAAGCTGTGGGCACTAACTGGTTTGTTCCACTTACAGGTGATTGCGAACATGAGGGTTCTGATGACGGAGGACTCGAACAGTGCCGTGAGCAACTCGTTCTTGTTAGATGACGACTCTAGGTACGAACATGAAACTCAACAGGCCTGGAGTTTTTCCATTGCGATATGTATTTGTCGATTTCTCATTTATTGTTGTGATGAGATGCTGGAGCTGTCTATGAGTAGAGTAGGGTGGAGTGTGAGAGCGTGTGTCACACATATCAGACAGGGTCCGGGTGCTATACTGACAGTGAGCGGTTGGTGTGGTGCAGTATCCCATTCTCTGTAGATGACATATCGAAGTCAATGCCTGAGGTTGACATGGCCGAAGTGGAACCACCGCCTCTGTTGAAGGACAACCCTGCCTTCCACTTTTTGATGCCGCAAGCGGATCCGTAGTGGAATTGTATGTTGAGTAGGTGTAGAACTAGTGATTAAAGATCGTAGTTAGAGAACGTTGTAGTGAATATGCTGCATGGACGTTGATTGTCCACCATCTGTAATTTCTACCCTGATAGCTCTTCCCAGTTGCTATGTAGCAGCTATTTGCTCGACGCTGGGGTTTACTCGACAGTTATAGAAGATTAATGTGCTGGGTGGGCTATATTTTGCGTTCCTCGTGCCGAGTTTCCCACAAATTCTTTCAGTGAGTCTGCAGTAATATCAAAACCAAGATTGATCCCTGTCAGTGCCACCCATTGATTACTTTTTTCTCAGATCAATATGGAACCCTTGGATTGTAAATTATATATCGAGGGGCTCATTCGCCTTCCAGCTTTTGTCGTGCCATCAAGTCGTGTCCTTGCTTTGGTTGTGTGGGCTACAAGAACGATGAGGTGTGCTGGTGAAGTACTTGGCAGTCCCGTTGCATTTTACAGTGCCTGGCATGCATTACTGAGTGATTCTCTGATTTACGCTGACGAACGGAATCTGTCGTCCACTTGGGGAATGTGGAGTTATTTCGGAGCTTGGACTCCAGTAAGTTATCGGTTGCGCTGTGCGGGGTTTATGGTCGTATCGATGGAGTGCATGAGGACGTGAGCCTCTGATGCTTGGACTTGGACACCTCCCTTGTTCGCTCCCTGACCTTCAAGGCCTTTCATGTCGGGCGTTTTGATGACGGGTTCGACCTCGCTGGCCGTGGACGATTTGGGCGTGTTGTGTGTAGTGTGGTTGCTGATCTGCGATACCTGGTGATGGTGGTCATGCAGCCCCTCATGCGGAGGAGCGTGCAATGGCTGGCACTCGCATGGTCGCTTGTCGCATGCTCGAGCTTGCTCTTTTCCTTGGCCGTGCTGTCCTTCTGGTCGTGCGAGTCCAGCAACTCCTTCACAGGTGCGCTCCGGCTGGTTTGCGTCTTGGCGGTCATCTCACCGGTGTGTTTTTGGTGCGGCTTGCAGTTTTGTCCAATTGATGCGTGCGCGCCAGTTTCAATCTTTGGGGTTGGCTGTGTATTCTGTTCGGCTTCGGTGCAGGGAAATGCAAGAGGAAGAGAAAGATTTACACGTTTCTGGCAGCCATGGGGTTGTTCCCGGGCCCTGCCCACCGTAAGCCTTTCTGAAACCTTTCGCATGTGGACGGTGATGTTTAAGGATGAGGGAAACTGTGCATTGCCGAGCCTTCGTGATTGCAGCTCTATGATGTAGCCAGTAGTCGTCATTTGTATAGTATATGTTTTGAGACTTGGGGATACCGTAACCCACGGTGCATTGAAATCTGCAGCATCAACGCCATCCACCGTAAACCGCAAATCTTAATTCCTCACAAGTCTCCCCGAGAAGCGTCATCCCTGGTTTGTATATCCTTGACATTGAGTACCTTTGTTGGTGCAAGATGTAGATGTTTGCCTTGGGACCCTCACAGCTTTCTCCTTGACAAGTTGGGTAGTTCGAAAACTATGCGTTCTTCGAATGTGAGCTCTTCTCATGCAATTCTCCTTGGGGGAGGTCTTGCACAGTTGCTGATAATGGGTGGAATTTGATAGTTTTCCCTTGCAGAGATGAGTCTGTAAGAGCAGCGCTTTATGTTTCCAGGATGGCACGGAATTGTGGTTGCGTTTATATTGGTATGTCGTCGCAGGTTGTCCTATTCCCCTCGTGGCCGATCCTTACTCGGTGGGGTTTCCGCCGGGATTCAAGGGGGCCACCACATCGGTGCCAATGAATGTCACTTACATTGTTGAGGAGAGCCTTGTGGATGCTGACAAGGAATTGCCTGTGGGCATCCTCTTCGGAGGCAATCAAACATGGCAACAGAGGGATGAAAGTTTCATCCTCAAGCCAAGCATGAAGGTACCTGTTTGGAGTTGGTTTCCAATGAGTCTATGTGAAGTCGTGCAAATGGTAGAATCGCAGACATAAAATGAGCCCCTCGAGATTTGGTTTCCTTTTGCAGGTCCACTGTGGTTTTGCTCAAACAGGGGGACCAGAGTTGTTCTCTCCGAAGGACCACGCATTTGGGAGCCGCTGCCGATTCCTGGTAGCCACCGGCATTTTCGACAACTACGACCAGCCGCAGCAGCCCTCGAATGTGAGCCTCCTGGCTCAGGAACTTTTCTGCTTTGCAATGTTGGTTGACCATGTTTCTCTGGAGTCGTTCAAACATGGGGGCCTCTTGTCCCACGATGAATATGGGGGCAAATGGGTCGGGATGTGGCGGGTGCTTGAGCTGAAGAGCTTGCCTTATAATGAGCCACGGCGCAATGGGAAGGTGCCCAAGCTTCTACTTCACCGGCTGTTTCCTGAGGCGCGCTACAGTGTTTGGATTGATGGTAAACTCGAGCTTGTCACCGACCCCATCCTGATTCTTGAGAGGTGAGCATAATGTAAGGAGCCGCTGTCTGCCCTTCATAACAGCCATCATACATCAAGCACAAAGAGATTGTAAACATGTTCATCCTGGACAGATTGATGTGGGCCACGTTGATCTTCATCCTAATGAGTGCAGGAGTAGTACATGATTTCTACAGCTTAAGTTTCGGGCAAAACTGGGAATAGATTAGATTTTTGCAGAGGGCAGTAGACACTGATTCCACTCTGCGTGGTTGAAATGACTTGTTTGCTCATACTTATTTTCTGAGGGTCATCAGGTAGAATTTTTGCCTCCAGGCTCTGAAAGGTAATTTGGTATCCTTGGATATGAGCTGAATTTGAATTTGTGAGGTGAAGTGCAGGTACTTGTGGAGAGAGAACCAGTCCTTCGCCATTGCACAGCACAAGCACCATCGAAGCGTATACGAAGAAGCTGACGCGTGCAAGAGACGCAAGCGGTATGCTCGTCCTCTGATTGACAAGCACATGGAGGTATACCGCAACGAGGGCCTGCAGCCGTGGTCCGAAGCGAAGCTTCCAGTCCAGAGTGGTACGTTTACCTTGACCGAATTTCTATCCGAGTGCGGAATTCCTAAAACGCCGCCGGTGAACATCAATATCTTTTTCGCAAAGGGAGGGCATGGTGACAATGGCTACCTCGATAGGCAACACCTCTCGTGATCTTCCTGTTGTCGATTTCTGGTTTCAAGAAGCGTAGTTCGCATATCCAAATGAGAACAACCCAAGAGAGTGGGGACAGTCGAATGAGAGTCAACGACATCGTTGTAGGTATTCTACCGTGGGACCATCCTCAACCTCGACGTTCAAAGGCCGTGTCAAAAGTCGGCTTGTCTGAGCTTCCTCACATGTGGTCTTGTATCGTTACAGCCTGCAGGGGCTTAACCATGGGCCCTTCCTGGTTGGTGTTCCTTTGGTGGATGCAGATGTTCCAGAGGGAGCACTAATTGTGAGAGAGCACACCCCTATGACCAACCTCTTCTCATGCCTCTGGTTCAACGAGGTGAACAGGTTCACTCCCAGAGACCAACTGAGCTTCGGATATGTTGTGCACCGGTTGGACTACAGCTTCCCCTTCTTCATGTTCCCGAATTGTGAGTACAACACGCTCGTGGTTTTGCACAAGCACGTCAGGGAGCACTCGTCCAAATTGGAATGGGCCAAGCGGATGGACGAACTCCCTGAGCACCTTGCAAGGCCTTATAACAGTTTCAGCGCACCCTCGCCTGGCACCTGATCATGCAAGGCTGGCGATCGGATCTGCCGGATCAGTCGATCATGTCGATGTCGATGTCGATGTCGATGTCGATGTCGATGTCGATGTCGATGGAGATGGACACGGAGACGGAGATGGAGATGGAGGAGCACTTTTGGGTTAAAATTATATTTACTTCATAAGGCCCATGATCCATCGAAGGGGAAGGCAACCTTATTCCAACTGGGCGGCGTTCTCCATTCCCACGGGGCTTCAATTTCAATTACATTTACATGATTTCCTATGCAGTTGGTCAATGTTTAAACTCCTTACAATGTTCTCTTTTCATTGGAAATACTTACAAACAATATGTCAATGATGAAGAATGATGAAGAATGATGAAGAAGTTCAAAAGTTGTAATTTTAATGTCTTTTTTGTGCAGCATCCAACTAGGATAGGATTGTAGAGCTCCTTCATCCATGATGGAGAGTGGACCCTTTTTTACGTTAAAAATCTAGCCACAATATGAATTCAAATTCAATATTAATCCCTAAAGTTCCTTGACTATGTTTCACCAAAAAACGCTCCAAAACTACCATTTCCAATGTAAAAAGCATGAGTGACTAAAAACATATTTTTTTCTAATTCAAACCGCAAGATCTTCAACTAGATTATTGTAATGTACAGCTCAAAAAATTTCAATATAATCGACCGTAGAAATTAGAAGATTATAGCAATTGAAATTTGAAAAAACGCTTTTTTGACAAGATTTTTAACTAGGTTGACACACCCTAACTTTTTTTTTCTTCGGTTTTTTGCATTATGGATTTTGGGGGTTTTGATGCATGTCAAAGAAGACTAAGTTAGCTAACTGTATTAAAAAAATTACACTCAAAAGCCAAGTGTAGCATGTTGAAAACAATTTTTTTATTAAGTTGAAAATACAAGAATGCTAAATCTTATTTCTTTTCTAAAAAGTCTATTATTTAATAAAGACCTAATCTAAATGGTCAAAGTAAAGATTGATGTTCATCCTTTCATTAAAAAAAAGAAAAAACCTAAAATAATACTTTTTCTATCTTTTATGAAGGAAAGAAGAAGTTTTTTTAGTACACTGCCCGAAACGGTGAGAAAACTTTGATATTTTGTGGAGTGAACATTATGCACTCGAAGTCATTTTTTTTTGGAAACCTCAAAGATGACATCATGAAGTATTTATAGAAATATTTTTAGAGGTAATTGATGTATTTAGCATGGCTACCTAAATTGCCCAACAAACAGTTTTTTCCACTTCGGGTACCATAACTATTTTTATAAATGTCCTTGATATGACCTACATTCATAAATTTTAAAAAAAAAATCCCAACTTAAATTGAAGTCACAAGTACATGCCCGAATTCTTAAAAAGCCCATTCTGGGACAATTGTCCTTTAGGGATTATGTTGCCTCTGGGGATGAGAGGTTGATAGGATATTGTTGGCATTGATATGGTAATGAGTTTGGATTCTATACGGGATGACTGATGACATTGTAAGTGCATCGGGCAAGGTGGACATAAGCACAAGATGAATGACAATTATGCACTTCAATCGCACTTTGGATTTGGGGGGAAGCACAATAAAGTGGACCACAAAAGTGGACGTCTCATTGTCAATTTTAGCCGTTTTGCAAAAATTGCACAAAAGTGATGGAAAGATGTAATTGAAGTCAATTTCTTTTGCAAATATACATTCTCGACTTGTTTTTGTACAACTTGAAAAAGTTTCAAGCAAAGCGGACACTTTAAAGTTATTGTATAAGGGCTTCAAACCCAAGCAAAGTGAATGCAGTCATTTGAAAAAGTGGCTATAAAAGAATAAAAAACTATCTAAAAACCACTTTTGATGAAGTGGTGCCCTTTGTATGTTTAAGAGGTATTCTAAAATAGTCAATTCATATACTCATTAATTAGTTTAGGATTCCTAAAGTACCGCTGGGATGTTTTTTAGAAGGGTCACTTCGGCGGTACTTTTCGTGAGTTTTTTTTCACCAAACATTGTTTTTTAAATTGGAAAAAACATCCTCTAAAGACAATAGAGGGCACCAAATGAAGAAATCAAGACTTTGGAAAAGTTCATTTTCATGATTTAGAACTAGTGGTCAAATTTAGTTTCAAGTGTGGATGTTTTTTTTTTTATGAAGATGCATGTAAGATACCTTATGACACCCTAGGAAGTGACTAAAATGCACAAAAACTTCACCAAAATGCTCAAAATCAGCTTTGAGCTTCAAAAAACAACACACTTCATATTCACTTCTTAATGATCACATATTGCACTTTGTGGTTCACTTTATTGTGCTCTCCCCCATTTATTAAAAGATTTAGCTTCAGTTTGAATTCTAGTCTTTTTTTCCTTTCTTTCTTTTATTTTCCTTGAGATAGTTATGTATAATAGTATATATGATTTGAAAATTGTAATATGAGTTTATTCATAATGAATATGAGGAGACAATGTTCAATTGAATTTTCAAAGTGGTCGTGGATGTGTTCTTTTTTGTTTTGTTGATATGTCACATAGGCCCTATGTTCTTATATTGGTTTTTTGACATGCATAACCCTTGTAGTTTATTGTACAATATTTACAAGAGTTGTTTGTTTGCTGATATGAAGCTATGATGTTTAGTATATCACTACGATGATTTTTTTAATTGCATATATATAATGTAGAATATTATGCATAAAGTTTGTAATGAATTTGAATGTTTTTTGATGAGTGCATTGATGTTTTCTAATCTATGAAGGAATTTTGATACCCGTGCAGTAGGACCAATAAGCAATAGGATCAATAGGGACATTTGGGGGGAAGTGGGAACAACAGCAACAACCATCGGAAATAGATACCATAAGTTAAAGGCTGCTTCAGTGAAAGTTAAGTCGAAAAAGGAAAGTCGAATTTTTTGGATATTCATTGTAAAGCATGTTGAAAAGAAGTGAATATTAAGTCCAATTCTGTCGAACATCATGAAACCTCGGATACATGCCACTATTGCTTTAGTAAAAGTGGAGAAAACACCTGCCACACTATTGCACAGATGAAAGTGGAGAAAACAGCTCACGCAAAGGCCACGCAAGCTAGAGAAGTGAACGAACCTCACAAAGGCCACACAAGCTCCATAAGTGTACGAACCAGCTATCGAACCTACGTAACGCAGAAGAACGGGACTCCTAAAAAAATATTCGTCATCCTGCAGTTGTCATCACAGGACTCCTCGAACTTCTCATCGTAAGCCAGGGTTTCAGTACATGAGTCATATCCATTCACGAATATCAGCAGACGAGTACTTGAAAAATCAGAAAACACGTTTAACTCCTCTGTAAGTCTGTAACAGAGCAGACTCAGACCAAACATCTGGACAGCATTCGGGATCTGCCAGAATGTCTCCAGACGAATACAACAATGCAACCGCACTATACCTTCGGTTTCCATACTCTTGAATGACCAGGAAACTATATCCCAGTGCAGACTCGATTCAATATCTGGATTTCGTTCGATATTCAAAACTAATTTGAGTTCTGCCAAGCTCGCAGCACACAAGGTGCTAATAACTTAAGAAGCATAATAACCAGTCCGTGGATAACAGCTGATTTGTCTCGTCTTAATCATCTCCGTGCATCCGACTGACCAGCACGTGCTCTGACCATGAATGCTCCCACAAAGGATGATTGTTGTTGAATGATTTGAACCGACATAACACATGCCTTCACGCTACTACACAGAATGTGTACTCACTGCCCCTTGTCCAGTCCAGGAGTGAAGCTGCCATACACAATCCAGGTGTCCAACCAAAGGCCTACCAGGAAAGGTCCCGCGAAGTCACCGGCAGCGCAGCCTGTGGGCGCGAGTGGTACAATTGATCAGTACACAGCCCAGGACTGGTATCACAAAATAGTGGGTGGGAGGAAAACCAAAAAGCAAGAGAAAAAACATGAATGAATGAACAAATCAAAACAGAGCGCATCAAGTTTACTTGCTGTGGAGAATTACCAATCCAAGTTCCAGTGGAGGGCCTGATCAGGACAGTGCCAAGGCCAGCACCGACCGAGGCCAGGACAAGCGATGCACTACCCTTGAGTGTGTTTCCCACCGTTCTCCTTGCCAACCGTTTGAGCTCTTTGGAGTCTAGCCCGACCGGCTTGCCCTCCTTCGACCGCACCGTGAAAGAGACGCGGATGCTCCTATAGAAATCAATGATCAATTGCACCATCCAATTGGCGAGTACTCCTAATGCATGAGCTGCAGCCACCATTACAAACCAGGATCAAGGTCTCAGCACACGATAAGGACACGCACATGAAATACACCAGAAGACACTACTCTATTACATATAAAAGCGAAACATATTGGTTTGATGTCACAAAATGCCAGTGTTGAGCTTGAACCGGCATAAATACATAACACACACCTCGGAAAGTTGTTTTGGACACGGCAGTAAACATCTCCGCAGGAGACAGATCCCTCCCTGCTTTGCGAATTGCAGACTTTGGGATATCTGCAAGTTTTCCAACCAGTTAATCTCCACCAAACCCTCCTGACAAGCACTAGTGTTTTATTAGTAACCGATGACACTCCATACCAAGATCAAACCTGAAACAGTGTGTTCGGCGGTAGTACCGAACAAAAATATCCGGAAACCCTTCACCACCACAAAGTGCAATGAAGGTGCAACCGAAGGTTTATGGAGTGCCCTAAACCGACCTGATCCAAAGTGGCAAGAACACAAAACGTTAGCGCGAGAAGATCACCTTTAAGCAGCTTCCATGCCATGCGATCGGATACATGATGTACAGCAACCCTTTCCAGTATCCGCCGTGTGGTGATGACCGAAACCTAAATTGGACGAAGCCGATACACGGTGAGAACCCTTGGAGTCCGACCATGGATGCAAGCGCACTACATGCACGGTAAAAGCACTCGAGCATTAACTTCAGCAACCATAACTCAAGTAGAGATTGAGTCGCGACTGCAGATGGTATTGAATGACGTACCTCGCGCAAAATATGTGTGACTGATCGCTTTAACGGAACAACCGGATCCATGGGAGGCCGCGCAGGACGATCAAGATCTTCCTCAAACTCGTCATCTTCAGGTTGCAAATAAGCCTCGAGCAAAGGGAGGTAATTTACAAGGACGGCTCTGATGCTTGTTGCTCCAATTGCCCTGGGTCTAAACGCAGAGAAAAGAGGCTTCAACTCAATGTCGTACTTCTTCCCCACCGAGTACTTCTGAATCGGCACGCACACACTCTCTTCCCAGCTATCAGCGTCCGCGATTGCCGCATCACAGTAAGCAACGCGCTCAGTCCAGTCCCTGCAAACGCCAGGTCCAAGAGAAATCAGTAAGCTGTGACGTCCCCCACCACATGATTGATCCCGGGGCACACCACCACGAGCAACTTGGGCCAAAAAGAAGCCCCTTATATTCATGCACTGTAAGGAAAGAAGCTTCCAATGCCACGGACCGACTAGTTCGATCAGAACCACATACTCGCAGACGACAGAAATCCAAAGAGCGAACTGACGTGATGAAAGCAAAGTTGTGCGGCACCCGCCGTGCCGCAGGGCCACGGTGGTTTTGCAAGCCCTCACCGGCAGTCACGAGACCAACATGTATATATCCCCCTGCTCAGAGTAGGTAATTTCCGCTGCTTCCCCGATTGCCAACACCAACCAAGAAATGAAATCGGCAGCAATGATCACCCTCCGAGGCCTTAATAACATCGAGCCTGGAACCATCCCACTACGTCTGTGCAGAAACGGCCTCTTACCAAAGGATCGTGGAAATATACAAAATCATGGAAATATACAAAATTGCAACATTCGATATCCTAACCATGGAGCATTTCGATACTGGATGACCTTTAAGGAATGCGTCCAAGGTATCACCTTGCGACTGGGGCAACCACAATGAGAACAAATCTGCCCGCACTCGGCCCATGCTGATCGTTCATGAAACGCTACATTTCGAACTTAAAACAAAATTCGACGCTCCGTAGAAATTCGATCCCACAACCTGGACCTCACACAGATCACCCAGAATTGCGTAGCATTCGACTCGAGAAAAATCACAGGCACGGAGAAAAAAGATGAACCCTAGAGACGGAGCAGCAACGAAGCGGGTCCCCCGTCGCAAATTGGATGTGAATACAGATCGTCGTCATCCTCAGACAACAAAAAAGCAAAAGGAATGAAAACGATGGTGCGGGGAGAGAGGTCCACGGAGCGGATCGCGTAGGATGCACCCACCTGGCATCGAAGTGGGCGAACAGGGACGAGGCTGCGGAGGAGGCAGCGGCGGTGGCCGCGAGCGCACTGAGAGTGGAGAAAGAATGCAGGCCCTTGGAGATCGAGGGCTGCTGCTGCAGAAGCAGATCGAGGGCCAGAGCCAGGCCCGCCATCGCAGGCACCCGAATGCGCGCGCGCCCCCACCTCGATCAAAGCTCGGGCATCCGCATCACAGACGGTTGGTTGGGGGTGCCGGTGGGGAGCAGAAAGAGGACGACAACGACGCTGGGCAGTTTCAATGGAGGAGTGAAGTCGCGCAGCAGAAACAGCGTGGCGGTAGTGCGCACGAGCAAGTCAGGCAGAGGCTGCAGACAGCGACGGAGACAGCGCGAATGGATTTTGATTAATTGTTAATTGAGGTGTCGCGGCTCCGACTGCCTGCCCAGGCTGCGCAGTGCAGTGCGCTCCCTTCGTCATTCGTCACTGCCCCCAGCCTCGCGACTAAGGGCTCCCCACTTTGGGGGGCCCTCTGCCCGCTCAGAGCCCTTGCCCCGGCCCTCCCTGGCCCGACGGGCGCAGCCGGGGCCCCGTGCCCGATCCTTGCCCCCGTTCGCTCCCCGCCCCTGTTCGCTCCCCGCCCTCGTTCGCTCCCGCTCCCAGCCCCTTCTCTCTCTCCCGTACCCCTCTCCTTCTCTCCTTCTCCCTCAGCATAAAATGGATAAAATGGATCTTTCCAAACAAATTGTGTCCGAGTCAAATTGCTGGCTCTAAAATGATCAGAATGGTATTTAAGGAAACATTTTTAATCATAGCTGATCTCAATTGTGGACTTCTGACCAGGGTGAAACTGGTTAGATGACCACCTCTTATGACAAAACACGGAATGGCTGTAGACGCGGTGGATAGTCTGAGTTTATCTACTAGTTTACCCAAATTTCATGTAGTCAGACCCAATTAGAAGAGTTTATGTAATTGTTCAAGCATCACAAGTTAGGTGTTTGGTATCTTTGGTGATTGTCATACATGGATTAATTGTGTACTCATTACAGAGTCGGACGTTCCTTTACAGAGTTGCAGGTCACAGGTCTTAGTACTTGCGCTGCACCCTTTGATTACAATTAAAAGAATTGCCTCACCATGATACAGACACAATGGGCCATTTTCAAACGATCATCAGAAATACATTGAAATCCACCACGACAAGTGCCAACCATGATTAACACCATCATCATTCACATGGCTCAAAGATGGCCTTTCTGTAGGTGAGATTCATGACATCTCGAAGCAGATCACTGCTCAAACCATCGTTTCGAAGCCCCAATTTCAGATCCTTCTCTGCATCGCATACTTCGACAGGGAACATGCACATGAAAGCTGACTCGATCTAGGAGAATGAGAGAAGGAGAGGGTACGGGAGAGGGAGAGAAGGGGCTGGGAGCGGGGAGCGAACAGGGGTGGGGGGCAAGGATCGGGCACGGAGCCCCGGCTGCGCCCGTCGGGCTAGGGAGGGCCGGGGCAAGGGCCCTGCCCGACCAAGGTCGCGCTCCCCCCAAAGTGGGGAGCCCTTAGTCGCGAGGACTGCCCAGCCTCGACTTCGAGGCCTGACAAGAACGATCTTGGCCGTGGATCATTCGCCGTCCCTTATAAGCAATCCATCTTGGCCGTCCATCTTGGTCGTCCCTTATAAGCAAGGGTGGCGCACAAGCACGGGTGGTAGGCCTCCCAATAGTGCGAACCACTTTTCTTTGGGGTCAATTGCTTGAAATTTCAGCCCATTTCTGGGTTGCAGCCGGCCTCAACTCCACATTATAATAAAATTACAACTGAGCTGATTTTTCCATGTGTAATGGCCTTGGAGTCAAAGCCAATTCAAAAAAAATTAGCCTCTCCTTCTCTCTTCATTGCTATTTGTATAAAATGGATGAACAAAGACACAAGATTTAAATGCTTCTTGTATTCTTCATGGCCGTGTGACATGTTATGACAATTATTACAATATTACAAGGTTTGATAAGTCTAGGAGTCATCGCAATCAAAAACGAATATAACCTCAACCTCATATTTACACTTGTACATCACACGCATAGACCAAAGACCTAGTAGAGAGATGTGGATTTAGGATTCATTTGGCCTCCAAATGGTGTTTGAGCTCAAAATTCCAGCAATGCTTTGGATACAAAATTGGTGAAGTGAGGTGGGTGGGCATGAAAGAGGTAGGAAGAGAAAGGTGGATGAATCCTATAGAGGCTCTTTCTTGATTGCCGGGAGGTGGAGGTCCCTATTCCTAGCGCTTTCGGAAATGTATTTAATTGGTTGAAAAATAAGTATTTGTTATTATAAAAGGTTTCTTTGTTTGAATCTGACATCGGCCCTCAAGCCAAGAAATGGCCTTCCATTCTTGATGCATCCAATTCTTCGAGCTAGGGCCATGTCAAAAATTGCATTTTTTGATTAAAATAGTCTTGCTATTATATTGGCTTGGCCCCTAGGTGTAAAGGGGTTGAGGCTAATTTGAACCTTTTAGCCAATCTCCAATGAAGATTTCGGCCATCAAATGAGCTAAATTGGCCCTGCCTCTCGATATTAATCAGTCCTAAGACGTCCTCACATATTGACATGATCATGCTTTCGATGCAGGGCAGTATGTTGCACGGATATGGAGCATGGGGATGGAGCATGGGCATGTGGCATGGAGGCATAGCATAAGGCATGTAATGTGGATTTTCAATGATTGTTGATTGTGCTGTCTGCTCACTAGAAGAATCGTTCAAGGTAGGATATTCTATTTATCATTGAATCCATTCACTTTGGCATCAAGCATTGAATCTATGCTTCATCTTCCAATATTGATCTAACATCTTAAGATATGCTTGGCTTCATCTCTATCACCATCAAGCAAAGAGTGACCATGGATGGTTATGTTGGAATTTGTAGTAGCTTGTAGTTCAGGCATTGTATAATATAGTGTTTGCATTGAGGTAGAATTCAAAAAGGAGGACGTAAAAGAGGAGAAAAGCAAGAGAGTTGATTTACCGCATGGTGCACATGTGGCATGAGTAGACAAAGAGATAAGGGCCAGCCCACTTACATTGACAAACCTAAGGTCTAAGGTAATGATAAGGTTGGAAGGACAAGTGCGTGGTGGCTAAGTCATATGAGCAGCTATGAAGGCTACGTGGCCTAAAGAAACTCGCAAGTAGCTTCGAATGTCTCTTTAGAGTCACTTTGAGATGTGCAACCAAGTACTATAACTGAAGGACTTCAAACAAGGCCCATATCTCACTCCATTCATTGTTTGTACTACTTTGTGTGCTACACTTGTTATAGCAATCTTCTCTCTTCCTCTTTTAATCTCAAATGTTATGGGCCCACTCATATTAGTTGGAAGTGAGGAGTCTTAAGCCATGTTCCACCTAGCGTTTGGTAAATGTAATACTAGTCTTTAGGGGACAGTAAATAATGATGTGTTCACACCTACGGTAGGTGGTACTGCCAAACCTACGTGGACTATGTGTTGGCAGCATGATAAGAGTGACATTATAGAAAAAACAGTTTTAAACTTCTAGAAAACTCCGCGATCACTAGGTCCTTTCAATTAATTGTATAGCCTTTGAATTCCTGGATTTCTGATTCAAAGAAGCGGTGGTAAGTAATCCCACGGAGTGAGCTACATTACAAAAGCATGATGGCCACTTTTTGTCCTAAAGTTTTGGTCGTTTTCCAACTTCTGAGAGCCATAGGACATGGGCACTTCTTGAAAGGTCGCCAGTGTCAACAAATTGCCCACTCTACTAAGCCAGGGAATTGTAGATGTATTCTATCGGAGCTCCTTAGGTTTGCAATAGTGCGCCAACTCCCTCCCCTCTTGTCTTGCTGTATTCATTCAACATTACATTTTAAAAATATTTTTGGACGTATGAAAGGCAAGATAGATAACAAGATTTGTATATGATTTTCAACGTCGAATTTAGTAGAGTAGTGAGCTCACGAACAATCAATAGGTAACCAGAATTGATGTAGGTTACAAACAATAGTTATATCCTCCTGTTGGTGTCAAAGACTGCATTTGTCAAACATGACTGTGGATGAGGGTGCACTTACCGGATTGATGCAGTTGAACCCGATGAGTCAGCCACATGTAGAGTCATAAACCCTTCTTCTGAATCCTCTCTTTCAATATTATGTGGAGACTACAGCCCATGGAAATTCTTCACGATAGAAAACGGGACGGATGCGCAACAGCACCGGGGGCCTGGCAGGCCTACAACATCTAGAATTGACGGTAAGTATCAACTTCACTACTGCCTATGCTGAACTAAACTACCATTGTGATGTAGAATCATTAAGTACGCACTGGACTTGCACATTGCAAACAAAAGCTCCGATGCTTCAATGAGTATGTGCTTTGTAAAATTATAATTGTTCTATACATGCATTTCATGAGGCAGGTAAGAGTATAAATGGCAATGTACTTCACAACCGGCATAATGGACGTGCACATGGTGTTTCACCATTGCAGAGGGCGCTGCCTCCCATCATACTAGCATGAGCTAGTGCTAGTGCACCGAAAAAGGCTCGGAAGGATTGGAGGCCTAACTAGTTCCCGCAAGAAATTGTAGAACTGATAGCGGCCAAGCGTGATATGTACCTCCAAGAGCTGGACACTGTGGACGGGAGGGATCTCATGACCTCCAAGACCAGCAAGTAGCTGCGAGTCTCTCACGCTGTCAACAACTCAAGTTTTCCACCTATATTCTGTCATGGACGGTCTCGCAAAACTAAATGGAATCAAATCATCCCAGACTACAAACACATAGCGGATTATCTCTGTAGGACTGGAAGAAATGTACATGACTACTGGGAGTTGACACCGGCTGATAGCAAAAAGGAGGGTCTCTCTCGTGTGTTTGCACATGATGTTTATGAAGCAATACATGAGTGGTATGGGAATCGCCCCATGATACAACGACCTTATGTTAGAGATATGTTATCACCCATTGATGCTAATTACAGAGCACCTCAAACACATGATCAAGATGGAGAAAGTGAATTTGAAAGAGAGGATCCAACGGACTTTCCAAGGACGTGACACCATGCCGTAAGGTACAGATGAGAGTACCCACTCCCATCTCCACCAGTGATGTCTTCTACGCCGTCTCGTGCCGCAGCTCCGAATGACGGTGGTGGCACTCCACAATCTAGACCCCAGTCCGGCCTGCCACCGGGTATAACTCCCCAGGTAATTAGTTCCTCAAACACTTTGTAGTTTGCAGTTTACCGGCGCCCAGGCAACATGGCAATTTGGCGAAAAAGCATTTCAAAGCATGCAGTTATAGCAGAGGCTACAAAAACAACAAGGGTTGTAATGGTCCAACAAATGCAGGACATAGTTCATGAGGCTCGAGAATTGGAGAGGTTAAAAATCGAGGTTCAGTTAAAGTTGTTTAGTGAATTGATGGCCTATCAACAGTAAAAAGATAGGCGACTTTATGGAAACGCAGCCATGGCAAACGACAATGCGTGACTCAATATCATGAAGCACCTTGGGGAAATGGTGCAATGTTAGTGGCAGCTGTCAAATGTTCTGAGCAATTCCTTGTCAAGGAATCCGGAATATGCAGGTCCTTCAACACCAAATTCAACCAGTGGAGATGAGACCGGCAGTGTCGGGTTGAGGCCAGTTGTGCTAACTTGTAATGAAAGTTGCCTCTGCACTTGGTATACCACTATGCGTAGGCTTGAAGTATGGCCTCGCAACATAGAATGCATATAGTGCCGGACAAGATCAAACAAATGCCAAACTACAGCAAGCGACTTCCTAAGCATAACCTGCTGGACCGCCAATTTCTACATCCACCGAATGTAGTGACCCTGTGTCAACCTCCGACACCATTGCCTACCCTTCTATGTGAACAACATCAGTTGAGACAACATGACTTTCACCTCTGATTTTGCCTAAAAATATCTGATCCTAGACTGCCCTTGTATACTTCGCCTCGACGTCCATGTCATTTGGCGGCCTATTTTGCTTAACATAGACGAAAATGAGTGATTAGAGTCAGTGAGTGCAAATGAGTTTCAATGTAATGCCTTTGCTGAATGAAAAAGCTCAAAAAATTTATAAAAAAATAAAAAAGTAAATTACAAAGACATTGAGCATTTGTTTTTCTACTTATTAGTTTTGTTTCTTTATTATGGTTGCCTACAGTTTAATGATATCATGTGAAAATTAGATTGTGCATGCACAGCAATGCATTGAAAGTGCTAGAAAGTGACTTACATGTCTCTTTAGAGTAGCTCGTTCTGCTGCATGGTCAAGTATATACCAAGCTCACTGCGAATCTGGTTCCCACGAGCAAGTTCAATATCCTGAGCCTATAAACCTCCACCGTTGCCTAGAGCCCCCTCCTCATCAATCACATCCTCGTTCAAGCCTTTTATATGTAGGACCTTCAGAAGTCGCTCTACCTTCTCATATGATTTTCCTAGAAGGAAAATATAGAGAAGAGCACAACGATTATGACACCAGGGAAGAAAGTTATGTCAAGATGTGTTATGACCAGCAACTCACGAAATGTTTGCTTTAAGTTACCAAAAGCATTTTCTACATCACAACGTCCTCGTTGTAGCCTCCTATTGAGAAGCTGCTCCGCCACACCCAACTGCCCTAGCACCACACACGATGCAGTACTTTAAGCCAGGGCATCAAGGGATACCAAGAGTCACCAAGTAAGAATGGTGAAAAACAGTCCATAGAGTATTGCCAATCGCACAGTTTGTTGTGCAATGCCTGGTGGTGTACTGAGGAACGTCTTAACATGCGGGAATTGTTTGCTAAACCTGGCATATCAAAGAACAATTTCAGAAGTCTTTTGCCACTGTCAACTACAGCTTAACAATTCAGCATATAGCCTCTTGATTTAAAATAGTAATAATTTGTTGGGACAAACTTTGGTTCAGAAATGTAAACATGTGTCCCATCGATTGCTCCAAGAACATTGGGCAAACCGTAGAGCCTCTTGAATGCTGCTTGACTTTGCCTCAATCTGTCACCAGTGGGTCATTTTTTAATAGCGTGAACTACATCACGTAAAAATAGAGAGATTGTTCTCTTGCCCACAACAAACATCTTGCTGCAAATGATCAAACTTCCCCCATGAATTAGCTTAAACAAAGTGCATGCAACACCGATCAATGCATGTATAGCTATTTTATACTTTGTGTCATGTCAATGCACGTGCTCCCTCAACAACTCTGAAAGTGCAAACACAGACCTCTTTGACATACAAAACATTTGAACCCACCATTTGTCATCGTACTGTTCCAGTAGAAATCTACTAAACCAAGTAGTAGACCTCGGCGTGACCCGGTACCCCAAGTCCTCATCAAGCCCTGAAAACATTATACATACACGATAGTTATTCAATCCATCGCTGAACTGGCTTTGTATATTGTGAAGAGGGCCCATGAACGAGCCCAATATCATCTCCATCGGATCTTGTATTTTGTCCTTCCTAACACTCGCTATTGCGACGTCAGGTGTGTAGTGTGGTTCGTTTAGCAGTTGCAGTAGGAGCCACACCGTAAAAGCAAACACATACGACAGTTGCACGAACTGTTACATTCTAAAAACTTCAGCAAGCTTGTACTGTACCAAAAAAAACACAGTGAGAGAACTTGAGAAATAAATCCAGATCGGAGCCGTGAAAAAACCCCTAATGGGTCTACAAAGTACCGGGGAAATAATACAAGACGACACGAACATGGACTTGAACTGAGCGATGACAGAAAGTGGAAAGAAGAGGAAATGATGCAGACTTGGACATGAGGAAGTAGTTAGCACTTTCAACCGAGTGGTACAGAGCCACCAGAATAACAGTATTGTGCTTTTTGGCAGCACAATGGACCTGGCAATCATCCAGATGGATTTTCTCCTCTTCATTACACACAATCTCTTTGAAAAGAATAAAAGCGCATCCGCTGACTTGAGTCGAACAAGTGAAAGAGAAATAGAGTGGAAAAAAAAGAAAAAAAGAAAAACATAATCATAAGAACCTGAAGTACTTAACCACTGACGACATTATGCATAGTACATATAAGAAGACAAACAATTCATAAACGATCAACAGCCATGGTAGAACCCTAGATAGGAAATATGAGACACGAAGTATGTATGTTGAGGTTATAACAGAGTGAATTAGACTCAGCAGACGACGATTGACTGCAATTCATGTGGAATATGAATGGCAAGAAGATAAAACACATGCACCATGACACAACTGAATGCGACTACCAAAACCCAACACTCGAAATCCACACGCGATCAACTGAGCATGAAAGAGGGGGATACAGGAAAAAAGAAACAAATAACACAAAACCACATTGAATGCAAACCTGTGAAGTGCACGACTCTTCAGACGACAGACATCAAGAAGCGCACCGTGCACGCTCAAAAGAACCCACAACGGTTGCCACGCACACCGCCGTGAAGTCGCCAAAATGAATTTATTTGAGTGACACAATTTCGTTTGATTACTCACAGGTTTCGCTCTTCTACTCGTCGACCACAAAGCACACACAGACAAACTCACCCTTAAACCAGCAGAGAACACCCCTTGAGCGCCATCATTGGAGAAGACACAGAACAGAGGAAAGAAAGAGGAACTGACAACACTGGAGCAAAAAGAAATGATATTGCCAATGCTAAAGCAAACAACCATTATCTGAAGGAGACAGCCTCAAGGTACCCATGATTTAGGATACATCGCCGTCGTGGATGTGAATCCCACCCACCCTCCACCCCCGCTCGATCACTAAAAGATTAAAAAAAAAGGTGACAACGAGATTATCCAAATCGAAATAACTCTGCCGTTTGAAAGCGGGGGCCCAATTTGATAAACACTGTTCATATCTTTCTAAGAACATCGTTACATAAAGTCAGATTCGAATGACGCTTTAGGTTGCCAAATAGTTTGGAAAACAATATTCTATAGCATTGTGACTGTAGGTCGCACAACGGCTGATTTTGAGAATTGGGAAGGTACATAGACTTGCAAGAGTGGTGGAGGTGCTCATTAAGGAATTTTGGACCTTGTAAGTGTTCAAACATCGTGGATATGCTTGCTTGAACTCTAAAGGTGCTGATTTGAGTGATTGAGGTGCCTAGATGCACATTGGAGTCTAGGTGATGCTCTTTGAAGTCATTCAAGGCCATCTTTGCATGTAGGAGCAAAGAAAGGGGAGGTATACATGAGCGAGGTGCAACGGTTTGCATTTGAGATCATTGTGAGAGGACTTGAGTGCTTGATTTGAACCTTGCACATTTGAGCTAGAAGGGACTCAATTTGATTGAATGGAGTGTGCACTCACACACTAGGGCCTTGTAAGGGCTGATTTGATAGGGGAAGGTGCTTACATGAGTATAAGAGCCTTCTAAGGGCTAGTGTAAGAGTAAGAGATATGCATACATAACTTAGAGTATAGAAGAACCTCAAAGTGAGTGTAGGGGTGCCATCGTCTACATTGAAATCTTGGAGGGGCTGATCTTGGCACATAATACATTGAGTGTCACCATGGCTACATTTGAGAATGAGAGTAGTAGGACCATTGACAAGTTCAAGGGGGAGAACTTGAGCCTTTGGAAGTTCAAGATGGAGATGGTGTTGGAGTCCCTGCACCTTTGGGAGATTGGAGAAGGCATGATGAAGCCTCCAACAAATGAGGACAACAATGCAAAGGGCATCAAAAAGGATCCAATGGCTACCAAGGATTAAAATTGCCGTGTGAAGAAGGCGTTGTCCGTGATAGGGCTCAATTTAAAAGGAAACCAACTTGGGTACATCAAAAGTTGCAAAGTCCCAACGGAAGCATGGAAGACATTGTGCAACATCCATGAGACAAAGAGCTTGTCCAACATTCTCTTTATTCGTCGCAAGTTCTTTACCATCAAGATGCAAGAAGGTGATGACATGCTTACCCACATCAACCATGTGAGAGACCTTGCGGATCAACTCAATTGTTTGGATGTGCCCGTCAAAGATGAAGATGTTGTCATGACCTTGCTTGAGAGCTTGCCCCCTTCTTTTGAAAACTTGATCACGGCCTTGGAGACCTTGCGGTTTGAAGACCATACCATGGAGTTTGTGACGCCAAGGATGATTCTTGAAGAGTCCAAGCACAAGGAGAAGGAGGTCCATGGAGATGATGCGGCTTTGGTATCAAGGCAAAACAAGGAGGGTAGCTCACTTCATGTGGAGAGCTGAAGGCGTCTTACAATTGTCGCTAACGGGGCCACATTGCTAGATATTGCTTCAAAGCAAAGATGTTGAACCAAGGCAATGCAACCAAGCCAAAGACAAGGAGGGTGCCAACGATGCAAAGGATGAAGATGACTACGCCTTTGCAACACAAGAGGGACCCTAGGCCAAGTCTATTTGCAAGTGGATCAATAATTTGGGTGCTACAAAGCACATGACACCTTATAGGGCTGCGTTTGACACTTATGAGGTAATTCCACCACTCAATGTGCATTTGGGTGATGATGGTTATTGTCATTTAAAGAAGTAGAGAGATGGTTGCTCTAACAAGTGTAGCACACAAAGTTGTACAAACAATGAATGGAGTGAGATATGAGCTTCTTTAGAAGCTCTTTACCTATAGTACTTGGTTGCACATCTCTAAGTGACTCTCAAGGGACATTCCAAGCCACTTGCAAGTCCCTCTAGGACACGTGGCACTCGTGGCCGGTCCTAAGACTTAGCCACCACCCACTTGTCCTTCCAAGCTTATCATTGACTTGGCTTAGTCAATGCAAGTGGGCTGGTCCTTATCTCTTCACCTACTCATGCCACATGTGCACCATGTGGTAAATCACCTCTCTCCCTTTTCTCCCCTTTTACTTCGTCCCTTTTAATTCTACTTCATTGCAAACTCTATTTACAATGCCTTAACTACGAGCCAACTAAACTCCAACAGTGTAGTTGGTCAAGCATGGTGGAAGCCCCTTGAGGTCTGCCCTTGCCATTCTTGTGACAATTATTTCAACTTTTAAAAGGCTAGTAAATAAGGGGATGCTAGTGAAGAAGTTGTCAAGAACAACAAGGTGCCCTCTATGGTGCTAATCGATCACCAAATTCTTTAGTTTGGTTGGTTTTTAGGCATGTATTGTCTTATAGGATAATATTTGCCTTTGTACAGAATGATGGTTTCATCCACGGTGAGTGCAACATTGAGATCTACAATGTTGCACATGCATCTCTCACGTCGTTTGCTAGCGACCTCACCTTCCAGATTTTATCATAATATAGGTCTCCCTTGTCACCATCTCTATTAGAGTTTGAAGTCAAATGCAAACATTTTGTTATGCTCTTAAATCTATTTTGCCATTGGAGCCACTAGCTCATGACACCTTGACATCAAACAAGAGGAGGGCTTATATTGTTTGTGGAGTGCGCACCAACAAAACATGCCCAGGGTGCGCTGGTCTTTTCATTTGTGAAGGTGAATGCTACTTCTCTATCTACAAGGCCTATTAAATGTAATTTTTATATACACAGAACTCATGGGTGGAGGACTCTTAGACTTGCAGTCATATGCCAAAATATTGGACAACAAGAAGAAAGGAAAAAAAAAATAAAAAATAATGAGAGGGAAAAAAACTCTCTCACAGAACTGTGCATGCGAGGAAGCTTGAACAGTGCATGCGAGGGGTCAATTGATGGCTGCAAAGGGAGGAAATTTAGAGTACAGTGACGGAGAGCAAGTCACTTTGGCGAGGGCGGGAAAAGGGGAAAGTAAGGGTGGGGCCGGAGCGGGGTAGTTTTGGAGTGGACTGCCATGTCACAATCATTGCCAAAAAAACCCGTTGAGTTGAGCGTGGGGAGCGCGGGGAGCGATCAGAGCCACGAGGGAGCAAAGCACTTTGAGAGAGTTGTGCGGTGGTCACTAGTGGGAACAGTTAGAGAGGGTGTGCGAGATAGCGCTTGGTTTGTGGAAGACAAGTGGGTTACGTGGCGCGGCATGAGGTAGAGGCCATGAGGTCTTGGCTGGACCTAATCCACATGGCCCCTGCTTTTGGCTGACATGAAAGGGCTCCACATAGCTTTTTCTACTGCCCTCACACTTTGATTTGTTGGAGTTTAGGTAGCTCGTAGTTAAGGCATTGTAAATAGAGTTTGCAATGAGGTAGAATTAAAAGGGGGAGAGTAAAAGGGGAGAAAAGGGAGAGAGGTGATTTACCACATGGTGCACATGTGACATGAGTAGGTGAAGAGATAAGGACCAGCCCACTTGCATTGACTAAGCCAAGTCAATGATAAGCTTGGAAGGACAAGTGGGTGGTGGCTAAGTCTTAGGGGCGGCCATGAGTGCCACGTGTCCTAAAGGGACTTGCAAGTGGCTTGGAATGTCCCTTGAGAGTCCCTTAGAGATGTGCAACCAAGTACTATAAGTAAAGAGCTTCGAAAGAAGCTCATATCTCACTCTATTCATTGTTTGTACTACTTTGTGTGCTACACTTGTGAGAGCAACCAACTCTCTTCTTCTTTTAACATCAATAGGTTATGGGCCCACTCATGTGAGTTGCAAGTGAGAGTTCTTTGGTTGCTAAGTAGTTTGGAGGAGGTCTTGTAAGGCATTGTGTGTGTGAGGTGCACAAGGGTTGATTTGGAGCATTGGAGGTGGACATGGGCTGATTTAGAGCTTTGGAGGTGCACAAGTGCTTGTTTGGAGCTTTGGAGGTGCACAAGGGCTCATTTGGAGCCTTGGAGGTGCAAAGGAGCTCATTTGGAGCCTTTGAGGTGCACAATGGTTGATTTGGAGATTTGGGGAGGCACATAGAGTTGCAAGAGTGGTGGAGGTGCTCATTCAAAGCTTTTGGACCTTGTAAGTGTTCAAACATTGTGGATGTGCTTGCTTGCTCTCTAAAGGTGCTGATTTGAGTGATTGAGGTGCATAAGATGCACATTGGAGTCTAGGTGATGCTCTTTGAAGTCATTCAAGGCCATCTTTGCATGTAGGAGCAAAGAAAGGGGAGGTATACATGAGTGAGGTGCAAAGGTTTGCATTTGAGTTCATTGTGAGAGGACTTGAGTGCTTCAAGTGAACCATTGCACATTTGAGCTAGAAGGGACTCAATTTGATTGATTGGAGTGTGCACTCACACACTAGGGCCTTATAAGGGCTGATTTGCTAGTGGGAGGTGCTTACATGAGTATGAGAGCCTTGTAGGGGCTGATGTGAGTGTGAGAGGTGTGTAGAAACACCTTGGAGTCTAGAAGGGGCTCAAAGTGAGTGTAGAGTTGCCAATAGTGCACATTGAGAGCTTGGAGGGGCTGATCTTGGCATATTGAGTGTCACCATGGCTACATTTGAGAATGAGAGTAGTAGGACCATTGACAAGTTCAAGGGGGAGAACTTGAGCCTTTGGAAGTTCAAGATGGAGATGGTGTTGGAGTCCATGGACCTTTGGGAGATTGTAGAAGGCACGGAGAAGCCTCCACCAAGTGAAGACGACGATGAGGAGGGCATCAAGATGGATCCAAAGGCTATCAAGGAGTACAATCGCCGTGTGAAGAAGGCCATGTCCGTGATAGGGCTGAATTTGGTGGACAACCAACTTGCCCACATTCGGAATTGCAAGGGGCCAACGGAAGCATGGAAGACATTGTGCAACATCCATGAGACAAAGAGCTTGTCCAACATTCTCTTTATTCGTCGCAAGTTCTTTACCATCAAGATGCAAGAAGGTGATGACATGCTTACCCACATCAACCATGTGAGAGACCTTGCGGATCAACTCAATTGTTTGGATGTGCCCATCAAAGATGACGATGTTGTCATGACCTTGCTTGAGAGCTTGCCACCTTCCTTTGAGAACTTGATCACGGGCTTGGAGACCTTGCGGTTTGAAGACCTTACCATGGAGTTTGTGACGGCAAGGATGATGCATGAACTGTCCAAGCGCAAGGAGAAGGAGGTCCATGGAGATGATGCGGCTTTGGTATCAAGGCAAAACAGGGGGAGTAGCTCATTCTCACACGGAGAGCCCAAGGTGTATTTCAATTGTGGCAAGCCGGGCCACATTGCAAGATATTGCTACAAGGCAAAGAAGTGGGAGCGAGACAATGCAAACCAAGCCAAAGACAAGGAGGGTGCCAACCATGCAAAGGATGAAGATGACTACGCCTTTGCAACACAAGATGGACCCTATTCCAAGTCCATTTGCAAGTGGATCATGGATTCAGGTGCTACAAAGCACATGACACCTTACAGGGCGGCATTTGACACATATGAGGTAATTCCACCACGCAATGTGCATTTGGGTGATGATAGTGTTGTGCAAGCCATTGGAATGGGTTGCATTGTTGTTGAGGTGCTTGAAAGGGGGCGTTTGAAGAAGGTGACCATGAAGGATGTCCTTCATGTGCCCAAGTTGCAAGCAAACTTGCTCTCGGTGAGGAAGCTTGTGTCAAGTGGATTCAAGGTGCTATTCAATGTGGAGGGGTGCACATTGAAGGCTCCAAATGGCAATGTGCTTATAAAGGCACATCGTGAAGACAACTTGTTTCAAGTGACCTTCATCAAGGTCTTTGAAGCGGATTCGGCAAAGGTGGCGCAATCATCACCGAAGAGTGGTGCAATGGAGCTTTGGCATCGGCGACTTGGACATTTGAATGCAAGGAGTGTGTGCTTTCTTCAAAGCATGGTAAGCGGCATGAACCTTGGCAAAGATGACTTGTCCATGTCGTTTTGTGAAGGGTGTATGCAAGGCAAGCAACATAGGGCACCATTTCCAAAAGATGGAGGGACACCTGCGTCAAAGCCATTGGAGATTGTGCATTCGGATGTGTGCGGTCCTATGAGGACCACATCCATGGGTGGTGCAAGGTACTTTGTGACCTTCATTGATGACTTTTCAAGGCGCGTGTGGTTGTACACCTTGAAGACCAAGGGAGAGTGCCTTGAGAAGTTCAAGGAGTTCAAGGCACTTGCGGAGACGCAATCGGAGCACAAGATCAAGGTTTTCCGATCGGACAATGGAGGGGAGTTCATCTCCAAGGCCTTCCAACGCTACTTGAAGAAGCACGGCATCCAACGACAACCATCAACACTATACACACCACAACAAAACGGAGTTGCGGAGCGAGCCAATCGCACCATTGTGGAGATGGCAAGGAGCATGCTTCATGCTTAACGACTCAAGCTTTCATTTTGGGCGGAAGCGGTGGCCAATGCGGTGTACATTCGCAATCGGTGCCCCACTCGTGCTCTTGTTAGCATCACTCCACAAGAGGCTTGGAGTGGCCGCAAGCCATGCATTGCACACATGCGTGTGTTTGGATGCATTGCTTATGCCAAGGTGGTTGATGCAAAGAGAGGTAAGCTCGATGCAAAGGGTACCAAGTGTTTTTTTCTTGGCTATTGTGAGGGAACCAAGGCCTATCGTCTCATGTGCATTCAGACTAGGAAAATCATCAAGAGCCGTGATGTTGTGTTTGATGAGGAGAGCACTAGTGTTGGTGATGGTTTGGAGATGAGTCCAAGTGGGAGTAGTGAGGCACCTTTGTTGGTGTTGGTGGACGAATCTTCCAAACCAACTTCTTCTAGTGACCATGAGGATGCCAAGAAGGACAAGGAGGAGGATGAAGAAGAAGCAAAGGAGGAGACAAGCGAGGCGCATTCACCAACATCGTCATCAAGAGAAGGTGAAGGAGAGGGAGGCAGTCGCTATCCAAGACGAGAACGGCGTCCACTTGGAGAGTGGTGGAAGAACCACATCTTGCCGCAACAAGAAGTGGAACGGGCCAATGTGGCCAACCTTGAAGATCCATTGAGTTTGTGTGAGGCTTTGGAATCGGAGGATGCAACCAAGTGGGAGGCGGCCATGCAAGAAGAGTATGACTCCTTCATTGCTAATGGAACGTGGGAGTTGGCTCCCCTTCCAAAGGGCCGCAAGAGTGTTGGATGCAAGTGGGTGTTTCGCACCAAGAAGGATGCTACGGGAGAAGCTGTGCGCCACAAGGCAAGATTGGTGGCCAAAGGCTTCTTACAAGTTGCGGGAGTGGACTTCCATGAGACCTTTGCTCCCGTGGCCAAGTTCAACACCATTCGGTGCATCCTTGCACTTGGAGCCGCATTGGACTTGGAGATCCATCAAATGGATGTCAAGACGGCTTTCTTGAATGGAGATTTGAAGGAAGACATCTACATGAGCCAACCTCAAGGGTTTGAAGAGAAGGACATGGAGCATCTTGTGTGCAAGCTCAAGAAGTCCTTGTACGGGCTCAAGCAATCACCAAGGGCATGGTACCAACGCATTGACTCCTTCTTCATCAAGGAGGGCTTTACAAGGTGTGAAGCGGATCATTCCTTGTACATCATGCAAACGGGTGAGTTCTTGTTGATGGTGCTTGTGTATGTGGATGATTTGATCATCTTGGCTAGCCATCATGCCAAGTTAGGGTGGCTCAAGGCCAAGCTCAAGAGGGAGTTCCAAATGAGTGATCTCGGAGAGTTGAAGTATTGCCTTGGAGTGGCATTCGAGAGGAACCGCAACGCTCGCACCATCACCATGTGCCAAAGGAAGTACATCAAGGAGGTGCTCAAGCGATTCAACATGGAGGATTGCAAGCCCATTGGTACTCCACTTGATGTGAATGTGAAGTTGATGAAGCTCTCGTTGGAGGAGTTTGAGGCCATTGAAGGTGAGATGGAGGGAATTCCATACAAGGCGGGTGTTGGCTCATTGATGTATGCCATGGTGGCCACACGGCCCGATCTTGCATTTGCGGTGAGCATGGTGAGCCAATTCATGTCTAGGGCTGGTCCATCACATTGGAGTGCGGTCAAGCGCATCATGCGGTACTTGCAAGGTACCTTGGAGTTCAAGTTGTGCCTTGGAGTTAAGAGGCTATTGCGATGCGGATTGGGCGGGAGATACAAACGAGCGCCGTTCAACAACGGGGTATGTCTTCTTCGTTGGAGATGGTGCGATTTCGTGGAATTGCAAGAGACAACCAACAATTGCCTTGTCCACAACGGAGGCGGAGTACATGGCCACTAGCCAAAGCACCAAGGAAGCCATTTGGCTTCGCAAGCTTTTAGGTGATGTTGGGTGTGTCCAAGTTGATGCAACGACCATCATGTGTGATAACCAAGGGTGCATTGCATTGGCAAAGAACCCGACCCACCATTCACGCACGAAGCACATTGATGTTCAACATCACTTCATTCGTGAGAAGTTGGAGAGCAGCGAGATAAGCTTGAGGTATTGCCCAACAGAGGACATGGTGGCGGATGTGTTGACAAAGGCACTTGCGAAGGAGAGGCACCATCGATTAGCAAAGGCCATGGGATTGCGAGAGCGTAACTACTCGCAAAGTGGGAGTGTTGGAGTTTAGGTAGCTCGTAGTTAACCCCCGTAGGATGTTTGGTTTCGAGGGCAGAAACTGTACATGCTGTATTTTTTGGCAAAGTTTGCATACAACAGTGATTTTGAGCATTTTCCTTTCGGAGTTTTGAAGTGAATATTTTTTAAGTCATAGACGGTGAAGTCTGGAAGAGAAATATCAAATTTATTTATGAATCTAATATGTAGATAACTTTATAGAAAATCCCAAGTAAGAGGGGGTGTCATGTGCTCTGAAATCAGTATCTATAGAGGAAGAGAAGTATTGTACAGATGGTCAGAGCACAATTATAGGTCTGATCTAGAGATTGAGCGTCAGGGTTACTTTTTTTAGCCGGTTTTGGGGGGCAGTTGGTAACCTGTAAGTCCGGTCACTGCCAATGTGGTAGGTGACTGGAAAAAGACAGAACCAATGGGGGGTGAGGTGTGGGATGCCACAAGACATTGGCGACCAACTGCCTGAGCCCCCAGACTGCGGCATGGAGCGGTTACAGACTCAAAACGACAGGTACTGAGAGAAATGAAAGTGACTCGAATATTTTCCTTTGTCTGGTGACACAACTTGATTCGGTGAGAGATTCCCGACCCAGAAAGGCATATGCTCCGTGTAACCAAACATTCAGCAGATTCTAAATCAATGAACAGCAAGGAATGTGAAAAATTTCACATGGGAATGTGAACAATTTCACAAAACAAGTAGAGCACGTCCTAGGAGAACAACACAATAATCTGTGCAATCCAGCAAGAAAAGTAGCAATTACATAATGAAGTCTACTAAACAAAACCCTCAGCCCAAGGTCTAAAGAGTATATAGTAATTTCAGCACACAGCCAAGGACTAAAGAATATCAACTAGAGACAAGAAACCACAGCCAGGATTAGAAACCACAGATAATGCCTCAAGCCGGTGACAAACGTTTCAACCAGCTGCAAACTGTCACGAACAAAAATGAAATCTTTCACTCGTGTCCATGTCCACTGTGAAAGAACGAGAGAAGTGCCGAAATCCTGCTAACAAAAGTCTGAATGTGTGAAAGTCCCCACACTGAGTCACTACAAGGTGAGGTTCAAGGTAGGGGAATCTTCACAGAGACATCGAAGGAGGCTGGTCCTGATTTGGCAAACAGCAGAGTATCCCCCAGCTTGAACTTGTTTTTTGTGTAGAAGTTGTACCACCCTGAGTTGAAAAAACAAAACGTCTGCTTGGCGGTGACGCTAACAGAGGACTTCACAGGCATTTCGGCGATGGGGCCAGCGAGGGTGAAGAAGTGGTCATCGAACTGGTCGGTGCCGTAGGTCCGCCAATACAGAGTAGGGATGTCCTGCGTAGGGGACCAGAGAAACAGGTGTTAGAGAATTAGAATGCTGTACTCTATTGATAGAAATCGGATTGGTGGCATCCCATGCTGCTCATTGCTACGCTGCAATTCTAGGTGTAAACAATGGAGAGTACATCAGAAACTAACGCTGAACTCGATAAGTGACTCATAGAGGAGGACAGAAACATGTAGTAACAAAATTGCTTCTCTTTGCGGCATAAATAGATTCCACCCGGATTCGATTGGAAACCAACCGAGATAGAGGTCAAACTCCCAGTGAGCTGGAACCACGACCCTAAAACCATGTCCTCGAAGTTGCACTAAGAGTAGATTTCAATAAAACACCCTCCTGACTCCGAAAAAAAAAAACGCAAGACTTCCTGCACTCTTTGTGCACCTACTCAGAACCAGTCAACCCGAGACCACTTAGCCCCGTACCAAGCTAAAAATTTCAACACTCTGCACCGCAGTACAGTCCCACAACCGTAAGAATTTTTAAATTTTGCCACCTAACGGTAGCTACAACACACCACACCATGCATCACTCTACCCCAACTCAAGGCGACAACCTGGACAGAATTTAATGCAAGACTCATGACGGCAAATCAAAGAGACATAATTCCGTCAAAACCACTCCAGCTCACGATCACAGAAACACCTGCCGTAACCAAGCTAAATCTGACCCACAACATTCACAGACTACGAGCCTCGGAAGGAGCTCATCGAGTGAGAAGACAAGCTAACTTCTAAGAATGAAGCTAAAACTGGAAAGAACAAAGTGAAATGCGAAATCTACAGATTGCAAAAAGAAAATAACTTAGAAAAATTAAGTATTACTGATCCGATAGTGGTATCAGAATACTACCTGAGGCACCCTTCACATAAAAAACAGAGGAGCCACTCCTGTTTGAAAACGACAAATCACAAAAACTTAGCGACATATCACAAGAACGTAGTGACATATCACAAAAACTCAGACACTTCCTAAACTCCTGAGCACAAGAGAGGTGGACCAAAAAAAAAAACAGAGTCGTTACCAGCCGAGACCCGGTCCCCTTGTTGGTGTGTGAAGCACGGAGGGTCTTGCAGAATGTTGGCACCCACAGCGGCTGCGAAGGACCTCCTGGGCGAGCAGAGCTGGCGGCGGCCTGAACCGGCGCAGAAGCTCCAGTATTTTTCGTTGAGGTATTCGCAGGTGAAGGGCGATGGCGGTCGATCGTGACGGCGAGGGTGCAGTCGTCGACAACCTCAAAAACCAGGAGGTCTCCGATTGTGATGCCGTTGTCCGCGACAAATTCCCCCCAGCCGTCGCCAACGGTGAAAGCAGTCATCTTCGATCCCGGCTCAAATCGCTTCAGCTGTACCGGCCAAAGCTTCTCCGACTTCACCGGAATCATGTGCTGCGCATCCAGGATCCCAGGCCAGCCGGTTCGCAACGTGAAAGATTTGGGAATTTCCTACGAGATCCAACAACCCAATCAGCGTAGTACTTAGAATGTCGACTCCAATGAAACGCCATGGCGGAAATTCAGGTGACGGGACTTACAAGGCGGTGCAGCTCGGTGGCGCACAGCACAAGGGATGTGAAGTAGATCACCCCGCAGTCGTCTAGCTCACGGAGTAGGGAGGCGCGCGCGTCGTTTTCCACCTCTGGAGGGTTGAAATCGGCCATGGCGGAGATTGAGATGCGCCCTGGAAACAGAATGCGTCGGCGTCGGTGAGCGAAGGCGATAGAGAAGGCGGAGGACTGCGAGAGTTTGGGAAATTGGAGGAGATCGAAGGAGCGGGATGGGGGAAGAGAAGTGCGGCCTGGGGAAGAACATCCCACCTGAAGTGCCGAGAATGCACCGCCCTAGCAGCCACCATTAATTGGCGAGTGGGCTGAGGGCGCCGTCGCCGAGTTATGGCCCCGCAGCAACAACGTACTGGGGACTGGGGGTGGGGACAAAATCTCGGGACTGGGGGTGGGGACAAAATCTGGGGACTGGGGGCTCTTCACCAGCGTCTGCCCAATCTGCAACAACCGAGAGAGGGGGCCGACAAAATCAGAACTCAGAAGAGAATTTTCGAACGATGCGCTGGTTGGGACGAGTCCGCTCAAGGAGCTCAATTCCATACTCGTAAGTCGCTGCTTCATTTCCACCTCTACCATCTGATGCACAAGTGAAAAAAGCCAGATTTTCCAATGTTCAATCAGCGGCCTCATGCTCCCCAAACAGAGATGGGTACCCTGAGAAGCAATGAATGCCATTTGAGCTGCTCTTCAAGCCGAGACTGCACCAACATCCACTACTAATCAGAAGAAGAACTTGCAACTGGACTCAAAGAAGAAAAACCATAACAAATCACTCCATAACAAAGTCTCCAACCAGAATGTCTAGAGCACACCCTGCGCAGTGGAAGAATCACTCCTAATTACGAACATTCAGGTAACTGGCGTTTCACCTATGTAAGCATTTCGGACCAGTAAGCTTCTTACCAGAATAATAAATATTTTGGTGATGCTGATTAGTATGGGGTCAAAACCTGGCCGAGCAAAAGTCATGTGTAATATTATACTCACTTTTTTAATCTAGTCTGGAATCATCTGCTCACTATCGACATCTTCCCCAGTTGACGTTTGTGGCGGCTTAGGTCCGGCTCCAGGAGCTTGCTTCTTCTTGATACCACTTACAATGTCATCGATTCTCAAGAGCATGCTAGCAGCTTCTATCGCTGTCTTGAATGTTTGCGATTTTACTCCAAACGAGTCCCACACCTGAAGTCATCACAAATTGAAACAATGTTCCAAGGGAGATTAGCATAGTAGAACAAGTGTCAAATTCATAACACGTCTCATGTAACACAAGCAAAAAGCAGAATACTGAGAGCGGTTAAGAACTTACTCCAAGCTCTTTCATGTCGGTGATTTCTCCAGTATTGCCATCAATACCGACCTTAGGATTTTCAGCATTGGCATGCTGCGAACAAATACAGACATATAAATAGGATGATTCCTGACTAAAGAAAAAAACTCTTTCAAACTCGATCAAGAACATCCTTATAATGCAATGAAAAATAGATAACTCCAGTTTCGGGTTCACTCAGCACAGAACATGTGTGAATATAGAATCAGAAAGATTGATCATTGAATGTATCAATGGAGATCACAAGAAAAGTGAAAAAGTATACTTTGGCTTGTACAGCGGTCATGATCTGAATGACATTGACACCACAGTTTTGTGCAAGAGTTCTAGGAATCACTTCTAGAGCTTGAACCACTGCCCCGTATGGCCACTGCAATCAACCACATAATGTTCAGAAACAGAAGTAAGATTCCATTAATGTTGACAAAATGGAAACTTTACGACCCACCATCGATCCTCAACATAGAAAGCATGGACCGACTAGAATGCAACCTCGGAACAACCCAATAAAACACCTAGTTTGTTTATTACTCATATTACGAGGTCTTTATGCAAAGGGTAATCAACCTGTTCAACACCCTCAATTGACATGCTCTTCTTTTTCAAAAAAGCTGCAACAGCCATTTCTGAGGCTCCACCACCTGGAACCAACTTAGGGTCCTTAATAACATTCCGCGCTACTCCCATGGCATCCTGTCATACAAATTCAGTATCAGATCAAAACCGCACATCTTCGTGAACACTGTTACAAAGAACATAGGCCACTCAATGACAGGTAAACTGATTTTCTGGTAAAGGTACAGTAAGTGGGAGATCATACATATTGCCAAACAAGAAAAACATTGGCTGGTCATGAACCACCAACTTACCGCCAAGTTGCGCTCCACTTCATTTAGGATATCCTTGCTAGGTCCCCTCAACAAGACAGTACGAGCCTTTGGCTCCTTGCACTCAACGATAAAAGAAAAATATTCATCTCCAATCTTTTTGACCTCAAAAAGGCCACAAGTTACAACCAGTACCAACATCGCTCTCTTGAAGCTCTTCTGGCCGATTCACAATAGTGGCTCCACAAGCACGAGCGATACGGTTGTTGTCAGTCTTCCTTATTCTGCGAATGGCACTAATACCGGCCTTGCTGAGATAATGTGAGGCCACATCACTCAATCCGGACTCCGTAATCACCAAATCAGGCTTACATTTAATAATCTGAACACATAACTGCTCAATATACTCTTCTTCCATTCGCAGTAAAGTGGCCCTGCCAATCAAGGTAAACACAAATTAGACTTCTACAAAAAAAGACACTGGAATATCAGCTAAGTTGTCAAATACATTGGAGTAATTCAGACAACCAGGGAGAAAAAATCCTGAAACTGGCCAGGAGATGAAACTGATATATATCCTGAAACATACAACAAACTCATACTATGAACACGAAGTAGGTGCACTAAACATATGCGTGAAGGAGCCAAAGCTGAGTGGGCAGTTCCAAATGGAGATTTACCAGTCTTCCTCTTTCATGATCTCTGCATTTGTCTGATTCTCTCCCTTTTTGTACTCCAGAGGACAATCCAGAAGTATGACACGAGGGTTTAAAATCTTCCTTCGCATTTTCCCTGGGGAGACAACATCTTTGTTGAACATTACTCCCTTTAGAACTCTTGAGTCTTCCAACTGCCCTCCTGGAATCTTTTCCACCTTGATGTATTTCTTGATATAGACTTCTCGAAGGCCATTTCCCGCATCAACGGATATAACAGAGACCGAATCAATCGCCAAGTCCTGCATTGAAGAAATATCAATGAAAATTTCCACAAATAAAGTAAGATGCACTAAGATGATTCATTGCGCCCCAGAATACTCTGTATTGTGACCAGAAGTGAGTCAAAGACGGCAAAAAAACTTGTGTTACTATGTACTTGACTAGAATAATACACAATTTCAAATAATTTTAGTTCAAGGACTTACAGCAATAAGAGTTCCAAAGCGACTTGTAAACTTCGTGCCAAACTAACTCTTCCAAGCAACAAAGGAGCGCAGGCCTCAAAAAAATACAGGAGCTGACAATAGAGAGGCGTGCTGAGCGGGATTAGGCACCGAAACCGGCAAAGACATTGCAGCTTGGAACATCCAACAGTAGCGTCCCACACAAATGAAAGACCGAATCAACATGAGTACGAGGGTGTAAGATAAAATGAAAGCCTTTACTGAACGTTAAAAAAAAAAAGGGAAGGCCATCCGATGAGCCTACAGACCAAGCACGGGATCAAAGGTAGCTATCTGGAAAATGGCAACAACAAAATGCTTCACTCTTCCCTACTCCGATGTAGACAAAAAAGGCGGCCAGGGTGGAGCATTTCCCAACTCCTCGCACCGCTGAGCTTCTGTGGCAACCTTCTCAGCAGCTGTGGCGAAACTGCAGTGGCGCATCCCGGCTCCCACTGCCTCTTGGTGGTGTGTGGAAGACGACCTCTCCTCCCCAACCGCGCACATGCAGGGTTCGTTGCAAGACCTGGAAACAGAGCACTCCCACATTGCAAGGGCACGACCACGGAAACTGGTCAGGCACTTGTACGTGAATGAAAAAAATGGTAACAACTCTCCTGGCACATCCACCGATTTCCACATGCTGGGCAATACCAACGTGTGCGAAGTCTGCATACAACACAACATCGCCTCAGAGCTGACTGCCAGGACGAGTGCACAGGTGCTGAATTCCGGCGTAAGAGAAGGGGCCGACAAACTCTAGAGGCTGCTCTAGGCATGTCCTTCATCCAAGACGCTACCAAGTGCTTGCCCACAGCTATCTTGAACTGCATGTGGGATTTCACCTTCAAACCGAGAGCCTCCATCTGCGAGGAGTAGATAACGTAGGCATTGACCATACTCTGATCAACGATAAAAAAAAAAAGCTTGTGCCACCATTTGTGACTCTTCAACTGGGAGGAATAGTTAGCTCGAATCTGGTCTGTCACGTCGACTCCTCTCATGTATTCTTGGTACTGCGTATGGATTGGGGATGAGGGCACAATGAGCTGCCCACGCATACCCTTCACTCTTCGTAGCACAGCCAGTCCCGGTTCCCAAGGGTCGGCGGCTGTGCTCAACAGTGTCACAAGACACTTGTCTTGCCATGACACTGCGGCCATTTGCCTGTGATCGTGCATGCAAATGACCATGGAGCCCCTCAACTGGTTTTTCTCTTCACCAGCCCAGAGGCCGTGAGGCAAATTCTTACTCGTCCTCCTCACCGTACCAGTAGCCCACAGACCAAGCACCATGAGCTCATGAAACAAGTTCACCGAAGCGAACAGGTTGTCCACGACTAAGCAATGACAGCGATGTTCCAAACCTGCAATCATTCGCAGCACGACATGGTACCCTAGCCCGTGAAGACCAAGCCCCGTACCTTCACCAAAATAAACCTCGATGTTGGAAACAAACCTCGATTTGGAGCTGGCGAGAACCCAGCACTTGATCCCGAACCTGATAAGTTTATCTGGCATAAATTGCCTGATGAAACAGTATTTACCCTTATAAGGTATCACACACTCATCAACGGTAATCTCACGCTCGAGATTGTAAATCTCCCTGGATACACTCACAAACCTTTCAATGACCCATCGCGTCTTGGCAATCCGATCGAAGTGCCTTGAACCTACATCCCTCACTACCTCTTTGTTATCGACGAGGTGCAAGCATCTAAGGAGCTCCTCCCACCTAGCAAGACTCATGACGGAGGAAATAAGGGTGCAGTAAACGAACCCCTCTGTACGCATCCAATAGTGCCGAACAGAGGGGAGCCTTTTCACCCCCATCAGGATGCAGACCCCAAGCCACGCACGAAGCTCTGCAACGCAGACGTCTCGCCACCTGGGTCCTCCCTTCGTGCGTGTATCGCCCTGGACTCCAGTAAACTCCCTAGCGTATCGATTGGTCTCGAGGACAATTCGAGAAAGAGTCTCCTCGTTCCAGTACTTGTCGAAAATATCCTCCGGCTTTGGCAAGGCGGCACCCTGCTCAAAGCTACATCGTGGGGTGGGGCCACAAAAGTTGTCACTGCTCCCCAAGAGGGAGCAGCTTTCGGTGTCCCACGACTCTGGCCGGTAGAAGGCCTTGAGTTGCTCCATGTCAAGCCGAACCGGTTTGAAGGAGGCCGTGCTGCGGCACCAGCTCTCGAAGTCTTCCAGAACAGCTGCTCGGCGAGGGACAAAATCCGCACCGCACTCCTCATCTGAGCTCTCTACGAAGTCCTCATAGGCCGGCAGCCACTCCTCTCCTGAGGAGTCACCCTTCTCCCCACGCTGCATTTCCCCGGAATCAACCCCCCGCACCCCCTCATCTAAGAGCATCCAATCAGGTAGAGATGTGCGCACCTGCGGGAAGACGCTACGAGCCGTCGAGTCTTGCGTGCCGTCTGGCCCTTCTTCATCCGTTGGCACTCTGTAGTCGAGGATAGGCCTGTTCATACCGCGACCCAGGCCCCGCGCATTCTCTCCCACCCCCTCAGGCACCACCGGCACTCCCTCCTCGGCAACATCCCCTCCAACGTAGGTCTCATCCCCCATTGATGGCTGCGGGTTCTTCACCTGAAAACAGAACTGTCTCTTCGACCATCCGTATCCATGACCTGGCTCGCTGCCCTGTGCCCGTATCTCCGGCCCAACTGCCATGCGCACCTCAGTTAACTCGAAGTGCAAGTGGTCGTGGAAGCTGCCCAACTCACAGACGACCATCTTCTTTCCAGTCTTCCCATGCACGTACTCCGCTACGACGTCCTCCTGCGTCCACGAGGGGGTGTAGCCTGTGTGGAATGAACACGAAGACAAGAACCTGTTTGGGATAAGAAGTGCCCACCCGGCACGGTCCACACTCCAAGTTCCCTCCTCTACGGGCCGTGGCTCCACCTCGTCACCAACAGATTCTCGCACGCCCTCACTCCCTTTCGTGCCCGTCGGCGTCGTGGCACACCAGTCGGGCTCCTCCCACTCTTGCAACTCGAAATCCAGATTGAGCGTCCCCATACTCTCGGCGGTCACCTGCGACTCCGGTGCTTGATACTCCTGCAGCACATTCCATATGGCTACGTCGGCGTCTTCCTTCTCCTGCCACTCGTACTCAAGAGCCCGCCTTGCCCGTGTAGTCGCTCCCACTGCAGCAGTTGGCCTCGGCAGATCCGGCCTCAACCACTTCTGTGGCTTCCGCGGTCTGGGCTCCTTAGATTTCCCCTTCTCCGATAGTTCAGCTTCTTCTTCTTTTGCCCTGCCACTCTCGGCACACAACAACGTCAATCATAAACAGTGGACATCAATTTAGCCCAACCATGACACGCACTGCCATAGTTTCAGGGGTGAGAAGACTGAACGGTGTCATTTACAGAGCTACTTTTGCAGCAACAGCAGCAGAGAATCAGACTGAAGTGTCCAATGTTGTCCCAAAATCAGAATTCGAAATATCAATGCTTTATAGATCAACTCTAACATATGACCCCAAGAACAAAAACAAGAGTGGAAAAAACCTTGGAGACGAATATTCAGCCCTCAATGCAAGCAAGGTCATCTACAGATTGCAAAAATTCTAGAAGTCGAAAGAATTTGAGTCTCTTACTCCAGCTCACGACATTGTTTGATCACAGGACTGAAACGAAGAATGTAAGACAGTCGGGCAAAAATTAAAGAAAAAATGGATCCTCACCACCGCCCCAGCATCACCAAAACTAAACCTCTCGCATGGACACCGAAACCATGACCTCGTGGAGACATCCAAATCCTACAACACGAGGCTAAACCCCTACCCACAGAACCCCCGCCCAAGGTCGAAAACGCAACCATAAAACCTGGAAACTTGCCACAAAAATCACTTCAAAAATCCCAACGACACCCTCAATCATAAACAGTTGACTTCAGATAGATCCCAACCATGACACGCAATTTTGCCATTGAAATAGGGGGGTTCGCTACATCACCTTTGTTCTGTGCTGCTAGGCCTCGTAGAGGATCCCCCCGATTCCCTTCCCCTGCCTTGGCCCCCGCGTTTTCTCCATGGACTCCGATAAGCGTCCCCTGCTGCAGCCCTACCTCTCCCCCGCAACCTCCCTCGCCTGAAGCCCCCCCAATCTCCTTCCGCTTCCGACCGCCCTTCTTCGCACCTCCTGCCAAAAACACATCAACGCCCATCTCCCCGACCCCCCTTTCAGCTGCAGCCCCGTTTTCTTTTCTGGCCCGTGGCTTCCTCGGCCTCTTCGTCGTCTCCTTTCCACTTGCAAGGCCAGCTTCGAACTCGGTGATCCCCTTTTTCTGCCGGGGCTTCCTCGTCTTCTTTGCAACTGTAGGGCCAGGGTCGCATCCCTGCTTCACCAACCTCACTCGCGGCTTCCTCGTCTTCTCTGCAGCTATCGGGCCAGGGTTGCATCCCAGCTTCACCAGCTTCACTCGCGGCTTCCTCATCGTTTTTGCAACTGTTGGCCCTGGATCGCATCCGAGCTTCAGCTTTCTCTCTCGCGACTTCCTGGCTTGATCCCTGCCCCCTCCCTCCTTGTTTGATCCGCGCCCCATGTGTGTCTGATGCGGATCCTCCACTTCGATCCCATCCTTCGCATCCCTGTTCTCGGATTCGTCCTGCACAAATCCCACCCGACAGTCCTCATAAGCCTCATGAGTCTTGCTCCTCAAACCACCTAACGTAAGCCATCATACAATCCAGCACTTCTTCACACAAAGAGGTCTATGGTTCTCGAATCTCAACTTCTGTCACACCCAATCCACTGCAACATGCGCACTCACCCAGATGCGATACAACAGGAGATAAACCACCATAACGAATCAACAGTAGGCCACTACCGAGTAAGGCACCAACTCACACACACAGATAACATCATGGATAACACATGCCAACAAAATCTTGTAACATCAAACCAACACACTGGCCGAGCAAAACTCTGAAGTCGACAAATTCACCTCCTAAAACCATATCACACAGACCCGTCACATAAAAAACACAGCAAACCACGAATTCCATGTCACCAAGCCCATACGCACGTAAACCACCTCATTAAAAACCCAATCCGTAAACCTATAAAAACTTCCAAAGTCCAGCACCTGAATGAGCACCACAAATCACAGCATTCCAGTACAACGCTAACACATGAAAAAATTATGAACCCGTAAACCCTTGTATTTGGAAAATGCAGAGCCCTAAACCCTAATGCTAATGCTCGTACTATCCCACCCTGAGAGCACTGTCATTCGAAAAACACTGTTGGCATCAGAATTCTTACCAGATCCGTGAAGAGCTTCACCCCCATCATCTCCTGCGTTGCCCTCGCCCCCCCTCGAACTGGGGGCGCCGACATCCCGACCACCATCGACTCCGGGGACAGGAGTGCCCCTGCCCTCGCGCGCTGTTTCAGGGACATCGCCTTGGTGTGCTCCATGCCCGGGGAAAATGCAGTCCCGCAAACGCTTGGTGACGAAATCTGGAAACACCCCCCGATCCCTCCACCCCAGCAGTCGCGCCGTGTGCCGGTACCACAGGTACCTGCTCCTCTCGTCACCTGTGAAATCTCCCCTCCGGTTCCAAGCCCTCGGCCGCGGCTCTCGCTCCAGGTTCTCTGCGCGCAACAATCCGACCACCTTCGCGGCGGTAGCCTCGGATCTTCCCTGCGAGATCACCCAATTCCGCAGCGCCTCTATGGCTCCTACACGCCCATCTCCATCAGCTTCCTCTCCTTGAAAGCCCACCTCCATGTCCTGAAACAACTCCTGCAATCCCTCGCTGAACTGCTCCACCCCTTCCATAACATCGACCCCTCTCTGAGACTCCCTTCCAAATCCCAAGACACCCCCATCATTCAATTTCAAACCGTCATGAGTGGCCGCCATCCCCTCACCCAACACTCCCTGCCGTCAATCCAGAGATTTCTACAATGAAGGCAACCTCGCTCTCACGCATCTGCAAACCAAGACATTGAAGTGGAGAGACGAAGTGACCCTGGGATCCAATGCTCCTCTGTCTCGCGCCACTAGAGTAGGGTAACCGTTTTCCTCACCTGCACAGCCGGTCACCTCGTCTTCGCTGGCATACTGGTGTCAGGTATTGAGGCTACTATACACTGCGCCGTCCCAGCCTCTCTCCACTGTATTGTACAGAGAATACACTGTTCCGGGGTCTCCACAGGACAGAATTTAATTATTTTTAAATTTTTAAAAATATGTTCACTAAGTATAGACCTTCGCCTACATTTTCTTTTCCACGTATTTTGGCAAATACAATAAGCATAATGGCGAAATCAGTTGAATACAGTGGGCGTAGACCATAATCTGGATGCAACATCCTATGGGGGTTAAGGCATTGTAAATAGAGCTTGCAATGAGGTAGAATTAGAAGGGGGGAAGTAAAAGAGGAGAAAAGGGAGAGAGGTGATTTACCACATGGTGCACATGTGACATGAGTAGGTGAAGAGATAAGGACCAGCCCACTTGCATTGACTAAGCCAAGTCAATGATAAGCTTGGAAGGACAAGTGGGTGGTGGCTAAGTCTTAGGGGCGGTCATGAGTGCCACGTGTCCTAAAGGGACTTGCAAGTGGCTTGGAATGTCCCTTGAGAGTCCCTTAGAGATGTGCTACCAAGTACTATAAGTAAAGAGCTTCGAAAGAAGCTCATATCTCACTCCATTCATTGTTTGTACTACTTTGAGTGTTACACTTGTTAGAACAACCAACTCTCTTCTTCTTTTAACATCAATATGATTTGCCCAAGATCCTAGTGGGGGCAACGCGTCAGCTTAACCTCCTCTATAAAATTCTTCCTCGAATTCAAGAGCAGTGGCTTCACATGGACGTCGAGCTTGAGGGGCAGCACATGAGGTGTACGTCCAATTCAGGCCTCCACCACCTCCTATCTTGGAATTCTTGTCAGGACATTTTTGCTCATTTCTTTTCTAATACACTATTCTTTCAAAATGACTCACTTCATTGTGCATCTCATGTGTGGGACTTGCCTTAGAACTCATTTTCTAATCTAAAACTGATTTTAGAACATAGAGGTGGTTACGATTGCAAGTCACCTTTCTCCCAATCTACAGTAGAATTTTGCGGAATTCTTTCTGCAAAAGCTTCTCTCAAACTTAGAGTATGATCCATATCCACTAAACGTACCGTGTACATGAATCACACTCTCCTAGATTCAATTTTCTATTGCTGCACTACTTTAGTCAACACTCCATTTTGTCATTCAAACTCTTTTCTTTGCACTATTCAGCCAATTGAATCCACATCTAACACCACAAGAGAGTACACACCCATGGATTCTCATCTTTTCTCATCACCCTCCATGCATCAAATAAGTGAAACAATTCCAACCAGAGTCTATAATTAGCTCCAAGTATTTTTGCACAATTTTAGGGACGCCGCACTACCTCTCACCCATGCCCACGGCTATGGCCACAAGCATTTGGGGCTTGCGTAGCATTGAAAGGCCTTAGAAATGAACTCTCCACCATTGTCCGATCACAACGCCTTAGTCTTGTGCTCCGCTGGCATCTCTGCACGTGCCTTGAACTCCTTGAACTTCTCAAGGCACTCTCCCTTCGTCTTCAAGGTGTCCTTGCAAAGTCATCAGTGTAGGTCACAAAGTACCTTGCACCACCCTTGGATGTGGTCCTCATAGGACCGCACACATCCTAATGAACAATCTCTAATGCTTTAGACGCATGTGTCCCTCCATGCTTTGGAAATTGTGCCCTATGTTACTTGCCTTGCAAACACCCTTTGCAAATCACGACATGGACAACTCATCATAGCCAAGGTTCATGCCGCATACCATGCTTTGAAGAAAGCGAAAACTCCTTGCATTCAAATGACTAAGTCGCCGATGCCAAAGCTCCATTGCACCATTCTTTGATGATGATAGCGCCACCATTGCCGAATCGGCTTCAAAGACCTAAGTCAAGGTCACTTGAAACAAGTTCCGTTCCCAAGGTGCCTTTGCAACCACATTGCCATTTGGAGCCCTCAATGTGCACCCATTCACATTGGATAGCACCTTGAATCCACTAGACACAACCTAGCTCACCGAGAGCAAATTCGCTTGCAACTTGGGCACATAAAGGACATCCTTCATGGTCACCTTCTTCAAACGCCCGCTTTCAAGCACCTCAACAACAATGCAACCCAATCCAATGGCTTGCACAAAACTATTGTTGGAGTTTAGGTAGCTCGTAGTTAAGGCATTGTATATAGAGTTTGCAATGAGGTAGAATTAGAAGGGGGGAAGTAAAAGGGGATAAAAGGGAGAGAGGTGATTTACCACATAGTGCACATGTGGCATGAGTAGGTGAAGAGATAAGGACCATCCATTGCATTGACTAAGCCAAGTCAATGATAAGCTTGGAAGGACAAGTGGGTGGTGGCTAAGTCTTAGGGGCGGCCATGAGTGCCACGTGTCCTAGAGGGACTTGCAAGTGGTTTGGAATGTCCTTTGAGAGTCCCTTAGAGATGTGCTACCAAGTACTATAAGTAAAGAGCTTCAAAAGAAGCTCATATCTCACTCCATTCATTGTTTGTACTACTTTGAGTGTTACACTTGTTAGAGCAACCATCTCTCTTCTTCTTTTAACTTCAATAGGGTAAATATTACAATTGCTACCTTGATCCATGAAAAGTTTGTAGTATTGTACATTTGTTGTCCACGTTTAGAGGTCAAATATTTAGGTGCCCTTTATGTTACCTAGTTTGCTATTTGTTTTTGGAACTACGCTCCAATTAACATTAGTAATTACCAATTCGGAAATACAAACCTTTCTTCTTTCACCAGAATTATGTAGTATACATGAGACTCTTGTCTGGGTACTTTCCTAAGGTGTCACTAGAACTCCATAACTTAATTTGTTCAATAGACAAATTGTTAAAAAGTAGTTAAATGTTAGGTGTCTTTAAACATGCCTCGGCATCATGCCCCTAGCAAGCAAGGCCCTACTATTTGTTAGATATTGCGCTTGACCTCGCTACTAAGACGACAAGACTTTCACAAGCGAGTTCCATAAGTTCCTTGGTGACTTAGGCACCTCATATTCCTGGTCATAATCCCCTCTATGCAGTGCACCAAGACGTCCTACATCTAGACCTTCTAACACCACTAAGTGATATATATACAACTTTCGCTGCAATTTATTGAGATTAAAAGAAGAAGAGAGATGGTTGCTCTAACAAGTGTAGCACACAAAGTAGTACAAACAATGAATGGAGTGAGATATGAGCTTCTTTAAAAGCTCTTTCCTTATAGTACTTGGTTGCACATCTCTAAGGGACTCTCAAGGGCCATTCCAAGCTACTTGCAAGTCCCTCTAGGACACGTGGCACTCATGGCCGCCCCTAAGACTTAGCCACCACCCACTTGTCCTTCCAACCTTATCATTGACTTGGCTTAGTCAATGCAAGTGGGCTGGTCCTTATCTCTTCACCTACTCATGCCACATGTGCACCATGTGGTAAATCACCTCTCTCCCTTTTCTCCCCTTTTACTTCCCCCCTTCTAATTCTACCTCATTGCAAACTCTATTTACAATGCCTTAACTACGAGCTACCTAAACTCCAACACTCCCACTTTGCGAGTAGTTACGCTCTCGCAATCCCATGGCCTTTGCTAATCGATGGTGCCTCTCCTTCGCAAGTGCCTTTGTCAACACATCCGCCACCATGTCCTCCGTTGGGCAATACCTTAGGGTGATCTCGCTGCTCTCCAACTTCTCACGAATGAAGTAATGTTGAACATCAATGTGCTTCGTGCGTGAATGGTGGGTCGGGTTCTTTGCCAATGCAATGCACCCTTGGTTATCACACATGATGGTCGTTGCATCAACTTGGACACACCCAACATCACCTAAAAGCTTGCGAAGCCAAATGGCTTCCTTGGTGCTTTGGCTAGTGGCCATGTACTCCGCCTCCGTTGTGGACAAGGCAATTGTTGGTTGTCTCTTGCAATTCCACGAAATGGCACCATCTCCAACGAAGAAGACATACCCCGTTGTTGAACGGCGCTCGTTTGTATCTCCCGCCCAATCCGCATCGCAATAGCCTCTTAACTCCAAGGCACAACTTGAACTCCAAGGTACCTTGCAAGTACCGCATGATGCGCTTGACCGCACTCCAATGTGATGGACCAGCCCTAGACATGAATTGGCTCACCATGCTCACCGCAAATGCAAGATCGGGCCGTGTGGCCACCATGGCATACATCAATGAGCCAACACCCGCCTTGTATGGAATTCCCTCCATCTCACCTTCAATGGCCTCAAACTCCTCCAACGAGAGCTTCATCAACTTCACATTCACATCAAGTGGAGTACCAATGGGCTTGCAATCCTCCATGTTGAATCGCTTGAGCACCTCCTTGATGTACTTCCTTTGGCACATGGTGATGGTGCGAGCGTTGCGGTTCCTCTCGAATGCCACTCCAAGGCAATACTTCAACTCTCCGAGATCACTCATTTGGAACTCCCTCTTGAGCTTGGCCTTGAGCCACCCTAACTTGGCATGATGGCTAGCCAAGATGATCAAATCATCCACATACACAAGCACCATCAACAAGAACTCACCCGTTTGCATGATGTACAAGGAATGATCCGCTTCACACCTTGTAAAGCCCTCCTTGATGAAGAAGGAGTCAATGCGTTGGTACCATGCCCTTGGTGATTGCTTGAGCCCGTACAAGGACTTCTTGAGCTTGCACACAAGATGCTCCATGTCCTTCTCTTCAAACCCTTGAGGTTGGCTCATGTAGATGTCTTCCTTCAAATCTCCATTCAAGAAAGCCGTCTTGACATCCATTTGATGGATCTCCAAGTCCAATGCGGCTCCAAGTGCAAGGATGCACCGAATGGTGTTGAACTTGGCCACGGGAGCAAAGGTCTCATGGAAGTCCACTCCCGCAACTTGTAAGAAGCCTTTGGCCACCAATCTTGCCTTGTGGCGCACAGCTTCTCCCGTAGCATCCTTCTTGGTGCGAAACACCCACTTGCATCCAACACTCTTGCGGCCCTTTGGAAGGGGAGCCAACTCCCACGTTCCATTAGCAATGAAGGAGTCATACTCTTCTTGCATGGCCGCCTCCCACTTGGTTGCATCCTCCGATTCCAAAGCCTCACACAAACTCAATGGATCTTCAAGGTTGGCCACATTGGCCCGTTCCACTTCTTGTTGCGGCAAGATGTGGTTCTTCCACCACTCTCCAAGTGGACGCCGTTCTCGTCTTGGATAGCGACTGCCTCCCTCTCCTTCACCTTCTCTTGATGACGATGTTGGTGAATGCGCCTCGCTTGTCTCCTCCTTTGCTTCTTCTTCATCCTCCTCCTTGTCCTTCTTGGCATCCTCATGGTCACTAGAAGAAGTTGGTTTGGAAGATTCGTCCACCAACACCAACAAAGGTGCCTCACTACTCCCACTTGGACTCATCTCCAAACCATCACCAACACTAGTGCTCTCCTCATCAAACACAACATCACGGCTCTTGATGATTTTCCTAGTCTGAATGCACATGAGACGATAGGCCTTGGTTCCCTCACAATAGCCAAGAAAAAAACACTTGGTACCCTTTGCATCGAGCTTACCTCTCTTTGCATCAACCACCTTGGCATAAGCAATGCATCCAAACACACGCATGTGTGCAATGCATGGCTTGCGGCCACTCCAAGCCTCTTGTGGAGTGATGCTAACAAGAGCACGAGTGGGGCACCGATTGCGAATGTACACCGCATTGGCCACCGCTTCCGCCCAAAATGAAAGCTTGAGTCGTTAAGCATGAAGCATGCTCCTTGCCATCTCCACAATGGTGCGATTGGCTCGCTCCGCAACTCCGTTTTGTTGTGGTGTGTATAGTGTTGATGGTTGTCGTTGGATGCCGTGCTTCTTCAAGTAGCGTTGGAAGGCCTTGGAGATGAACTCCCCTCCATTGTCCGATCGGAAAACCTTGATCTTGTGCTCCGATTGCGTCTCCGCAAGTGCCTTGAACTCCTTGAACTTCTCAAGGCACTCTCCCTTGGTCTTCAAGGTGTACAACCACACGCGCCTTGAAAAGTCATCAATGAAGGTCACAAAGTACCTTGCACCACCCATGGATGTGGTCCTCATAGGACCGCACACATCCGAATGCACAATCTCCAATGGCTTTGACGCAGGTGTCCCTCCATCTTTTGGAAATGGTGCCCTATGTTGCTTGCCTTGCATACACCCTTCACAAAACGACATGGACAAGTCATCTTTGCCAAGGTTCATGCCGCTTACCATGCTTTGAAGAAAGCACACACTCCTTGCATTCAAATGTCCAAGTCGCCGATGCCAAAGCTCCATTGCACCACTCTTCGGTGATGATTGCGCCACCTTTGCCGAATCCGCTTCAAAGACCTTGATGAAGGTCACTTGAAACAAGTTGTCTTCACGAGGTGCCTTTATAAGCACATTGCCATTTGGAGCCTTCAATGTGCACCCCTCCACATTGAATAGCACCTTGAATCCACTTGACACAAGCTTCCTCACCGAGAGCAAGTTTGCTTGCAACTTGGGCACATGAAGGACATCCTTCATGGTCACCTTCTTCAAACGCCCCCTTTCAAGCACCTCAACAACAATGCAACCCATTCCAATGGCTTGCACAACACTATCATCACCCAAATGCACATTGCGTGGTGGAATTACCTCATATGTGTCAAATGCCGCCCTGTAAGGTGTCATGTGCTTTGTAGCACCTGAATCCATGATCCACTTGCAAATGGACTTGGAATAGGGTCCCTCTTGTGTTGCAAAGGCGTAGTCATCTTCATCCTTTGCATGGTTGGCACCCTCCTTGTCTTTGGCTTGGTTTGCATTGTCTCGCTCCCACTTCTTTGCCTTATAGCAATATCTTGCAATGTGGCCCGGCTTGCCACAATTGAAATACACCTTGGGCTCTCCGTGTGAGAATGAGCTACTCCCCCTGTTTTGCCTTGATACCAAAGCCGCATCATCTCCATGGACCTCCTTCTCCTTGCGCTTGGACAGTTCATGCATCATCCTTGCCGTCACAAACTCCATGGTAAGGTCTTCAAACCGCAAGGTCTCCAAGCCCGTGATCAAGTTCTCAAAGGAAGGTGGCAAGCTCTCAAGCAAGGTCATGACAACATCTTCATCTTTGATGGGCACATCCAAACAATTGAGTTGATCCGCAAGGTCTCTCACATGGTTGATGTGGGTAAGCATGTCATCACCTTCTTGCATCTTGATGGTAAAGAACTTGCGACGAATAAAGAGAATGTTGGACAAGCTCTTTGTCTCATGGATGTTGCACAATGTCTTCCATGCTTCCGTTGGCCCCTTGCAATTCCGAATGTGGGCAAGTTGGTTGTCCACCAAATTCAGCCCTATCACGGACATGGCCTTCTTCACACGGCGATTGTACTCCTTGATAGCCTTTGGATCCATCTTGATGCCCTCCTCATCGTCGTCTTCACTTGGTGGAGGCTTCTCCGTGCCTTCTACAATCTCCCAAAGGTCCATGGACTCCAACACCATCTCCATCTTGAACTTCCAAAGGCTCAAGTTCTCCCCCTTGAACTTGTCAATGGTCCTACTACTCTCATTCTCAAATGTAGCCATGGTGACACTCAATATGCCAAGATCAGCCCCTCCAAGCTCTCAATGTGCACTATTGGCAACTCTACACTCACTTTGAGCCCCTTCTAGACTCCAAGGTGTTTCTACACACCTCTCACACTCACATCAGCCCCTACAAGGCTCTCATACTCATGTAAGCACCTCCCACTAGCAAATCAGCCCTTATAAGGCCCTAGTGTGTGAGTGCACACTCCAATCAATCAAATTGAGTCCCTTCTAGCTCAAATGTGCAATGGTTCACTTGAAGCACTCAAGTCCTCTCACAATGAACTCAAATGCAAACCTTTGCACCTCACTCATGTATACCTCCCCTTTCTTTGCTCCTACATGCAAAGATGGCCTTGAATGACTTCAAAGAGCATCACCTAGACTCCAATGTGCATCTTATGCACCTCAATCACTCAAATCAGCACCTTTAGAGAGCAAGCAAGCACATCCACAATGTTTGAACACTTACAAGGTCCAAAAGCTTTGAATGAGCACCTCCACCACTCTTGCAACTCTATGTGCCTCCCCAAATCTCCAAATCAACCATTGTGCACCTCAAAGGCTCCAAATGAGCTCCTTTGCACCTCCAAGGCTCCAAATGAGCCCTTGTGCACCTCCAAAGCTCCAAACAAGCACTTGTGCACCTCCAAAGCTCTAAATCAGCCCATGTCCACCTCCAATGATCCAAATCAGCCCTTGTGCACCTCCAATGCTCCAAATCAGCCCTTGTGCACCTCACACACACAATGCTTCACAAGACCTCCTCCAAACTACTTAGCAACCAAAGAACTCTCACTTGCAACTCACATGAGTAGGCCCATAACCTATTGAAGTTAAAAGAAGAGAGATGGTTGCTCTAATAAGTGTAGCACACAAAGTTGTACAAACAATGAATCGAGTGAGATATGAGCTTCTTTCGAAGCTCTTTACTTATAGTACTTGGTTGCACATCTCTAAGGGACTCTCAAGGGACATTCCAAGCCACTTGCAACTCCCTCTAGGACACGTGGCACTCATGGCCGCCCCTAAGACTTAGCCACCACCCACTTGTCCTTCCAACCTTATCATTGACTTGGCTTAGTCAATGCAAGTGGGCTGGTCCTGATCTCTTCACCTACTCATGCCACATGTGCACCATGTGGTAAATCACCTCTCTCCCTTTTCTCCCCTTTTACTTCCCCCCTTCTAATTCTACCTCATTGCAAACTCTATTTACAATGCCTTAAATATGAGCTACCTAAACTCCAACAAAAAGAAGTTCTATAATTAAAGAGCTTGGAAAAGAACTCATATCTTACTCCTCATCATTCACTACTTTGTGTGCTACAATTGTTACAACAAACTTCTTTCTACTCCTTTCAATCTCATTAGGTTATGGGCCCACTCATTTGAGTTGTAAGTGAAAGTTTTGAAGCTGCTAAGTAGTTTGGAGGAGGTCTTATCGGGCATTGTGTGTGTAAGATGCAAAAGGGCTAGTTTAGAGCCGTGGAGGTGCACAAGAGCTAATTTTGAGCTTTAGGGGTCCCCTACTTCGGATTTTGAGATTTGAAAAGGCACGTAGATTGTGGTTAATGTGCACAATCAATGCTTTCCAATCTTGAAAGTATTCAAGCATGCTGAATGTGCTAGCTTGTTCTCTAGTGAAGCTCATTTAAGCCATTCATATGCTTACATGCAAATGGCTTAAGATGTCTCTTTCAAGTCAATTAGTGATGTGTAACCAAGTATTGTAATTCAAGACCTACATAAGAAGGCTATATTATAGTATATTCATTGTTTGTACTATTTTGTCCACTACACATGTGAAAGCAACTTCCCATCTACCGTGCTTAAGGTTGTTATTTTATAAGAAGCACAATTGTGAACAATTCCGTTAAAAATTATGATCGATCATTTTATTGACTAAGAATCTCTGGTTGTTGCCTTCTATAAGACCACTATGTTGCTCTCTAGAAGGCACTTTTACAATCAAATTAATGCAACTTTGTGCCAAAAACAAAGAAAGCGTACACTCTATCATCTGACAAACATATACTAATTGTTAAAAATCCATGACGTTGAATGGCAAAATCCTAGTAAAAATAAATCTTTGAAAACACAAAATGTTGCTAAAATAGGCAACACTTATTAAAATGAAGTTCAGTGACTTAGAATTTTATATGGGTATATTTACATTATATTTCCTGGTATCATGGCATATTGACACTCTAAATATGTGGTTTAGCTCTTATCTTAACCCCTAAATGGTCAAGGTCCTAGTATGGGCTTTTTGAAATTTTGGGCAAGATCCAACGATGTCAATTTTGGATATAAGTTTATGAAATTTTTTGTGTACATAGGGAATTGCAAGAGCTTTGTGAAAGACTAAAGTATAATTCTTCTTTGCACTAGACATTGAAAAAAAAATTCATGGTGCCCAAAGCCGTTTTTCCTACTTCTCAGGAAGTTCCAAAATTTTGATACATTCTTTAACTACATTTGGGATTTTTGGTGCAAGTAACTAACATGATTAGTTTTGAGATTATAATAAATTAAAAATCTTATATTGTGGAAGATTTTCATTTTGTAAGGAACCAAAGTTTGTTCATTTTACCTTAGAGAATGAGAGGAGGGGCACACTATAGCCAAGTTTAGGTGAATTAATATTGAGATAGTTGAGATTTTCAACCTTCAATTGGAAGTGTTCAATTGAATTATATATAGGTTGCAGAAGTAGTTGAATTTAATCAACCCAATTGAATTAATTCAATTTAATTGAGAATTTTCATCTTCTAGTCCAATGTTTTTTTTTAATTGTGGAGTGCAGATAAGTTAAAATTATTAGGTGGACCAGATATCATTATTCATCAACGAACATTTTGACCTTTAACAAGTAATAGTCATTTCATTGCAATTATTGATCAGTGTGTTATTTACACCATCTAAGTATTTAATTTTTAATCAATTGGATAAATTACTTACATATAATATTTTGGAGTTGATTGATATTATTTGCATCTCCATTAAACTCTTGGGCAGATGCATCTTCATTGAAAAAAACTTCAAAAAAATTAAATGCAAAATTGGCATCATAGGCACCTATCTAAATTCTCAATGTCCTCTACATTGAATACAGTACATTCACTTTATTGGTAAAATGGTTTTATTAGAAATGAATTTTATTCATCACAATTCCAAATGTACATTAATTTTCGGAAGTTCAAATGTTGTAGCTTATAAGGTTAATCTTGTAGTTATTTCATAACTAGAAATTCACTATCAAGTGCATAAGGCATAGTACAAGGTTAAGGTACTAGTATACTACTCTTAATTTTCAAGGTAAAATAGACACCTACACTAAAACTTGATGAAATATTCCAAATGCGTTTTGATTATTGAATTTGAACCTTACGAAATTGTTGTAGAATTGATTGTAAAATAACCCTAAATATTTGAGAAAAGCCAAACCAATGGATACAAATTCCAGTAACAAAGTAAGTCGTTCCAATGTTTTTTTTTTAGGTTACAAACAATATAGTTCTGACAACTAATTTGTGATGTGACCTCGTGTTATAAGTATGCAATGCAAATACTTTCTCTTGATAAACAACCATCAATATTGTGGACATTTTCAACATTGCGTATTGCAACGTTTGTATATGTCTCTAAAAGTTATGTGAGATGTATTGGAAGACGTATGGAATAAGAAAGGAAGACATTCTCATGGTCCCTTGCAATGTCATATTGGATGTTTGAATGGTCACTAGAGCATGCCTTAGAAGACGTCTACGTATAGACATCCCATACAAGTCGTCACAAATGTTTTCTAGGTCGTTTGTGCAATGACGTCCGCTCAAACATCTTTTCAAACGCCAAATTAAACATCATCTATAGCATCTTCGCAAACATCTTCTCAAACGACATAGCATACATCATCTTGAACATCCTCTCGAACATTCCCCCAAATATATACTAAGACATGCTCAAAACCATCCTCCACTACATCACATGAGCAGTACCATGTTTCAAGTGTTGTCTCGGCAGGCGTTGCTTTAGTTCAAAAGACATCAATTGAGACATCCATGAAGACATCGTGGATGTCTGCCTACACATCTCGGATGTCTTCTCTGATGTCTATCAAGAATATATTTTGAGTATAAAAACCCCAAAATGATGCTGACATGGCATGCCACGCCATTTTCTCGGATTTATGTTGGATTTCCGGCTTGCTATGCCATGCCACGTCGGATTTTCCTTTGTGCCACATCGGACTTCAGCACCACTAAATGATTGTTTGTGGGACCACGGAAAGTCCACATCCTAATGAAATTCTTTGCAATGTGGCACTACCCCTTTACTTCGCGTTCATGTGTCTTTGACGTCGCTCCGAAGTTGCTCACACTTTACCCTCCCAAAATTACCTCTAGACATCTTAGATAGAATTTAGACGTTTTCGCGTCTTTTGGAATGTCTCCATAGATATCCACGTTGTCTAAGGTGTCTTCATGCTTGCAAAACATCACCATAGATGTCTTCGTCTTTTCGGAGACACTTCTCAAGACATGACAAAAAAACAGGGTTTCCTTATAGTGCAAGCTTTCGAATTCAATTTAAAGATGGAAGTTGAAGCATCTAAACAAGAATAATATACAAGGTAATCACAAATTTGAGTTCAAATGATACAAAGTTCAACATCAGTTTCATCTTCAATATGGTGAATTCCATAACCCACACCTAAAGAAGCAAAAATGTTGTATCTACAGCTTTGTGTCATCAATACACTCTTAGAATATCTATCTTCATTAACTCATTAACAAAATTATTTAACTACTACAAAATTGTTAAAATGCACACCACTAATAAAGTCACACCTGAACAAATTATATTGGTAAGGTATCATAACATACATTAATGATGAAACTTGTATTTAAATTGCAAAATTGTCACAAAATTTCAAGACCATGAAACCTCATAAATGCAAAGCCGGAAGTTGTTGGCTTGATGCATTTCTTTTTCTACTTATATATGCTCATTCTCTTGCCTTGAATCCTATACTTTAGTTTCCAACTTTCAACATCCTCATACCTTAAATCCTATGCTTTAGTTTTGACTTGCTCCAAGTTTTGTATTTGTAGATGAACCTTGTGGTCCCACACGTCTTGTTACATTGATTCAATCCATTGAAAGCATTCTTTTTTATATATGTATCTTCATATAAAATATTCAATTAGGATATATTATTGTGTTTGTATTGTTCTTTATTTGGAAAAACAACTATCAACAAGAAGTAGCTATTGAAGATCTTTTGATATGGCAAATGTAAGGAACTATCACGATTGGTTGCCATCTTTGTTTACAATAATCAATGGCCACCCTTATTGCCGATTGCATAATGGTTACAAAAATACCAAATCACAGCTAAAATTCTTTTGTACTAATTGTCGGTTACAAATTTGTGAATATTGCAAATTAGATCATGAAGATTGTGATATGATCATTCAGCTCCGCAAAGGAACGCCTGATGTCGATCCAAAGGCTCAAGATGGAAAAAAAAAACACAATTTGTCCATTGAAACCAAACATCTCTTTGTGAACGGAAAGACCCCAATAATATTGGAGGATGTAGCAAAGTATAGTTTCAATGGTCGAGAGATATATTATATTTTCAATCGAAAAAAAACATCACATGGTTCATATTCATGTAAAGAGTGTGGCCATAGTATATCACCTCCATGGAGATTTTGTTCACTTGAATGCAATAGTAGAAGCATTGAAGTTATAGAGATAAGATCGATAGTTGTTCCTAACAGCATAGGACAAGAAAGGAATCCTTTGCCGACCATTGTATCTAATGGTATAAAAGACGTAGAAGATGACGCTAGTGTAAGTGATAGACCAATTGAAGAAACAAGTGAAAAACCACTTGAAGGAACAAGTGCCAAAATATACAGACAACATCCAAAGAAACAAACTCAACCCATAAGATCAGATCTTGGCAATACATTCCGTACAGATTTTAGAACCGGACAAATACTATTATGAAAAATAAACATTTTTAAGACTATTTGTGCATATATGTGGATGTTGAGAATGTATCCTCGATGATCCAAATATGAATAAAAAATTAAAAAGTTCAAAGAACAAAAGCACTTGAACTTCTCACCAGAATTCTAAGAAAGTGAAGCAAGGTCATTGTTTACTATGTCAAAGATCGAAGACTATTCATCTCATTAGTAACAGTATGGTGCGGCATCGGCATGGGCATGCACATGCAAAAGGGTAGTGTTTCCATGAGCAAAGCGTACAATGGCTCCAACTAATGTGCCTTCTTGTTCATTTTCATCAATGTTGACATGCGCTCTGACTTTGTATAGTTAAGGCATTGTAGATGGTGTTTGCATTGACATAGATTTAGAAAGAGGATTAAAAGGGGGGAAAAGATAGCTACTCTATTTACCACATAGAGCACATGTGGCACAAGTAGGTGAAGTGATAAAGGCCAGCCCACTTCAATTGCCCAAACCAAGAAATTGGAAGGCCAAGTTGGGGTAAGGAGTCACTTAGACATCTCAAACGAAGCACTAGAAGTAAACCCCTTTGAGACAAGGCGTATATCACTAAACTCATTGATAGTACTATAGAAATTAAAAGAAAAACAAAGAAGGTCCCACTAACAAATGTAGCACTCACAGTAGTACAAACAATGAATGGAGTGAGATATGTGGGATCCGAGAAACTCAGAATAAACCGGAAAAGCCTCATCCGGAGTTAGTATTCTAGTAATTTTTCATTTTTTTGGTTAATTAGGTAAAAACTAGCTAGATACTAGCTGTATTAGGAGTTAACACAAACCGGATACTCCAGAAACCTTAAAACAGTTAACGCAGGAAGTATTCTCGGAACCTGGATTCCGAAACTCGAAAGAGAAAGTACGGAACGGGTGGACGATCCGAGTACTGACCGTTACTATAACCGCGTCTAGGATCCGAAATGACGCGGAAGTCATCATGACCCGGATAGGCGTCTAGCCCGGTACGGTGGCGGCTGCAATTACGGGCCGCCACAGCGTTTGTTATGCCTGGGGTATATAAGCGAGGGTGTTAGGGTTTGGAGTTCCTTTTTGCGAACTGGGAGTAGAGAGTGAAAGAGCGGTGAGGTGTTTTTGTCTTTTCCGATTCACCGGCAGTTGGATTGCTGGGTTTCTTGCTGTCGGACCGTAGAGGGAGAGAAGTAAGGCGTAGAAATGGCGCACGTGCAGTGTAGAGTCCTTAGTCCTGGTACTCCGAAGAGGGAATCGGAGATGGAAGAGCTGATCGTCGACCTCACCTGGATGAGGTGCGAGGGGTTGTTATCACGGCCGTAGTTACTGAAAAGTGAGGTGATGGTGAGGGAGGTCCTGGAAGGACCGGACAATAGGTGGGATAATACGATCCGAGGCAAGCCCACGCTGTGGAATGCGGAACAGTGGGCGGCAGCTTACGATTTTGACGGATCTAGGATTTGACTTTTGGCTTTTGAATTAAAGAGAGCTTGTAATTTAGGATTTAGAGTACAAGGGATTGCAAAGTAGTAAAAACAGTGGATGGAGTGAGATGTGGCCTTCTTTCAAAGTCTTCTGATTGTAGTACATGCTTGTACATATCTAAGTGGCTCTAGAGGGACATCCCTAGCTATTTGCACATCCCTTTTGACGACGTGGCACTCATGCCGCCCACATGACTTAGCCACCACCTACTTGTCCTTCCAACCTTATCAATATCAAAGCTTCATCAACTTGACATACACCTGAAGTGGAGTACCAATGGGCTCGCAATCCTCCATGTTGAAGCGCATGAGCACCTTCTTGATGTACTTCCTTTGAGCACATGGTAATGATGCGTGTGTTGCGGTTCCTCTCAAATTCCGCTCGAAGCTAATACTTCAACTCTCCAAGATCACTCATTTGGAACTCCCCCTTGAGCTTGGCCTTGAGCCACCCTTACTTGGCAAGAAGGCTAGCCAAGATGAACAAATCATCCACATACACAAGCACCATCAACAAGAACTCACCCATTTGCATGATGTGTAAAGAATGATCCGCTTCACACCTAACAAAGCCTCTATTGAAGATGAAGTCAAAGAGTTGATACCATGCCCTTGGTAATTGCATGAGCCCGCACAAGGACTTCTTGAGCTTGTATACAAGATGCTCCATGCCCTTCACTTCAAACCCTTGACGTTGACTCTGTAGATGTCTTCCTCCAAATCTCCATTCAAGAAAGCCATCTTTACATCCATTTAATGGATCTCCAAATCCAAGTGCTAGGATGCAGCGAATGGTGTTGAATTTGGCAACGAGAGCAAAGGTCTCATGAAAATCCACTTCAGCAACTTGTAAAAATCCTTTGGCCACCAATCTTGCCTTCTCGTGCACAACCTCACAAATAGCATTCTTCTTTGTGCAAAACACTCGTACTCAACGGTTTTGGAGCCCTATGTGATCAATATGTACATTTTATTACGAAAATTTTGGCCTTTATTTTAACATGGCCAAACATTCTTGAGAAATTAAATGAAATTTGCAAAGACATTGCAAAGATATGCAAAGATATGCAAAGTGACTTGTGTATCTAAGATATGCAAATGATTCCAAGGTTGCATATCTTTGCAATGTCTTTATGATATGTCTCAAAGGCACAAGTCACTTTGAAGGTGCAAATAAAGTGGCGTAGGTAGTTTATAAGGTCCTTAAACCTACCTAGTTGAGGTGGGGCAATATGTGCTTATCTAAATTTCAATTTTAGTCCTTTGCCCAAAACATCCACAATAAGTGATAGAAGCATGTAATTGAACTAAAAATTTTGAACAATATATTATCTTAACTAGCTCTTCTATACCTTCAAAAGGTCTTGTACAGAAGTAGCTCTTTAAAATTATTGTATGAAGACATCAAGGTCAAGCAATATTTTCAAAGGGGCATCTCAAAATGGCCAAATCATTCACATATTGATGGATCTTATGTTTCAAAACTATTGCTAGGATGTTCTTTGATGGAGCCACTTTAACAATATTGTTTGCTACTTTCTTTTGAACCAAAACAAGGCATGTGGGACCTCAAGATTCACCTACAAATACAAAACTTGGAGAAAGTTGAAACTAAATGAACACTTTTTACTCACAAGAACTCATTGCTAGTGACGAAAACATATTCAAAAAAGACGAAGACATGAAGTGGGGAACAAGGACGATACAACCAATTTTAATGTTGTTGGAGACATTTTGCATCAAATGGGTAGTCCAACAATGTACTCTCCCTAAGAAAATACAGAGGTTTCATCCTTTAGTTTTGTGAGAGAGCATAACATGTCATCAAATTGTGTTGAAGTCATTTGAGGCAATTGATTTATTTTAACCATAAATTTGATCTCCTTCCGATTGAAGCTAAAGTAGTGTAATGAGTTTAAGTTTACTAATAGTAATAAAATTCGTGCTCATTACCATGGTTGATGAGTTCTTTAAAATATATGATGAGACAAAAAGTTGGTTCATACTATGATGTTATCCATTACAATACACACATAGGTTTGAGATTATTATTAATTCCTACAACCAAAATAGTTTTGGAGTATATTATATGTTTGAAATGAATTTTGATTACTTCACGTTTCCTTTAAACATCCTTTGTAATTCCAACGCTAAATATTAAAATATAAAATTTGTATTCCTTACCTAAGGCATATAATAGTAAATGTGAAAATTGACCTAAAAAGATTTTCATTTAATTTGAGTGTGCCAATGTAGTTTACAAAGTGTAAAGTATCAAAGTTTTGATGGTTTTAGGCCCATCACTTTAGGGTCAATTGGTAGATTATTATGAATTCCTACAACCAAAATAGTTTTTGCCTAAATTTACATGTTTTTTAATAGATGGCATGCTTGATGGCATGAAAAATAAAGTCCCATTTTTTCAAGAGTTGTCGAAAAAACAAATAATCAATCTTTTCTCTTAGATAACCAAAAAATCCAATAAAATATTTTCCACTTGTTTATCTACGATGACAAACTCTTCAGGAGAAAAGTTTAAATGCAATGGAGAACAAAAATTTCAATGTGCCCAATTTTTGTCACAACCTCTTGTCATTCAACAATACACATCTTTTACGGTATTTCTCTATTCGGTCTTAAATTTGTTGGGCATGTTCTTTACCTACATATTCTCCTATTAAAAAAAAAAAAAAACGTATTTGGAATATTTAATCAAGTTTTAGTCTGGGTGTCTATTTTACTTTGAAAACCAAGAGTAGTAACTTAACCTTCCGCTATGCCTTGTGCGTAACTTGATAGTGAATTTTTAGTTAGTAAAAAACTTCTAGGTTAACCTCAGAAGTTGCAACCTTCAAACTTCCAAAAATCAATGTATATTTAGGAATTGTGCTTTATAAAACTCATTTCTAATAAAACCATTTGATGAATGAAGTGAATGTACTATATTCAATGTAGAGGACATGTGAGAATTTAGATAGGTGCCAATGATGCCAATTTTGCATCTGATTTTTTGAATTTTTTTCTAGTGAAAATGCATCTGCTCAATAGTTTAGTGGGGATGCAAAGCAAAAGATCTTGATTTGTAATGCCAAGAAAACCGTTTTGGTGGCACACAAATTTAATGAGAATTGTTCAGAAAGATGATCTACATCCTTAGAGAAGGCTAAAGAAAAACAATTGTGACACATCCACAACACCAAGCTTGACCCATGTCTTGATTCATGACCGGTGCATGTTAATTATTCAAAAAACAAACTACAAACTTCATGTTCAACGAGCATGCAAATTTTACAAGCTTACATGATGAGAATTTAAAAACAACATGAGAGCAACTGAAAGTTGAAAACTCTATTGCTCCTAGCCTAATAGCAGAGCCCCAGACACATACAAACTGGTTCCAGAGAAAAGTAGAATTACATCAAGACATACCTTTTTGGAAAAGTAGAGAGAAGGAAAGACATAGCCATAACTGCAATCTTTCTTGCAGCTGAAACATATACATAATCCTTGATTTGGATTTCTTCATACATTTTTCCCTTTAAGCCTTAATTTTGTTGTTGTAAATTACTATGGCTAAACTTCACCTATCAACACTATAGAAAATTGGATGAGAGGTGGGAACCATATGGAGCTTTTGTCTGGTCATAAACCACATCTTAATTCAGCTTCTAGAAGCCAGTGTTTGTGCTAGCCTTATGTTTCATCTTGGAGTAAGTGAAGATCGTTAGAATGTTATGCTTGCGTGTCAAAATTGCTGCAATTACTTGACTATCGTTGTTTGATACCTATTGCAGGGATATATATCAATGGTGCAATCCTTTGGGTGGATGGGGCCAATGGTTGTCTAAACCACGACACATTTCTAGAGAGCAGTCGCGCCAGTTTAGTTGTGTAATTGAACCCTTTAGGGCACAGAGCTGAAGATGATATAAAGGATAGGATGAGAGCAAATTATACGCAATACATGTGGCCGCTGGGATTCGAGCGCTGGTCACCAGAGCCACATTATTGAAATCTGGCACTCCCATGTCATCCGGATCTCTGGAAACGCCAACGTTCCCAATGTTGGGAGCATAGGCGTACCGTAGAGGTTCTATAAAAAGGTGGAATTCATGAGATTCACCAATGAAACATGAGTTTCTAAATTAGAAAAATAATTGGACCTTAAAATAATATTTTTAGACTGTCTTATAAGGTTTAATCTGCTCTAGTAATTTTCAAGGAAAATTTCTAGCTATTTTGAAACTTACAAAAAGGTCATTAAAAGATTTATTTTTCATTATCTTTTATTGTAACTTGTATATAATTGTATATGTTTTAATTATAAGTTGTATATAATTATATTTAGTTTCATCATTCTATTGTATTTTTTACTATCATATTCAATTGATTTTGTTTCATCTTTACAATTGAATTTATTATCGCTAATAATATTTACATCAATTTTCTATCATTGCCTACACGGCTACCTTCAAAGGCATTCTTAAACCATCATTATTGGCTCGGGAATGAGTCCAAAGGTTTTCTCTATGGTCTTTGCTACAATTGTCATATATCATGAGAGATAGACTCTGTAAATGAATTCAAAGGCTATTTTGTGTAGGAAGAGCTTCTCGTATAGAAATTCATACTATGTAAAGGTAAAGGCGGAGTCTAGCCCAACATGTGTGAGCCTTCAATGCAAGGGGCTTTTCCAACATTATATTCAAAATATTTAATTCTATCTAGTAATACTTCTCGTATTTTGTTTTTGTATGCGCCTAGGTGTTTTAAATATAAGTTATATAATAACTTTTGGAAATTTTTGTGCAAAATTTCATGAGCTTTGGGGTTAGCAATGTGAGCCCTATGACCATTCCTGAAACAACATATGATTAAAATCGTGCAGATGTTACGTAATTGCCAAGCCGTTTTAGGTTGAAGGTGAAAGGAAGGCAAAGTAGTGGTCTATAGCAATCCTTTGTGTACCAAAACAACCTTCAACCACCCACAGAAGCTAAATGAGGAAAAATCCAAGCTTTAATTTAGTGACACTAAAAAATTAATAACTATGTCAAATGACTTTGGTACTTTGCTACATCATCACAAATGTCATTCCAAAGGGGACCAATTCTGATAGTAAGGTCTAATGTGCAAACAAGGACGTAATCAACAAGGATGTGCTTCAAATTGTTGATAACCAAATCGATGTAGTCCTTCACACTTTAACCTTGACCATAAGAATATTGCCTCAATTTTTCAATCTGAAGCTCGTACAATCTCTAATTGTAGGACCACTATCGCCTTCTCCATGACTAAATTTAGTGTTTTCCTCTTAAAGTAAATAATAACGCCCCATACATCCAAAATGTAGTTGAAAAACTTGTTTGCATACTACCTTCATGTGAATGGATTACAATGTACAAGACTAGCAATTTAGTCTTTGGCTCTTCGAAAATGACATGACAAGGGCAATAAGAGCAATATCTTATTTCCTTGATTTCAGCAAATTTTGAATACTTTACAACACTTTTAATCTGGGCAAAGTCAAAACCAACACTAAAATAGATTGTAAAATGGTGATAAACACCAGCCTAGATGGCCTTTTGAACCAAAACCCTTGATTGAATCCATTTTTGCTGTGAATACCTCACATTGTATAGGATGAATACCGACCTGTCCGATAGGGGTATCTCCCATTGCGAGAGCCTCGATTCGGGGTGCCTGAGCCTGCGTAACCCCAAATATATTCTTTAGCTGCCCACCATTGACCGTAACTGCCACGATTGCTTGAGGAAGCCTAAATGAGGATACATATATCAAGACTGCCTAGACCGCCAAGCAGCCCGGACCCGGCAAGGCGCCCACAGTATACTACGGTATGTGAATATCCGGGGGTCACCAATCCGGGGGTCACTAATCCGCAACGCATTCCATAATGATCCCTGAGGTGATGAGAGATCCTAGCAGAGCCCATCAATTATCATAATGATGAAAGTATTCTAATGGATTTATAGTAGTTCAAATGACAGTTTACAAACGATATCGGATTTCTTTACTTATAGAAATCAAATTCTGCATTGATACCTGCCCAAAACCAGTATGCTATTATAACTAATGTGAATACCCGGGCATGAACCAGGCCAGAGCAAGGTTGCAACCACAATCCGAGTATCGCAAGCGGCATTGTCGCAAGGACCACCCAAATAGGAGAGGGTCTAAATCAACCTACACGGTGAATAACTTGTCAATCCTAGGAATTTCCTTGTACTAATAACTGCATTATCTTTGTTCTCCCAACGATATAGGACTTGTGTGAATTTCTAAATATACATGTGTCGCAAAAAAATATCAATATATGACCAATGTTGACATATACGTCCAAACAACCCAAACATTTTCCACATCAGACCAAGATATCAATCAACCAAACATGGTATTGGCCGTAAAAATTCACCGTCGTAGTTGCTCGAAACATGCCATTCTGGATCATTTCCTCTTATTTATAATTGCTTCCTTCAGACATTACAAATGATATGGAACTTATTCGTTAATTAAAATAATTATAAAGTAGCAATACCCGATCACTATAGTACCTATCATGGATATCGCACCAGTTACTTAGGTGTGCATGGCCGGAAAAACCACAATTCATTTTAACCCGGGTTTCACGTACGGCATAACTGGGTCTCGTAGGTAGGTATGAACGACCATCACACTGATGCACATACGCTGACAAGAGATAGTTTAGGAAGAGAGTGCAACAGAGCATCATATACACCACTCGCATTGCAATTACAAACCTCTTGTTCGTTTCTAGCTACATGTCACTTGTGGATTTGTTGGACCCCTCATGCCATGTGTGACATTACTGACCCATAATTTGCGTTGAACATTTGTACGTGATGAACGACAGACAATGAACAAAACCCTAGAAGTGATTCTAATCGTCCGATCAAGGGTATAATATCAGGGCAGTCCATTGCACAGTCCAAATCAACCACAGTTTCTAGAATCACCTTGGTCGTCAATTGGGTGGTATATAAAGTAAGTCCGGGCCTTAAGGCTGCAATCTTTCTCTTTCGCTTTTGGGGTGCCCTTGTGCGCGCTCCGTTTCTCAGTGTCGTTTTGTCCGCCGTATTTTTGGGAGCATTTGGGTTTGAATTTTGTTGTAGATTTTAGTGTGTGTTCGGGATCGAGATTGTCTTGAGTTGTAGTTTTTTTATGAAGTTTTTCGTAGTATGTTGAGTGTTTTAGTAGCTGTGTATTAGGGTTTGAAGTTTTTGGAGGTTTTTGGAAGGAGATAGGCTTTAGGTCAATGTGGCGGCTTTGATCGGGCTTAATTGGTAAGACTTTTGAAATTTTTCATTGTATGTTGCTTATGTTGCAAATCATTCTTTTTTATCTCAGTTTCTGTGTATGGTATTGATAATCTGTTTTTTATTTTTAAGTTACTTTGTTGGCGGTGTTTAAGTTTGTTGGTTTGTTGTAACGCGAGGTTTTCAAGTGTTTGCTTTGGATTGGTAGTTCTCAAACCCTAACACACAGCTACTAAAATTGAGGTGATCGTCAAGTTTTAAACCCTATTTGTTTCTAAAATTAAGGTCTTGTGTACTTTAGAATGTTATCTTAGAATTTTTTTATGTTTTGCATTTGTTGTTTTTTGTTCTTGTTCTTTGTTCTTATTCTTTTATAGGTTTTAGTTATGGATTCGTTATTGTGGTACCGCGAAGCTGTTGGTTTTTGTTTTGCGGTATTTTGGTATTGCGATTTGCTTCTTCCAAGTTTTTTTTGTTTTGATAAATTCAGTTATTTAGTATAGAAAATTAGGTATAGGATACTTTGTTTTTCAGTATTTCTGTCTCCATAAGTTTCTTTGTTTTTGTGATTTGATATTTATTCTTTCTGTTTGATTTTGTTATTGCATTGATTTCTTGATTTGTTGGTTGATCTATTTTATATAGAGTATTTCTAACTTAATCATAATCTTTGTGACATTGTTTGCAGATGGAATTTCATTGCAAGGATCCTCGTGTTGATACGTCCAATCGAAAGCAATCTGAGAGCCATGTTGATGAAGACAATTCATTGGAGCCTGTGCTGTAGTTGTTAGTTCTGCCATCTTTCAACATCTGGCACCGCAATTTCGACATCATCCCCGAAATGAAGACAAAACCTCAAATTTTATTTACAGTTGAATAGATTGTATTATTTTTTGTATCTTAACACTATTATTGCCTGTGTTTTTGAGAGTTTTTGAAGTAGATTGAAGAAGTTACTATGTTGAGTTTTGAAATGGAAGTAGTTGAGAACAAGATTTTGGAGAAACTAGAGTGTCAACAGGAGATGGATGGAAAAATTTGAGAGAAGCTTAGAGAAGAGGATAAGTTAAGAACTAGATAGTATGTGTAATATTGTTTGGGATGTATACATATCTCAAACTCAGGTAAGATTTTGGAATCTGGTTTTTTAATTTGAATTTGATTCAATGATAACTTAAATAATTAATTTTTAATTTTATATATTGTATACTAAAATTCTATTTAAAATTTTAAGGTCTTACTCAAGGATAAAATTTATTTGAACAACAAAGGTACTGAAGTGGTCAACGACGTCGTTGACATAACTTGTACATAAGGTATGTAGCGATTAACGTAATTAGACTAAGAAACTTAAACACTTAATCTCAAAAAGGTAATATTGTTTAGTTCGTTCTTTGAATTTGTTAATCTTGTTTGTAGGGGCCATGAACAGCCGAAGGCAGTAGAAAAGCCGTGCGGCTGCCGGCAGAGCACGTTTTGTGTATTTGTGTATTTTTGTATTTTTGTAGTATATACATTTTTTTTTACAGTATGTATATTTTTTTTACAGTATGTATATTTAATTTTGCAGATGTTGTAGTTGATCGGGACAACCCTAATGTGCCAGATCTAGTGCTTTGGAGGACAATGTCGGCTAGGAGTCTTTTCTCTCTAATGAGTTTGTTGTGTTGGCTTTGTCAGTTCTGTTTGTCTTCGACTTAATTTGTAATTTTTCCTGTTCATGTTGAGTTTTAATTTAAGTTTTAACTTGTCTTTTCTAATCTGTATTTATTTGTGTAGATGGTGGTCATAACTTGGATATTTGCTTGAATTCTATTGATGGTCCCGGATCTTTGTGAATCAATGAAGTTGATTATGTTGATTCAGGTATATGTTTATTATCTTTTTTGTTTCTGCTTTTGCATTTTTGGTTTCTCTAATGGATGTTTGTTTTTATAGATAGCGGAATTATTTATAGTATGAGTTGAAGAGAAGCTGAAAACAAGAGGAAAGTGGTGTATAACCATATCCACGATCCTAAATTAGCTATGTTCTATGGAAGTAAATATTAGTAATCTTAAATTTCGTTAAATAGATTTTATTATTCACAATTTAGAAATTTGTATTTGATTTTGTAGCACTGCTTTGGTATTGTTTCTCAGTGGGGGCAATGGAGTTTCAAGTTCTAACAGTGGCTATATTAGAGTCTGCCATTGAAGGTAAAGGAGATGCGAATGCGGTTGAGGAAGAGATTGAAGAAGATGACTGTTCTAATCCGCCAATTTTCAAGGATGAGGATGATGAAGAAGACCCACATGATATCTTCATTCCTCATAGCCGTAATTTTCCGAGGATGATGACGACGTAGGTGCACCTACGTAACCACAACAAAAGTGCAAATGGCGCACCTACGTAACCACAACAAAGTGCAAATGGCGCACCTACGTAACTACAACAAAAGTGCAAATGGCGCACCTACGTAACCACAACAAAAGTGCAAATGGCGCACCGACGTAAGGTCTCGAGTTGAATACTTCAACATTTATTCTACTGACATAGGAAGAGGAGATAATGGTGATGTCGTCTCCAGCGGCGTTGATTTCAACTCCATCCGAACTTATTTTTAAATTCATGTATCAATTTTTTTAATTAGAGGCCAGCATGAGTTACAAAATGCACATGTTTGAGCCGATCAATGAGTTTTGTGTAGAGCTTCTAAGGTAATTAGTCTATAATTTTATTTTTCGATGTTGCTAAGTTTCTAAGTTTCTAAGTTTCTAAGTTTTTACTTTGTTTTTACATTCTTGGATTGTAATTCTTAGTAGTTATTTTGTCTGTTTGCTAGAGTGTCGTAGCTTTAAAGAATTGTAGTTTCTATTTTGATTGTAAATACTTTGTAATTATATGCTTGTTTGCTGAATTTCTAAGTTGCTAAATTTTGAGGAGTCTTAGTTATTATTCTGATTGTAAATGTTTCGTAATTATATGCTTGTTTTCTTATCTAAGTTTGTAAGTTTTAGAGAGATGAAGACATATTCTTCCTGTTCCGAATGGTTTTAACTTCTTGTTTTTTGTAGATATAACCCGAGTTTGATGAAGAACTATAAGATGGATATCGAACATTGCACAAAGCATTCCATTAGACAGAGCATTGACTACTCTAATGGAGATGATGTGGTGACATGGAAGTGTATCGCAAGGCATTGGCCGAATTTTTCAAAAGAAGAGTTGATGGAGAGATATGAAGGAAATACCCACCCGGTTTTCCTCATGGCGAAATCCAATTTCAAATTTCAAGATGCCGTTTGGTTTCAAAAGAGGGCAGTGGGAAAGAATACACTCGGTAAGGGTGTCCAAATGTTAATCGAGTCCACTCTAGGTCTTTTCTTACCTAGAGTTCAAAATAGAGATAATATCATGCCAACATTTTCATGGTAAATAAACAATTTTTCAATCCTTCGGAGGGTGTTGAAGTGAGCAATAGTAAAATTGTTTTTTTCAAAAAACATTAGTTGATTGGTAGATTTCAAATACCTCTTTGTGGTCAAATCTTTTGAAGCTGAACTTTTTACCCCATATTATCAACATAGAGATGATCTCGTGCTAAAATTTTCATGGCCAAATTCTGTTTTTCCATTCATTGGGAGGGTGTCAAAGTTGGTAGTATTGAAGTTTTTTTTCTTAGCTACACATGTTGGTAGATTTCGAATATCTTTTTTTGTGCAGATCTTCTGGCCTTGAAATTTGGTACACGTATTACTAACTTAAAGATGATGTTGTGGTAAAACTTTCATGGTAAAATACTAGTTTTTGAGCTCTTGGGAGGGCGGCAAAGTTGGCAGCAATGAAGCTTTTTTTTCCCTTACGAAAACAAGAATTCGTAATTGAGCTGTATCTGACTGTACATCTGGTGGATTCGTTTTTAGTTCAATGTCAAGCTGCAATTTTTAAAATTTCAATGGCTCTATTTATTCAAGTGTTGTTGCAATTTCAATGGCTCTTTTTATTTAAGTGTTGTTGCAATAATCATGTTTAACCTTCCCAAGGTATGTGTGAATTGCTCATATTTGTTTAGGTAATCTTTTTGTCTTTATTGTAGTGTTTTCATTTTTGTGGTGTCTAATTCTTTTGTTCTTTCTATTTAGTGCCTCTAAGTTCACAATAGTTGCAGTCTAGTATACATGCACATGTTTCAATGTAGTAGGCAACAACTTAGAGTAGTTTTTGAGTACTTTAGTTTGAAGTATGTGCAAGTTACAGCTTAGACTCTAAAACAATTGTACATCTAAATTTTGAATATTGAGCAAAGATTCTAAAACAATTCTCATAATTCTAAACAATGTCTATGGAGTAAAAACAGAAGCCCACGTTGAAAAAATCCCTATTTTCCTACCTTGCAAGTTTGCCTTGGATTTGTTCATTTCTGTAATTTAATTTGTTCATTCTTGTTAGTAATGTTTGGAATTTGAAATTGCCTGAAATAAAAGTAATGTGATGTAGTTTATTAAAAGAATTCTCGAAGTACTTATGCCAAAATTGACGAAGTTTGATTTATCTATTAGTTTTGTTAATTTTCAGTTTTTTATCCTCAAAAAAAGTTCCGAAAAAAAAACTGCCCGGGTTTTTCCTGCGTGGCGGGATTTTCCACAGGGGAAATACCCGGGAGGTCCTGTCTCGATGATATTCTGCGACGGAAAGTTCATTCATCACTATAGGAAAAAAATTCCTAAAGTGGGTTACGTCTAGAAAGAGGACCTGTAGATTTGGATGTGAGGCCAGGTGGAGCGCCTTGTAAGGCAGAGGTGGAACCATTCTATTTAGAATCTAGCAGCTGGGGCGTTGAATCCAAGTTGAACGCTCCGGAATTCCACCTCCTCTAGCCACACCCTTCCATTTTGAAGCTGACTGTGCTTGGTCACCCGAATATATTGTCAATGAAAGCTGAATTGGCGAGGTTGTCGCTTGACGTGCTTGCTGTAACCATCATACAGACATCTCGACCCAGCATTCGTTTTGGGACGCGCAGATAGTGGTGGACGCTGTAGCCGATGCGCTCCCTTGCGTTTACAGTCCGATTCCTGCAGCATTCTTGCCTCTCTGTTCTTGTCTCCTATCCTGCACCACCCAACACGCGGTGACACGTCTAGCGGTGTCACCCGTTGTCGAGTGCGTGCTATAATATCACCTCACGAGACTGCATTTTATTAAATAAGGTACGCTGAAAATGGATAAGAGGGCAGGTTATTGACCTGGAGGATATGAGAGAAGAGATTGTGTGCTTGTAGCAACGAATCCTGTTGCCATTTTCTCTGCTCCCCACAGAAGTACGAAAGTGAGCAACAAAGCACTTGGTAACTACTCACAAGCACTGGCTACTTGAGAAATTAAGCAAAATTTCCAAGTTTCTCCGTCTTGAAAGCAGAGTCAAACTCTGACATCACGAGCTGAAGCAGCTAATTCGATGAACTGCTGTACGCCAATGATAGACACTCGTATCACCGCAAACTTTGAAAGGGGCTGTAGAAAGCCTTTCTATGAGCCCAGCAGATTCAAAATTCAGAGCCTGTGAATTTACAGAGCTTGACATTATTCATTGTGGTCAGCAGTGCCTGTCTGCGCTCAAGTGCTCATCCACGAATGCGGCGTGACGGACACAACTAATGAGCGGCACTAGACACTTTCTCGAGGTGTTCATAGCCCGAAACATTTTCAGACAACAAAAGGTCCAACTAAAGCTGCACAGGATTAATGGCTAATTCATGTTGAAACAACTATCTACCGCTTCGACTCAATATCATGACATTACAATAATTCAGACGTTACTAATCATGGTTGACGTCATCGGTCCAAAGCAACTACAGGACAGAAAAGTGCAAGGAAGCCGGCTGGGAATAGTGCCGTTGTACCCATTCGCCTCCGGAGATTCGAACATGTCAGTCCTCCCGTCTAGCTCGTTGGGGGATTTGGCCATGCCGTCCTCCACCACCTTGTCCAATTTGATATCCACTTCGAAAGCACGACTGGGCATTTTCAGCTGGCCCCATGCATGCATGCATCCACCCAGTTCCTATCTCAGTACTCAAGAGGCACTGTGAGCAGCATATGCATTCAGTGGGGACATATTTCTGAATGGAAGCACTCCATCAAAACGGCCTAAATACTTCTCCCGTATCTCTCTGTCATCTCCTTCTAAGCCTGTTGAGCCTGGAGGGTGATCTCAAACAAGCAACCATTTCTCTTTCCTCGCTGCATGCATTGATCTGGAGGCTAAAAAGAATTCTAAATTAAGCAGAACGCTTACAGTAACAGATCCTGGGTTACAAGCCTTGCGGCTTCGACCATCTGCTGAAGACGATCTGCAGCCAGCCAGCCAACCGACCAGCAATCCAAGCCCAAAATACATTAATTTGCAGACTTTTCAATTCAAATTGGTCTTCTGCAAGGTCTACTTTCCATGAAGATGATGCATGGTGCCGCGATGGTGGTGTATTATCTGAGAATTAGATGGAAGTACCTGGATCGGCGGAAAGGCGAGGATCGGCCACTGCAGCCGCGGACAATTCTCCGTTTAGAACTGGCCGGAGAATTGGCGCGGGACACGCCGCCCATCAGTAGCACGCCCATGTCGTCGGCGGCTCGTTCGTCAGCCAGGCTCGCGAAGGTTGGCCCGCTCTGGGCTGTGCGAGGCATGTCGTTGGTGGCACTAGGAGGCATCGGGTAGAGGACAATGGACACCGGCCCACCGCGCAGCACTCGCACCCCTTGCGGCTTCTCCGCTTCGCCGCCCACCGGGGACCCCTCGCGCGAGCCCACCGATGTGGCCGGGCTCAAGGAGATGTGGAACAGGTCTCTGTCTGCTGATTTCTTCACATACAGATGGCTGCAGGCATGCGGCACGCCAGGCGCCAGCTCGTCCGGCAGCTGCTCCGGTTTCGTGGTGCAAGTGCACGACGGAAAGCCCGACATCATTTCCCACCCCGACCGAGACGCCATCGACTTGACCATCGCTAGCTCCACACGTTCTTCCCCAGTTTTCCGATCACCACCACCGAAGCAGATGAATGCCCGAAATGTGAACTAATTCTCCGCACATATCCTGATTCACCCGACGGACCTCCTCCGCTCCTCCATTATAATGAGCCTTTGTCAGTTACTGCCTGACCTCGCAGATTTCAGTCTTCACAGTCCACCCCCGCCTGCAGGGGTCTCTCTCCCTCTCGCAGACGCTGCAATACCAATTGATACCGAGACACTGGGACTTCCTGCACGAGTTCAACCTTTCAACTACATTGAGTATTGACAATGGAACCAAAAGGTACCTTCCAAATTGCACAGATCATTAGGAGATTATCCAATTATCAATGTCAAGATTCTGGTCTGGACACTGAACTATACTACTTGTGCAGGAGTAGATCCAAACACCGAATGAAGTGACCATGTACACCAGTGTTCAGGAGATGTCACAGGATATCAAAAGATGAGAGAGGTTGGTTGCCAAAGCTGGGATGTCATGGGACATGAGTCAATCATGAACTTAATGTTACTTCCATCTTTCGACCCTGTCCAGAGTAAGTTACCTCAATTAGTTAGTTAATTTAGTCGCCTTCGAGGTTTCTTCCAAAATAAGTTACAAGGACCAGTCAGATTAAATTGTAACTACAGCCAGCTTCCATTACAGTTGTCAAATTGCAATGCTATCGACATTGAACCAACCAAAACTGTCTGCCAACACAGCAGCAACTATAGTAAGGAGCCTAGGAGGTATCTATTTCGTTGACTTCTCCACATGATATAGCTAACGCCGGATCCCAATTTCCTAACAGAAATTCTCCTGAAGTATTCTCATCTGCAAATCAGCCCAGAACACAATCTCCCAACCTTACGTGCATTTGACAACCACCATGTCTCAACATACCACCTTTGTATATGCTAGTCAATCAGCCCAAAACAGAGGACCAAATCTTCAAACCACAGGACTCGGCACATTGTTAAAACCACAAGTAATTGATTATTCGTTTGTGCTATGGATAAGCAAATTCGAGTATAAATGCTCTTTTCATTTCACCATCAACTGTACTCAAGGGAAGTGAACATTATAGAGATCTAGACCTCCTAAACAATTAAAAAATTCAATCAAATACCATGACGAACTAGACAAAGCTTTTCCTAGGTTGTACACTAACTGTGTCTTGTCATGGACGTTGCTGGTGCTGGCGCGGGTGCGGGGGCAAGTACGGGTGCTTCTGTTGATGAAATAGGTTGTGAAGACTGATCTGGAGCGGCAGGAGACGCATCATCCGCAGTGGGATGTTGGGACCAATAATCCTCCAGAGCTGGGCGGAAGATGAAGCTACCAGACATGATACCGATTCTGAAAATTAACATCATGTGCTGTTAGCCCTTGTCCAACACACAAATGTCAAAAGCCTCCCCAACATCTTGCCTTGGAAAAAAAATTCAACCGCTAAAAATAAAATTTGCAAGTGTGAGGAAGTATGCAATCCACTAAGTGACAGTCAATCCCAACATAGATAAGACGCATAGTGTACCCAGCTAAAATAGCACAACGAATTTCGAACGTTGAAAGATCAGCCACAAGCAAAGAGACGTGACAATTACAAAACAGCAAAGAAGAGCGCAGCGAGTGAAAACGGGAATTATTTGTAGAAAGGAAAGTGTCGGCCTTGATGGGAGAGGAGAGAAGAAAAGTTAATCAAAAGGCATCGAGAAGAAAGACAGGTTCAATTCGCAGAGTGGAAGGAGGGGCATTGAGCAGCGGAGGAGCAGAAACCCTAAAAAGAGGGGAGGCGAAGAAAGGGGGGTAAGGTACCCAATGGCGCCAGCAACAAGCGGCAGCGGAAGGTGAGCACGACGATACATTGCAGAGCATTCGGGAGCAAGAGCGTAGAAGTGGATGGATCGCAGCGTGTCAAGCGAAATAGACCAAAGGAACTTCGGGCGCGTCTGCAGAATATTCAATAATAATAGAATGTCCCACAACGCAAAGGATTCGCATCCACAGTCGGAGGAAACCCGTTCTGAGCAACTTAGGGGCCACGCCGGGGGTGGGTCGTCGCGGCAGTAGAGGCGGTTTTCACCCGAGCCTCGAGGTCCAGTAAGTTACCCACACAAGGCCACGTCGTCCAGTGAGCCGTAACCGGGACCCTTGAAAGTGCTCGCAATCTTGCACCTCTTACGACCGACACAAAACCCATCCTCTCTCCTCCTTACACTGGTGCCGCCTCCCTTCCTACCTCAAGCTTTGCACGGAGTCCTCACAGCGAACTTCCCAGGTCTGTTGTGCCATTCTCTTCGATTGCTTTTTTTGGTGTCGATTTCTGCAATTCGCTTGTTTCTCTAATTTTTCCCTTTCATTGCATCGTTGGTCATTAAACCCTTGTGAGAGAGGTTTTGGTTTCTGCCACCCATTTTCGCTGCTGCGCTCTTCGGACCGTTGAGCGGCCTGCGGCACCGCGGTTTGAACTTGCATTTGGTGAAGTAGGTCTTGTCTCTGAGCTAGATTGTCTCCTTTCTCTTCGCTGGGGTCACCGTTCGTGGCGCTTCGTCTTGGCGGATGCGGCCTGAGGTATAAGCTGTGAATATTGTGGTGGTGCCCTGTTGTAGTGATCCGAGATAATATTCCCAATGCATGTGTGAATGCTTTTGGTCTGTTGCCCCCCATTGGCAGGATAATTGTTGAATCTTCTGGGATCTGAACGACCGCACGTTTCAAGTGGCATTTGTTCCTTTGCATAACGGCTGTGTTTGTGTTAAATGTAGCATTCTTCTGAACAACCGTATTTCTCTTGCCTTCTCGTTCGTTTTCGGAAGCTCTATGCCCGTCCCTACAGGTGAATTTAGGTGCTCTTTTTGTACAGAAGGGTAGTTTGCTAAAATCCTCCGATTTCTATCCTCTCCTTGCCCGAATTCCCTGATGCTTTTTTCACGTTGGAGCGCCACACCCCAATTTTTGTTACTCATTTTAAACTGTGAGCTCAGACTGCAAGCTTTTCAGGAATTGCGATTAATTTTATCCTTTCATGCCTTGTGATGGTCACAGGTAGCTGGATTTGCCTTCTCTGATATGGCCATGGCGGCGATGGCACCAGCCCAAGCCACTGGCTCCATTGCTTCATGTCAGGTGGTACGTAAACCCCAGGCATTGAAAGATGCTAGAGTGACAAAGCACAACGCGCTATCTTCCTCTATAAACGGGACTTCTTGCGTATTGGCACGTGACCCAGCTTACTGGAAGGAGTCGTCAGGATCCCACCGTCAGGTACGCTGCACCCTTGCGGAGGATGTGCACACCAGGGATCAAGATGATGTTCGAACGTACAAGGGTTTCGAGCGCCCCGACTCCTTTGGGAGGTATGGTGTCTATGGAGGGAAGTACGTTCCTGAGACTCTCATGGCTGCTCTGACCAATCTGGAGGTAGCATACCGTGCAACAATCAAGGATCCCGACTTCCAGGTTTGAGCCTTCTTCCTCTTCTCTATAAGATCTACCCTTCTTTGTGTGTGTCACTTTCTCTTGCATTGATATGAAGGTGCTTGAGCTAACAAAGTTGTTTTTGGATATTACAGAAGGAGCTTAATGCTATACTTAAGGACTATGTAGGCAGGGAGACACCTTTATATTTTGCCGAGCGTTTAACTGAGCACTATAAACGTGACGGGAAAGGGCCCCTCATATACCTCAAGAGAGAGGATCTCAATCACACTGGCGCTCACAAGATCAACAATGCCATCGCCCAAGCTTTGTTGGCAAAGCGAATTGGGAAGAAACGCATTATTGCTGAAACAGGGGCAGGCCAACACGGTGTCGCTACAGCCACTGTGTGTGCTCGCTTTGGCCTGGAGTGTATTGTATACATGGGTGCGCAGGATATGGAGAGGCAATCCCTTAATGTATTCCGGATGCGTCTTCTTGGAGCTGAGGTATGGACCCTGTAATACACATAGATAAGATTGCAGCTGAGATTATGCAATTCGGAAAGAAAATTTTCTGGTACTTCCTCGTGGAAACTTTTTGGGAGCGAAGGACTTTATGTATTGAGTATAGTATATAGAATGTGATTGACGTGCTGCAGAATGTATGTATTGTTGGACTATGGAACTGTTTAATTTCATTTAGTGACCTGTTCATATCTCAGGAGTCTAAACATTGTTCATAGATGATTTCATGAGGGCTCTGCTTGAAATGCAGGTCCGTCCCGTGAATTCTGGCACCGCCACTTTGAAAGATGCAACCTCTGAGGCTATCCGCGACTGGGTCACGAATGTGGAGACTACTCACTACATTCTTGGCTCTGTTGCTGGGCCGCACCCTTACCCAATGATTGTGCGTGATTTCCACGCCATGATTGGAACAGAGGTTAGACGTCAGGCAATGGAGAAGTGGGGTGGCAAGCCTGACGTTCTTTTAGCTTGCGTAGGGGGCGGCTCCAATGCAATGGGGTTGTTCCATGAATTCATTGAAGATGAGGAAATTCGCCTCATTGGTGTGGAAGCAGCCGGATTCGGTACTAATACCGACAAGCATGCTGCAACCTTGACTATGGGGGAGATCGGTGTTTTACATGGAGCAATGAGCTATTTGCTCCAGGATGCTGATGGTCAGATTATCGAGCCACACTCGATAAGTGCTGGGTAAGTATTTATAGCAGAAGTTGAGAATCGGACATTCTGTGGAGTTCTTGCATCTGTCACTTGGATTTTCTGTCGCTTAAATTGCTAGGGAGTTCTATGATCTTTCATGGTGTCAATCGTCTTGTAGAATTTGACATTGTACCTAGGGGCCAGACTCGTGTCTTGTATTTATCACATAACACACGTTGTAGCATAAGATATTAATGAGAGTTTGTGTTGCCAGGTTGGATTACCCAGGTGTTGGTCCAGAACACAGTTTTCTCAAGGATGTAGGTCGAGCTGAGTACTTCAGCGTGACTGACGATGAAGCCCTTGAAGGTAAGACTGCATACAATCCTTAGCATGTGCTTACTTAGTACCAGATTTAATGCTGCAGAGTATTCAAAATTAGGTAGCGGACAGCTTGTAGAGCTTGACAGAGTGTGTACACAATCGCAGTATGAGTGATTCTGCTACTTGATTACGTTCTTTTCTGATTGTCATTTTAAAGTCAAAACCGCCAAATCCGTCGTTTGCAATTCTTCTTTTGCGCTCAGCAATCCAATCAACTGTTTGATGATTTTCTGTGGATATTGCAGCATTCCAGAGGTTGTCCAAGCTGGAGGGCATCATCCCGGCGCTTGAGACATCCCATGCTCTAGCTTTCTTGGAAAACCTTTGCCCAACACTTGCAGATGGTACTCGAGTTGTCATCAATTGTAGTGGTCGTGGTGACAAGGATGTCAACAGCGTGGTGGGTTATTTGAAAGGAAAGTATTGAACATCCTTTTTAAAATACGGATATATTGCGACCTAAACGTAGGACATTCTACCCATGTCCCTCCCCTAATTTTTGTAGTGAGCTTTCGCAGCCTTTTGGAGGATGGGTAAAACAGGGGTAGTCTTGGCAGCTTTTCCAGTCATCTCGTTCCATTGTGGACAGAGATCGCTCCTAGGGAACCTGAGATAGCAGTTTGTATGCAGAAAGAATGTTCAAGGTTGATCGGCTAGCGAATGATGTGACCTCATTCTAGTGACCTGGTTGCCTGTGGTTTGTTATTTTTGTGTAGGAGCTTGATATTTTATTGGTATCTTTGTCTTCATGCCTTCAAGATTGTGATAACTTCCGTTGTGGCACTAGATAGTTTCATTTGGAAGCTTTGCGTGGGGAAAATGGGTGCTAATCCCATAAACCCTACATGCTTAGCAGCCTTTTAGAGGATGAGTAAAACCCTACATCGAGCTTTCAGGAAAAAGTGTAAAAAGCTTGCACCTGTGGAAGGATATGTTAACATGTATCGTTGACCTGAGATTTGGGCAAGTGTTAACTGTTGAAAATGTTTGTTTGTACACTATTCTTCAATCCATTTGTAAATATTGTAAACCTTCTTGGAATATTGTTAATGATATCACCAAAAAACCTTCAAAATTGTTACATCTAAAGGAAAAAAAGTAAAAGTGCCAAAATAAATAATTTCTTCTAGGTGGGAGCATCCATTCACAATAATATATCAATATCTTGAGAGTGCTGAAATCATGGAGACAATTTGTGAACTTGTTAGTAAATCATAATGAAATTGGAAGGTGTAGGATTCAATCTTTTTGGGAGTAAGGGATATTTCAGAATTTTCTAAAGTAATCGTCCTATAGCTACTTAATTGAGATCGTAGACTTATCCAAAAATGATAAACTAGGAAGTCTAAAGGGACATAAGTCTTGGAGTGTATAGTCATTGAACTTATTAAAAATAACTAATCACATTTGGATGAAATATTCACATGTGCTCTACAAAAACAGTTGATGTAATTAACAAATTACCAATACAAAATTTCAAAATCCGCCCTTTCCATAATCCATAGTCAAGAAGGGCACAACTCAAATAAATCATGACCACATCGTGATCTTATCCTCCATTTGCAGCAAAGTGAACTATCTCTGGTAGGCTTGTTTGGTCTAATTTGCACCCTTATATTCTATCAATGGTCACAATTTGAACATTCATGTCAACGTTCCCACGTAAAACGAAGTTGTTTGTGCTTCAAGGCTACTACAAGCGACTCCTCTCCTTCAACATCACCTGCAAAGTAGAACTCCTGGCGCAAAGTCGTTGTTAACATCTTTTGTTGGAGGGCAAGCTTTTGTGGCCTCTTGTTTCTTATGCACCACGTTTGGACACTACTACAATATACTCCTAGGTATGAGCGAAGAGGCGGAGGTACTACAAATTTTAAACAAACTTGTAATTCATTGCTCCGACCTTTCTATGCAACATCTTTCCATTAGGCCAATTCTCTGGCTTTTGATGCTCTCGCCTCATCTTACACCTTTTGTTTTATAGCTAACTGGATCTTACCTACTTCGCACTTTCATTCATGTCTTCAACGTCTAACTTGTGTTTATCTTTGGCTTTTGATGTATATTCTCCTTTTTTTCCGCCAGCTCTTGAGTCCCCTGTAGATTTGAGATAATTATCAAAGGTCAACATGATTGACTTGGAATAGTTGATGATAGGTTCTCCGGCAATACGTTGCGTCTTCCTCATGGGGATTGTTGATAGTACATAAACTTGTGCGATGCTACACTTTGAGAACCCTTGCCATCGCCCGAAGGCTCAAGTCCCACCTCTTAAGTGCTTTGGCTCAAGAGCTCAACGACTTGGCTTGAGTCCTCTATCAAATGGATGTAGTTCACTCCCTCTTCGCTCTACTCCACACCTTCTGGGCATAATTGTCCGTCGCTAAAGCGTCTCTTAGTGTCTCTTCCTCCAAATTCAAATCTTTCATTTGAACAAAGTAGTGGTTCCGCTATCCAACAACTTCTTCAAGCTCCTGCAGTATCTCTCTAAATGAAACGATGACCACAACATCGGTTAGTGCCTCAGTGATAAGCGCCTCCGTAGTAGGCGCCTAGAACCTCATGTCTTCCCCTTTGACCTTGATGAAGGTAGCTCAAGGTTCCATATTTTACTCCATCGCCAAATTCTTCAATGGATGATTGTCAATTGATTTAAGATCCGCTATGATGTTATTTAATGTGAATGCGCGGAGAATTGCTTTTGACACCCTTGTCAACCAAAACCACTTTTTCTGGCACCTTGTTGGAGATTAGGTAGCTCGTAATTAAAGCATTGTAAATAGAGATTGAATGTAGCATGAGTAGATGAAGGGATAAGGACAAGCCCACTTGCATTGACTAAGCCAAGTCAATGATAAGTTTGGAAGGACAAGTGGGTGGTGGTAAAGTCTTAGGGGCAGCGATGAGTGCCACATGTCCTAAAGGGACTTGCAAGTTGTTTGGAATGTCCCTTTAAAGTCATTTGGAGATGTGCATCCAAGTACTGTAAGTAAAGGGCTTCGAAAGAAGCTCATATCTCATTCCATTCATTGTTTGAACTACTTTGTGTGCTACACTTGTTACAACAACCATCTATCTTCTCCTTTCAATCTCAGTAGGTTATGGGCCCACTCATGTGAGTTGCAAGTGAGAGTTCTTTGGTTGCTAAGTAGTTTGGAGGAGGTCTTGTGAGACATTGTGTGTGTGGGGTGCACAAGGGCTGATTTGGAGCATTCGAGGTGTACAAACGCTTGTTTAGAGCTTTGGAGATGCACAAGGGCTCATTTGGAGCCTTCGGGGTGCACAAGGTTTAATTTGGAGATTTGGATAGGCACATAGAATTGCAAGAGTGGTGGAGGTGCTCATTCAAAGCTTTTGGACCTTGTAAGTGTTCAAACAATGTGGATGTGCTTGCTTGCTATCTAAAGGTGCTGATTTGAGTGATTGAGGTGCACATTGGAGTCTAGGTGATGCTCTTTGAAGTCATTCAAGGCCATCTTTGCATGTAGGAGCAAAGAAAGGGGAGGTATACATGAGTGAGGTGCAAAGGTTTGCATTTGAGTTCATTATGAGAAGACTTGAGTGCTTGAGATAAACCATTGCACATATGAGCTAGAAGGGACTCAATTTGATTGATTGGATTGTGCACTTACACCCTAGGTCCTTATAAGGGCTGATTCGCTAATGGGAGGTGCTTACATGAGTATAAGAGCCTTGTAGGGGCTGATGTGAGTGTGAGAGGTGTGCATAAATACCTTGGAGTCTAGAAGGGGCTCAAAGTGAGTGTAGAGGTGCCATAGTGCGCATTGAGAACTTGCAAGGCTGATCTTGGCACATTGAGTGTCATCATGCCTACATTTGAGAATATGAGTGCTAGGACCATTGACAAGTTCAAGGGGGAGAACTTTAGCCTTTGGAAGTTTAAGATGGAAACCGTGTTGGAGCCGATGGACCTCTCGGAGATTGTAGAAGGCAGAATGAAGCCTCCAACAAAAGAGGACGACAATGCAAAGAGCATCAAGAAGGACCCAAAGCCTACCAAGAAGTCCAATTGCCGTTAGCAGAAAACAATGTTCGTGCAAGGGCTCAAATTGGTGGACAATCAACTTACGCACGTCAAGAATAGGAAAGGACCAACGATAGCATGGAAGACATTGTGCAACATCCATGAGACAAACAACTTGTTCAACATTCTCTTTAGTCGTCGCAAGTTCTTTTCCATCAAGATGCAAGAAGGTGATGACATGCTAACCCACATCAACCATGTGGGGGACCTTGCGAATCAACTCAATTAATTGGATATACTTGTCAAAGATGAGAATATTGTCATGACCTTGCTAGAGAGCTTGCCCTCTTCCATACAGAACTTCAACCTTGGAGACCTTGCAGGTTCTTGACCTTACCATGGAGTTTGTGACGGCAAGGATGATGCTTGAAGTGTCAAAGCGCAAAGAGAGGGAGGTTCATGGTAATAATGTAGCCTAACTATCAAGACAAAACAAGGGGGGTAGCTCATTCTCATTTCGAGAGGTCAAGGTTGTGTTGCAATTGTAGCAAGCCCGGCCACATTGCAAGACATTGCTAAAAGGCGAAGAAGAGGGAGCCAGACAATGCAAACCAAACCAAAAACAATGAGGGTGCTAACCAGAAAATGGTGCGAGTAGCTTTGGCATTGGCCACTTGATCATTTGAATCCAAGGAGTGTGCGCTTTCTTCAAAGCATGGTAAGCGGCATGAACCTTGGCAATGATGAGTTCTCCATGTTGTTTCGTGAAGGGTATATTGAAGTTAAAAGAAGAAGAGAGATGGTTGCTCTAACAAGTGTAGCACACAAAGTAGTACAAACAATGAATGGAGTGAGATATGAGCTTCTTTCGAAGCTCTTTACTTATAGTACTTGGTTGCACATCTCTAAGGGACTCTCAAGGGACATTCCAAGCCACTTGCAAGTCCCTTTAGGACACGTGGCACTCATGGCCGCCCCTAAGACTTAGCCACCACCCACTTGTCCTTCCAACCTTATCATTGACTTGGCTTAGTCAATGCAAGTGGGCTGGTCCGTATCTCTTCACCTACCAGTGCCACATGTGCACCATGTGGTAAATCACCTCTCTCCCTTTTCTCCCCTTTTACTCCCCCCCTTCTAATTCTACCTCATTGCAAACTCTATTTACAATGTCTTAACTACGAGCTACCTAAACTCCAACACTCCCACTTTGCGAGTAGTTACGCTCTCGCAATCCCATGGCCTTTGCTAATCGATGGTGCCTCTCCTTCGCAAGTGCCTTTGTCAACACATCCGCCACCATGTCCTCTGTTGGGCAATACCTCAAGCTTATCTCGCTGCTCTCCAACTTCTCACGAATGAAGTGATGTTGAACATCAATGTGCTTCGTGCGTGAATGGTGGGTCGGGTTCTTTGCCAATGCAATGCACCCTTGGTTATCACACATGATGGTCGTTGCATCAACTTGGACACACCCGACATCACCTAAAAGCTTGCGAAGCCAAATGGCTTCCTTGGTGCTTTGGCTAGTGGCCATGTACTCAGCCTCCGTTGTGGACAAGGCAATTGTTGGTTGCCTCTTGCAATTCCACGAAATCGCACCATCTCCAACGAAGAAGACATACCCCGTTGTTTAACGGCGCTCGTTTGCATCTCCCGCCCAATCCGCATCGCAATAGCCTCTCAACTCGATGTTGATGCCTCCAAGGCACAACTTGGAATCCAAGGTACCTTGCAAGTACCGCTTGATGCGCTTGACCGCACTCCAATGTGATGGACCAGCCCTAGAGATGAATTGGCTCACCATCCTCACCGCAAATGCAAGATCGGGCCGTGTGGCCACCATGGCATACATCAATGAGCCAACACCCGCCTTGTATGGAATTCCCTCCATCTCACCTTCAATGGCCTCAAACTCCTCCAACGAGAGCTTCATCAACTTCACATTCACATCAAGTGGAGTACCAATGGGCTTGCAATCCTCCATGTTGAATCGCTTGAGCACCTCCTTGATGTACTTCCTTTGGCACATGGTGATGGTGCGAGCGTTGCGGTTCCTCTCGAATGCCACTCCAAGGCAATACTTCAACTCTCCAAGATCACTCATTTGGAACTCCCCCTTGAGCTTGGCCTTGAGCCACCCTAACTTGGCATGATGGCTAGCCAAGATGATCAAATCATCCACATACACAAGCACCATCAACAAGAACTCACCCGTTTGCATGATGTACAAGGAATGATCCGCTTCACACCTTGTAAAGCCCTCCTTGATGAAGAAGGAGTCAATGCGTTGGTACCATGCCCTTGGTGATTGCTTGAGCCCGTACAAGGACTTCTTGAGCTTGCACACAAGATGCTCCATGCCCTTCTCTTCAAACCCTTGAGGTTGGCTCATGTAGATGTCTTCCTTCAAATCTCCATTCAAGAAAGCCGTCTTGACATCCATTTGATGGATCTCCAAGTCCAATGCGGCTCCAAGTGCAAGGATGCACCGAATGGTGTTGAACTTGGCCACGGGAGCAAAGGTCTCATGGAAGTCCACTCCCGCAACTTGTAAGAAGCCTTTGGCCACCAATCTTGCCTTGTGGCGCACAGCTTCTCCCGTAGCATCCTTCTTGGTGCGAAACACCCACTTGCATCCAACACTCTTGCGGCCCTTTGGAAGGGGAGCCAACTCCCACGTTCCATTAGCAATGAGGGAGTCATACTCTTCTTGCATGGCCGCCTCCCACTTGGTTGCATCCTCCGATTCCAAAGCCTCACACAAACTCAATGGATCTTCAAGGTTGGCCACATTGGCCCGTTCCACTTCTTGTTGCGGCAAGATGTGGTTCTTCCACCACTCTCCAAGTGGACGCCGTTCTCGTCTTGGATAGCAACTGCCTCCCTCTCCTTCACCTTCTCTTGATGACGATGTTGGTAAATGCGCCTCGCTTGTCTCCTCCTTTGCTTCTTCTTCATCCTCTTCCTCGTCCTTCTTGGCATCCTCATGGTCACTAGAAGAAGTTGGTTTGGAAGATTCATCCACCAACACCAACAAAGGTGCCTCACTACTCCCACTTGGACTCATCTCCAAACCATCACCAACACTAGTGCTCTCCTCATCAAACACAACATCACGGCTCTTGATGATTTTCCTAGTCTCAATGGACATGAGACGATAGGCCTTGGTTCCCTCACAATAGCCAAGAAACAAACACTTGGTACCCTTTGCATCGAGCTTACCTCTCTTTGCATCAACCACCTTGGCATAAGCAATGCATTCAAACACACGCATGTGTGCAATGCATGGCTTGCGGCCACTTCAAGCCTCTTGTGGAGTGATGCTAACAAGAGCACGAGTGGGGCACCGATTGCGAATGTACACCGCATTGGCCACCGCTTCCGCCCGAAATGAAAGCTTGAGTCGTTGAGCATGAAGCATGCTCCTTGCCATCTCCACAATGGTGCGATTGGCTCGCTCCGCAACTCCGTTTTGTTGTGGTGTGTATAGTGTTGATGGTTGTCGTTGGATGCCGTACTTCTTCAAGTAGCGTTGGAAGGCCTTGGAGATGAACTCCCCTCCATTGTCCGATCGGAAAACCTTGATCTTGTGCTCCGATTGCGTCTCCGCAAGTGCCTTGAACTCCTTGAACTTCTCAAGGCACTCTCCCTTGGTCTTCAAGGTATACAACCACACGCACCTTGAAAAGTCATCAATGAAGGTCACAAAGTACCTTGCACCACCCATGGATGTGGTCCTCATAGGACCGCACACATCCGAATGCACAATCTCCAATGGCTTTGACGCAGGTGTCCTTCCATCCTTTGGAAATGGTGCCCTATGTTGCTTGCCTTGCACACACCCTTCACAAAACGACATGGACAAGTCATCTTTGCCAAGGTTCATGCCGCTTACCATGCTTTGAAGAAAGCACACACTCCTTGCATTCAAATGACCAAGTCGCCGATGCCAAAGCTCCATTGCACTACTGTTCGGTGATGATTGCGCCACCTTTGCCGAATCCGTATGAAAGACCTTGATGAAGGTCACTTGATACAAGTTGCCTTCACGAGGTGCCTTTGCAAGCACATTGCCATTTGGAGCCTTCAATGTGCACCCCTTCACATTGAATAGCACTTGAATCCACTTGACACAAGCTTCCTCACCGAGAGCAAGTTTGCTTGCAACTTGGGCACATGAAGGACATCCTTCATGGTCACCTTCTTCAAACGCCCCCTTTCAAGCACCTCAACAACAATGCAACCCATTCCAATGGCTTGCACAACAATATCATCACCCAAATGCACATTGCGTAGTGGAATTACCTCATAAGTGTCAAATGCCGCCCTATAAGGTGTCATGTGCTTTGTAGCACCCGAATCCATGATCCACTTGCAAATGGACTTGGAATAGGGTCCCTCTTGTGTTGCAAAGGCGTAGTCATCTTCATCCTTTGCATGGTTGGCACCCTCCTTGTCTTTGGCTTGGTTTGCATTGTCTCGCTCCCACTTCTTTGCCTTGTAGCAATGTCTTGCAATGTGGCCCGGCTTGCCACAATTGAAATACACCTTGGGCTCTCCGTGTGAGAATGAGCTACTCACCCTGTTTTGCCTTGATACCAAAGCCGCATCACCTCCATGAACCTCCTTCTCCTTGCGCTTGGACACTTCATGCATCATCCTTGCCGTCACAAACTCCATGGTAAGGTCTTCAAACCGCAAGGTCTCCAAGCCCGAAATCAAGTTCTCAAAGGAAGGTGGCAAGCTCTCAAGCAAGGTCATGACAACATCGTCATCTTTGACGGGCACATCCAAACAATTGAGTTGATCCGCAAGGTCTCTCACATGGTTGATGTGGGTAAGCATGTCATCACCTTCTTGCATCTTGATGGTAAAGAACTTGCGACGAATAAAGAGAATGTTGGATAAGCTCTTTGTCTCATGGATGTTGCACAATGTCTTCCATGCTTCCGTTGGCCCTTTGCAGTTCCGAATGAGGGCAAGTTGGTTGTCCACCAAATTGAGCCCTATCACGGACATGGCCTTCTTCACACGGCGATTGTAATCCTTGATAGCCTTTGGATCCTTCTTGATGCCCTTCTCATCGTCGTCTTCACTTGGTGGAGGCTTCTCCGTGCCTTCTTCAATCTCCCAAAGGTCCATGGACTCCAACACCATCTCCATCTTGAACTTCCAAAGGCTAAAGTTCTCCCCCTTGAACTTGTCAATGGTCCTACTACTCTCATTCTCAAATGTAGCCATGGTGACACTCAATATGCCAAGATCAGCCCCTCCAAGCTCTCAATGTCCACTATTGGCAACTCTACACTCACTTTGAGCCCCTTCTAGACTCCAAGGTGTTTCTACACACCTCTCACACTCACATCAGCCCCTACAAGGCTCTCATACTCATGTAAGCACCTCCCACTAGCAAATCAGCCCTTATAAGGCCCTAGTGTGTGAGTGCACACTCCAATCAATCAAATTGAGTCCCTTCTAGCTCAAATGTGCAATGGTTCACTTGAAGCACTCAAGTCCTCTCACAATGAACTCAAATGCAAACCTTTGCACCTCACTCATGTATACCTCCCCTTTCTTTGCTCCTACATGCAAAGATGGCCTTGAATGACTTCAAAGAGCATCACCTAGACTCCAATGTGCATCTTATGCACCTCAATCACTCAAATCAGCACCTTTAGAGAGCAAGCAAGCACATCCACAATGTATGAACACTTACAAGGTCCAAAAGCTTTGAATGAGCACCTCCACCACTCTTGCAACTCTATGTGCCTCCCCAAATCTCCAAATCAACCATTGTGCACCTCAAAGGCTCCAAATGAGCTCCTTTGCACCTCCAAGGCTTCAAATGAGCCCTTGTGCACCTCCAAAGCTCCAAACAAGCACTTGTGCACCTCCAAAGCTCCAAATCAGCCCTTGTGCACCTCACACACACAATGTCTCACAAGACCTCCTCCAAACTACTGAGCAACCAAAGAACTCTCACTTGCAACTCACATGAGTGGGCCCATAACCTATTGATGTTAAAAGAAGAAGAGAGATGGTTGCTCTAACAAGTGGAGCACACAAAGTAGTACAAACAATGAATGGAGTGAGATATGAGCTTCTTTCGAAGCTCTTAACTAATAGTACTTGGTTGCACATCTCAAAGGGACTCTCAAGGGACATTCCAAGCCACTTGCAAGTCCCTCTAGGACACGTGGCACTCATGGCCGCCGCTAAGACTTAGCCACCACCCACTTGTCCTTCCAACCTTATCATTGACTTGGCTTAGTCAATGCAAGTGGGCTGGTCCTTATCTCTTCACCTACTAGTGCCACATGTGCACCATGTGGTAAATCACCTCTCTCCCTTTTCTCCCCTTTAACTTCCCCTCTTCTAATTCTACCTCATTGCAAACTCTATTTACAATGCCTTAACTTCGAGCTACCTAAACTCCAACAGGGTGGTTGCAAGACAAGCAACATAGGGCACCATTTCCAAAGGATGGACGGACACAAGCGTCGAGGCTATTGGAGATTGTGCATACGGATGTGTGCGGTCCTATGAAGACCACATCCATGGGTGGTGCAAGGTACTTTGTGACATTCATTGATGGCTTTTCAAGGAAAGTGTGGTTGTACACCTTGAAGACCAAGGGAGAGTGCCTTGAGAAGTTCAAGGAGTTCATGGCACTTGTGGAGATGCAATCGGAAACAAGATCAAGGCGCTTCGCTCGTACAATGGAGGGGAGTTCATTTTGAATGCATTCCAACGCTACTTGAATAAGCATGGCATCCAACCACAACCATCAACACCTTACACACCACAACAAAACAGAGTTGCGGAGCGAGCCAACCGCACCATTGTAAAGATGGCAAGGAGCATGCTTCATGCTCAACGGCTCAGGCTTTCATTTTGGGCGGAAGCGGTGGCCAATGTGGTGTACATTCAAATTTTAAAAGTGTGAAAAAATAAAGTTGACAATCATGTAGATAAAGAATTTTAATATAAAGCTATATAACTGTTTGTATAATGTCTTATCAGACAATATTCACTTGTATGTAATTGTGGAAAGTTTAAAAATGAATACACACATATATGAGGAGGTGTATAATAGACACAATAGATCTAAAGTTTTTCAATATGAGAACATCATCACATGACTTTGATATTGGATTTTCTACCTCAGTGGCTTTGAAATTTTAAAAATGTAAATGTAAATCCTTGATTAATGGTGTGGATAATGAACAATGTTTTTCTTTCAATTTTTACTTTTGAATAAAATATATAGCTGCAACCAAGGTTTATTTTTCTCGTAGTTAGAGTGTGTATGAAGAATATTTTTCATAGAGGCATATGTATCAATTTCATTCATATGTGCAAATTTTCATCCATTATCATTGTTGTCCAAAATTAATGAATGATTAAAATAGAAATAATGGTTTTGGAAATACACTTTAGGAAAAATAAAATAATAAATGTGGCTATTTATTTCAATAGCCAAAATTTAATGATTATTCACACAACATTTTATTAGAAGAATGGTTAAGTTGGAGCAATGGAATATGAACTGTAACATATGTTGATATAATTATGTCTTTAAGGATAGTAACAACTTTGATATTGTGATTGTTTTTGATATGCAAAGTCTCTTTCTATGAAAATATGAACATCATATAATAGAGGATATCTGAGGGCATTGTACGTATTGTGACACTATAAATCAAAGATAACATATTCTCTAAGAAAAATAAAAGAACAGCAATTTGCTAGAATGAATAAGCTCAAATGTTGATAATGGTCCTGACTTTACATTGGTGTTGTTCCAACATATCACTAAATAGCAAAAAATGCTCAATTTTGGTGTTGAAAATATTTTAGAACTTATTACAATTTTCAAAACACTTCAAGGCATAAATTCCATGCTATCAAAGTAACTAATGTTGCAAAAATAAATATTTGTGCATATATGTGGATGTTGAGAATGTATCCTCGATGATCCAAATATGAATAAAAAATAAAAAAGTTCAAAGAACAAAAGCACTTGAACTTCTCACCAGAATTCTAAGAAAGTGAAGCAAGGTCATTGTTTACTATGTCAAAGATCGAAGACTATTCATCTCATTAGTAACAGTATGGTGCGGCATCGGCATGGGCATGCACATGCAAAAGGGTAGTGTTTCCATGAGCAAAGCGTACAATGGCTCCAACTAATGTGCCTTCTTGTTCATTTTCATCAATGTTGACATGCGCTCTGACTTTGTATAGTTAAGGCATTGTAGATGGTGTTTGCATTGACATAGATTTAGAAAGAGGATTAAAAGGGGGGAAAAGATAGCTACTCTATTTACCACATAGAGCACATGTGGCACAAGTAGGTGAAGTGATAAAGGCCAGCCCACTTCAATTGCCCAAACCAAGAAATTGGAAGGCCAAGTTGGGGTGGCTAAGTCACATGGGGGGCCATGTGTGCCACATAGCCTAAAAAGACCGTAGGTTGCCTAAAATGTCTCTTAGGAGTCACTTAGACATCTCAAACGAAGCACTAGAAGTAAACCCCTTTGAGACAAGGCGTATATCACTAAACTCATTGATAGTACTATAGAAATTAAAAGAAAAACAAAGAAGGTCCCACTAACAAATGTAGCACTCACAGTAGTACAAACAATGAATGGAGTGAGATATGGGCTTCTTTTCAAGACCTTTACTTGAAGCACATGCTTGCACATCACTAAATGACCCTAAAGGGACATTCCAAGCCACTTGCAAGTCCCTGTAGGGCCACGTGGCACTCATGGCCGCCCACATGACTTAGCCACCGCCCTCTTGTCCTTCCAACCTTATCGTTGACATCGCTAAGTCAATGCAAGTAGGCTCGCCCTTATCTCTCCACATCATCATGCCACATGTGCACCATGTGGTAGATAACCTCTCTCCCTCCTCTCCCCTTTTACTTCCCCCCTTCTAATTCTACCTCATTGCAAACCCTATTTACAGTGCCTCAACTACAAGCTACCTAAACTCCAACACTCCCTCTATGTGAGCAGTTACCTTCTCACAATCCCATGGCCTTAGGTAATTGATGTTGCCTTTGTCAACACATCCGCCACCATGTCTTTCCGTTGGGCAATACCTTAGGGTGATCTCGCCGCTCTCCAACTTCTCACAAATGAGGTTATGTTGAACATCAATGTGCTTCATGCGTGAATGGTGTGTGGGGTTCCTTGCTAGTGCAATGCTCCCTTGGTTATCACACATGATGGTCGTTGCATCTACTTGGACACACCCGACGTCTCCTAAGAGCTTGCAAAGCCAAATGGCTTCCTAGGTGCTTTGGCTAGTGGCCATGTTCTCCGCCTCCGTTGAAGACAACGCAATTGATGGTTGCCTCTTGCAACTCCTCAAAATGGCACCATCTCCAAGGAAGAGCACATACGTCGTTGTTGAACGTCGCTCGTTTGTATCTCCCGCCCAACCCGCATCGCAATAGCCTCTCAACTCGATGTTGGTGCCACCAAGGCACAACTTGTACTCCAAGGTACCTTGCAAGCACCGCGTGATGCGCTTGACCGCACTCTAGTGTGATGGACCAGCCCTAGACATGAATTGGCTCACCATGCTCACCGCAAATGCAAGGTCAGCATGTGTGGCAACCATGGCATACATCAATGATCCAACACCAAACTTGCCGGTGATTCCGTCCATCTCACCTTCAATGGCCTCAAACTCCGCACCCGAAAGCTTCATCAACTTGACATTCACATCAAGTGGAGTACCCATGGGCTCGCAATCCTCCATGTTGACGCGCATGAGCTCCGCCTTGGTGTGCTTCCTTTGGCACATGGTAGCTCCTAGTTTTTTGCGGTTCCTCTCAAATTCCATTCCAAGGCAATACTTCAACTCTCCAAGATCACTCATTTGGAACTCCTCCTTGAGTTTGGCCTTGAGCCACCCTAAGTTGGCAAGAAGGCTAGCCAAGATGATCAAATCATCCACATACACATGCACCATCAACAAGAACTCACCCCTTTGCATGATCTACAAGGAATGATGCGCTTCACACCTTGTAAAGCCCTCCTTGATGAAGGAGTCCATGCGTTGGTACCATGCCCCTTGTGGTTGCTTAAGGCCGTACAAGGACTTTTTGCTCTATGGAACGGGCCAATGTGCCAACCTTAAAGCTCTATTGAGTTTGTGTGAGGCTTTGCAATCCAAGGATGCAAGCAAGTGGGAGGCGGCCATGCAAGAAGAGTATGATTACCTCATGGCCAATGGAATGTGAGAGTTGGCTCCCCTTCCATAGGGTCGCAAGAGCGTTGGGTGCAAGTGGGTGTCTCTCACAAAGAAGGATGCTACATGTGAAGTTGTTTACGGATTTTATTCAATTCATATGAAAGACCAAGTATGGTCAAGATCAATATTTTTGAAGTTTGTATATCTAACACACTTGTTTATGTAAATATCAAAGGTTGATTTAACATCAGTGATAAAATTTATAGTTGATTATTTCATTTTTGCAATTGACATAAGCTTGAAATTTCGTTGTCAAAACTCTTGTGTTATTTTTATTACTTAAATCATGTCATGATTTGATCTTCGTATGATCCCTCCAAAATTCTATTTTCAAGTTAGTTGCATATTTATTATGCAATAACTAACATTTTTACCAAATCTTATCATTTCGTTTATACTTACTCTTCAATTGAATTCATACCATCAATAATAAGAAAATATAACATTTCCATCCATGGTTCAATGTGTATTACACCATATTCCATCATTACAATAGAATAATGTCATTTCTCTTAAGGAAAGCAAAAATATGGACATTTTTTTTCATGTTTTCAAAATAAAAGTAAAAATCAATTTTTTTATTAGCTAAATCTCATGTTCATGCGTATTTTTTCCACCATCCATATTTTGTTTGCAAATTTTTATCATTATAATTATTTGATCAAATATCATGCTATTGCATGACGAGATTTTATAAAATATTTGACTTTTTACTAGAAAAGTAATCACTACGATATGCAATGCATAAGTTTTTATTGTATTTTCTTATTTTTTTGACATTTGTATTCTCAATGAGACATATGCATTTAGTCAAAACTATCTTATTTTAGAAATGTGTGAAATATCCATTGTGAAGAATGAATAATCTAAAATAGATTATCCATTATATTCTTGATTGCAGCATTTTATCAAGGGTTTTCTGTAATGTTTTTTAATGTAGAGTGTTTGGATGTATTGTGATATTATAATAGTTTTTGTAATAGTTATTCAAATTATAACACAATGAAAAGTAAGATCCCAATTTCGTCAAAAATATCAAACAAAATATGAAGACCTATCAATTCAATAATTTTGTTGACTATTTCATTTGTTCATGTTTAAAGAGATGAAATGGAACCATTGAATTGAAACTTGTCTTGAAATAGTTGCACGAGTTCATCTATTCATTGTCTTCCCATGAGGTCCATGGATTCGGAATGAGCCTACAAGGGCAAAAGCATTTGTTAACTAGTTTCAAAACTAGATCGCAAACTTGTTTGTGAATTAGTTTGTAAAGTGGTTTGTGGAATGGATTTGTAGAATGGTTTGTAGAATGGATTGTCCAATGCTTTGTACAATGGTTAGCAAATTAGTTTCCATCTCTGTTTATGCTTCAAAATCCATTTCTAGACGACTGAACTTTGGAGCAACTTTTCATTTTTTTGATTTCTAATACAAGTGATGATTTGATTACTACTAAAGTATGACCGTGCACTTTGAAGCAAATATCGAGAAGACTTCAATTGTGATCTATTTTGAATTTCAAACAATACACTGAATTGGTTCATAGTCTCTATTGAATAACCTTCATGTTTATATTTTCTTTCAAATATATATTTTGGTTACAAATCATCAACTTTAGTGGTCAACTTGTTGAGTGTCTAAGTTTACATTTCACTCAATCACTTTATGGCTTACAATTTTATACTAAATTAATCTTTTTTCTTCACTCGGAGGTGCCAAAAGCTTGTTATTGTCTTTGGACACCTCATGTTGAGTGTTGGCCATTTAGCTAGCTTGCATGATGGTTTCAAAAACATGAGGGGCCTAAAAGTTATTTACAGATCCTTCCCATAGTTGGGGTACATAATCCTTGAGTTTTTGGAGCCATTCTTCAAATTCGTAGATGTCCACCTTCAACATCATCTTTTGTAGCTCACTTTTATGAATTTGGAGGCCCCAAGAGCTACCCTCAAGCCTCGCAAACATTTCCGCATCGCACATCATGGTATTAGCACTTTTTTGAAGGGCATTTAGTTGCTTGGACACTTCATATAACTTGGTTTCAATATCTTGGCCAAGTTCCGCCTCATAAAGCATTGCTCGGGTAATCACATTTTCCACACTTGGGCTTATGGCCTCGCCCGTGACTTGGGACTTCTCACACATGGAAGAATGGAATATTGCATGGGATACAATATCTTGGCCAAGCCGATCTATCATCTTTTCCAATTTTTCGAGCTTCGATTTCACTTGGTCCCTAAGCATCATGGCCGCCTCGTAGTCACTTAATGGGGCTACTTTCTCCACCCTTGGAAGAGCTAGCTTTGCCCTTGTAGGAGTAAATTCCACCTTTGTTGGTGGGGGAATGGCAATTGGCATAGACATATTGAACAACAAAACAATCACCACTTCTTCTAACTAGCAATATGTATCACATGAAAAAGATTAAATGAAACAAAGCCTTGATATTCTTCCAATTTCTCTACAAAAACATGAAGTGAAAGCAAGGGAATGTGATCAAAACCCCTTGCCATTCCCTTTTTATACTTACCCTATCCTCCCCCCCCCCCCCCTTTGCATTATTCTCCACTACTATGTTGCTTTTACTTTGCTTGTGGTCAAAGCAACCCGCAAAAAGTAAAAGGCCATGCCTTGCCATTGCTGAAATAAAAGACAATAAAGTAATACAACTTTTACATTTGTTTTACTTTAAAAGTAAATCATTTTACTTTATGATATTAACCATACTACCTTGTATTTCAATAACTTCATTTCAAATTTTTACATTGATTCAATCCATTGAAAGCATTCTTTTTTATATATGTATCTTCATATAAAATATTCAATTAGGATATATTATTGTGTTTGTATTGTTCTTTATTTGGAAAAACAACTATCAACAAGAAGTAGCTATTGAAGATCTTGTGATATGGCAAATGTAAGGAACTATCACGATTGGTTGCCATCTTTGTTTACAATAATCAATGGCCACCCTTATTGCCGATTGCATAATGGTTACAAAAATACCAAATCACAGCTAAAATTCTTTTGTACTAATTGTCGGTTACAAATTTGTGAATATTGCAAATTAGATCATGAAGATTGTGATATGATCATTCAGCTCCGCAAAGGAACGCCTGATGTCGATCCAAAGGCTCAAGATGGAAAAAAAAAACACAATTTGTCCATTGAAACCAAACATCTCTTTGTGAACGGAAAGACCCCAATAATATTGGAGGATGTAGCAAAGTATAGTTTCAATGGTCGAGAGATATATTATATTTTCAATCGAAAAAAAACATCACATGGTTCATATTCATGTAAAGAGTGTGGCCATAGTATATCACCTCCATGGAGATTTTGTTCACTTGAATGCAATAGTAGAAGCATTGAAGTTATAGAGATAAGATCGATAGTTGTTCCTAACAGCATAGGACAAGAAAGGAATCCTTTGCCGACCATTGTATCTAATGGTATAAAAGACGTAGAAGATGACGCTAGTGTAAGTGATAGACCAATTGAAGAAACAAGTGAAAAACCACTTGAAGGAACAAGTGCCAAAATATACAGACAACATCCAAAGAAACAAACTCAACCCATAAGATCAGATCTTGGCAATACATTCCGTACAGATTTTAGAACCGGACAAATACTATTATGAAAAATAAACATTTTTAAGACTATTTGTGCATATATGTGGATGTTGAGAATGTATCCTCGATGATCCAAATATGAATAAAAAATTAAAAAGTTCAAAGAACAAAAGCACTTGAACTTCTCACCAGAATTCTAAGAAAGTGAAGCAAGGTCATTGTTTACTATGTCAAAGATCGAAGACTATTCATCTCATTAGTAACAGTATGGTGCGGCATCGGCATGGGCATGCACATGCAAAAGGGTAGTGTTTCCATGAGCAAAGCGTACAATGGCTCCAACTAATGTGCCTTCTTGTTCATTTTCATCAATGTTGACATGCGCTCTGACTTTGTATAGTTAAGGCATTGTAGATGGTGTTTGCATTGACATAGATTTAGAAAGAGGATTAAAAGGGGGGAAAAGATAGCTACTCTATTTACCACATAGAGCACATGTGGCACAAGTAGGTGAAGTGATAAAGGCCAGCCCACTTCAATTGCCCAAACCAAGAAATTGGAAGGCCAAGTTGGGGTGGCTAAGTCACATGGGGGGCCATGTGTGCCACATAGCCTAAAAAGACCGTAGGTTGCCTAAAATGTCTCTTAGGAGTCACTTAGACATCTCAAACGAAGCACTAGAAGTAAACCCCTTTGAGACAAGGCGTATATCACTAAACTCATTGATCGTACTATAGAAATTAAAAGAAAAACAAAGAAGGTCCCACTAACAAATGTAGCACTCACAGTAGTACAAACAATGAATGGAGTGAGATATGGGCTTCTTTTCAAGACCTTTACTTGAAGCACATGCTTGCACATCACTAAATGACCCTAAAGGGACATTCCAAGCCACTTGCAAGTCCCTGTAGGGCCACGTGGCACTCATGGCCGCCCACATGACTTAGCCACCGCCCTCTTGTCCTTCCAACCTTATCGTTGACATCGCTAAGTCAATGCAAGTAGGCTCGCCCTTATCTCTCCACATCATCATGCCACATGTGCACCATGTGGTAGATAACCTCTCTCCCTCCTCTCCCCTTTTACTTCCCCCCTTCTAATTCTACCTCATTGCAAACCCTATTTACAGTGCCTCAACTACAAGCTACCTAAACTCCAACACTCCCTCTATGTGAGCAGTTACCTTCTCACAATCCCATGGCCTTAGGTAATTGATGTTGCCTTTGTCAACACATCCGCCACCATGTCTTTCCGTTGGGCAATACCTTAGGGTGATCTCGCCGCTCTCCAACTTCTCACAAATGAGGTTATGTTGAACATCAATGTGCTTCATGCGTGAATGGTGTGTGGGGTTCCTTGCTAGTGCAATGCTCCCTTGGTTATCACACATGATGGTCGTTGCATCTACTTGGACACACCCGACGTCTCCTAAGAGCTTGCAAAGCCAAATGGCTTCCTAGGTGCTTTGGCTAGTGGCCATGTTCTCCGCCTCCGTTGAAGACAACGCAATTGATGGTTGCCTCTTGCAACTCCTCAAAATGGCACCATCTCCAAGGAAGAGCACATACGTCGTTGTTGAACGTCGCTCGTTTGTATCTCCCGCCCAACCCGCATCGCAATAGCCTCTCAACTCGATGTTGGTGCCACCAAGGCACAACTTGTACTCCAAGGTACCTTGCAAGCACCGCGTGATGCGCTTGACCGCACTCTAGTGTGATGGACCAGCCCTAGACATGAATTGGCTCACCATGCTCACCGCAAATGCAAGGTCAGCATGTGTGGCAACCATGGCATACATCAATGATCCAACACCAAACTTGCCGGTGATTCCGTCCATCTCACCTTCAATGGCCTCAAACTCCGCACCCGAAAGCTTCATCAACTTGACATTCACATCAAGTGGAGTACCCATGGGCTCGCAATCCTCCATGTTGACGCGCATGAGCTCCGCCTTGGTGTGCTTCCTTTGGCACATGGTAGCTCCTAGTTTTTTGCGGTTCCTCTCAAATTCCATTCCAAGGCAATACTTCAACTCTCCAAGATCACTCATTTGGAACTCCTCCTTGAGTTTGGCCTTGAGCCACCCTAAGTTGGCAAGAAGGCTAGCCAAGATGATCAAATCATCCACATACACATGCACCATCAACAAGAACTCACCCCTTTGCATGATCTACAAGGAATGATGCGCTTCACACCTTGTAAAGCCCTCCTTGATGAAGGAGTCCATGCGTTGGTACCATGCCCCTTGTGGTTGCTTAAGGCCGTACAAGGACTTTTTGCTCTATGGAACGGGCCAATGTGCCAACCTTAAAGCTCTATTGAGTTTGTGTGAGGCTTTGCAATCCAAGGATGCAAGCAAGTGGGAGGCGGCCATGCAAGAAGAGTATGATTACCTCATGGCCAATGGAATGTGAGAGTTGGCTCCCCTTCCATAGGGTCGCAAGAGCGTTGGGTGCAAGTGGGTGTCTCTCACAAAGAAGGATGCTACATGTGAAGTTGTTTACGGATTTTATTCAATTCATATGAAAGACCAAGTATGGTCAAGATCAATATTTTTGAAGTTTGTATATCTAACACACTTGTTTATGTAAATATCAAAGGTTGAATTAACATCAATGATAAAATTTATAGTTGATTATTTCATTTTTGCAATTGACATAAGCTTGAAATTTCGTTGTCAAAACTCTTGTGTTATTTTTATTACTTAAATCATGTCATGATTTGATCTTCGTATGATCCCTCCAAAATTCTATTTTCAAGTTAGTTGCATATTTATTATCAAATAACTAACATTTTTACCAAATCTTATCATTTCGTTTATACTTACTCTTCAATTGAATTCATACCATCAATAATAAGAAAATATAACATTTCCATCCATGGTTCAATGTGTATTACACCATATTCCATCATTACAATAGAATAATGTCATTTCTCTTAAGGAAAGCAAAAATATGGACATTTTTTTTCATGTTTTCAAAATAAAAGTAAAAATCAATTTTTTTATTAGCTAAATCTCATGTTCATGCGTATTTTTTCCACCATCCATATTTTGTTTGCAAATTTTTATCATTATAATTATTTGATCAAATATCATGCTATTGCATGACGAGATTTTATAAAATATTTGACTTTTTACTAGAAAAGTAATCACTACGATATGCAATGCATAAGTTTTTATTGTATTTTCTTATTTTTTTGACATTTGTATTCTCAATGAGACATATGCATTTAGTCAAAACTATCTTATTTTAGAAATGTGTGAAATATCCATTGTGAAGAATGAATAATCTAAAATAGATTATCCATTATATTCTTGATTGCAGCATTCTATCAAGGGTTTTCTGTAATGTTTTTTAATGTAGAGTGTTTGGATGTATTGTGATATTATAATAGTTTTTGTAATAGTTATTCAAATTATAACACAATGAAAAGTAAGATCCCAATTTCGTCAAAAATATCAAACAAAATATGAAGACCTATCAATTCAATAATTTTGTTGACTATTTCATTTGTTCATGTTTAAAGAGATGAAATGGAACCATTGAATTGAAACTTGTCTTGAAATAGTTGCACGAGTTCATCTATTCATTGTCTTCCCATGAGGTCCATGGATTCGGAATGAGCCTACAAGGGCAAAAGCATTTGTTAACTAGTTTCAAAACTAGATCGCAAACTTGTTTGTGAATTAGTTTGTAAAGTGGTTTGTGGAATGGATTTGTAGAATGGTTTGTAGAATGGATTGTCCAATGCTTTGTACAATGGTTAGCAAATTAGTTTCCATCTCTGTTTATGCTTCAAAATCCATTTCTAGACGACTGAACTTTGGAGCAACTTTTCATTTTTTTGATTTCTAATACAAGTGATGATTTGATTACTACTAAAGTATGACCGTGCACTTTGAAGCAAATATCGAGAAGACTTCAATTGTGATCTATTTTGAATTTCAAACAATACACTGAATTGGTTCATAGTCTCTATTGAATAACCTTCATGTTTATATTTTCTTTCAAATATATATTTTGGTTACAAATCATCAACTTTAGTGGTCAACTTGTTGAGTGTCTAAGTTTACATTTCACTCAATCACTTTATGGCTTACAATTTTATACTAAATTAATCTTTTTTCTTCACTCGGAGGTGCCAAAAGCTTGTTATTGTCTTTGGACACCTCATGTTGAGTGTTGGCCATTTAGCTAGCTTGCATGATGGTTTCAAAAACATGAGGGGCCTAAAAGTTATTTACAGATCCTTCCCATAGTTGGGGTACATAATCCTTGAGTTTTTGGAGCCATTCTTCAAATTCGTAGATGTCCACCTTCAACATCATCTTTTGTAGCTCACTTTTATGAATTTGGAGGCCCCAAGAGCTACCCTCAAGCCTCGCAAACATTTCCGCATCGCACATCATGGTATTAGCACTTTTTTGAAGGGCATTTAGTTGCTTGGACACTTCATATAACTTGGTTTCAATATCTTGGCCAAGTTCCGCCTCATAAAGCATTGCTCGGGTAATCACATTTTCCACACTTGGGCTTATGGCCTCGCCCGTGACTTGGGACTTCTCACACATGGAAGAATGGAATATTGCATGGGATACAATATCTTGGCCAAGCCGATCTATCATCTTTTCCAATTTTTCGAGCTTCGATTTCACTTGGTCCCTAAGCATCATGGCCGCCTCGTAGTCACTTAATGGGGCTACTTTCTCCACCCTTGGAAGAGCTAGCTTTGCCCTTGTAGGAGTAAATTCCACCTTTGTTGGTGGGGGAATGGCAATTGGCATAGACATATTGAACAACAAAACAATCACCACTTCTTCTAACTAGCAATATGTATCACATGAAAAAGATTAAATGAAACAAAGCCTTGATATTCTTCCAATTTCTCTACAAAAACATGAAGTGAAAGCAAGGGAATGTGATCAAAACCCCTTGCCATTCCCTTTTTATACTTACCCTATCCTCCCCCCCCCCCCCTTTGCATTATTCTCCACTACTATGTTGCTTTTACTTTGCTTGTGGTCAAAGCAACCCGCAAAAAGTAAAAGGCCATGCCTTGCCATTGCTGAAATAAAAGACAATAAAGTAATACAACTTTTACATTTGTTTTACTTTAAAAGTAAATCATTTTACTTTATGATATTAACCATACTACCTTGTATTTCAATAACTTCATTTCAAATTTTTACATTGATTCAATCCATTGAAAGCATTCTTTTTTATATATGTATCTTCATATAAAATATTCAATTAGGATATATTATTGTGTTTGTATTGTTCTTTATTTGGAAAAACAACTATCAACAAGAAGTAGCTATTGAAGATCTTGTGATATGGCAAATGTAAGGAACTATCACGATTGGTTGCCATCTTTGTTTACAATAATCAATGGCCACCCTTATTGCCGATTGCATAATGGTTACAAAAATACCAAATCACAGCTAAAATTCTTTTGTACTAATTGTCGGTTACAAATTTGTGAATATTGCAAATTAGATCATGAAGATTGTGATATGATCATTCAGCTCCGCAAAGGAACGCCTGATGTCGATCCAAAGGCTCAAGATGGAAAAAAAAAACACAATTTGTCCATTGAAACCAAACATCTCTTTGTGAACGGAAAGACCCCAATAATATTGGAGGATGTAGCAAAGTATAGTTTCAATGGTCGAGAGATATATTATATTTTCAATCGAAAAAAAACATCACATGGTTCATATTCATGTAAAGAGTGTGGCCATAGTATATCACCTCCATGGAGATTTTGTTCACTTGAATGCAATAGTAGAAGCATTGAAGTTATAGAGATAAGATCGATAGTTGTTCCTAACAGCATAGGACAAGAAAGGAATCCTTTGCCGACCATTGTATCTAATGGTATAAAAGACGTAGAAGATGACGCTAGTGTAAGTGATAGACCAATTGAAGAAACAAGTGAAAAACCACTTGAAGGAACAAGTGCCAAAATATACAGACAACATCCAAAGAAACAAACTCAACCCATAAGATCAGATCTTGGCAATACATTCCGTACAGATTTTAGAACCGGACAAATACTATTATGAAAAATAAACATTTTTAAGACTATTTGTGCATATATGTGGATGTTGAGAATGTATCCTCGATGATCCAAATATGAATAAAAAATTAAAAAGTTCAAAGAACAAAAGCACTTGAACTTCTCACCAGAATTCTAAGAAAGTGAAGCAAGGTCATTGTTTACTATGTCAAAGATCGAAGACTATTCATCTCATTAGTAACAGTATGGTGCGGCATCGGCATGGGCATGCACATGCAAAAGGGTAGTGTTTCCATGAGCAAAGCGTACAATGGCTCCAACTAATGTGCCTTCTTGTTCATTTTCATCAATGTTGACATGCGCTCTGACTTTGTATAGTTAAGGCATTGTAGATGGTGTTTGCATTGACATAGATTTAGAAAGAGGATTAAAAGGGGGGAAAAGATAGCTACTCTATTTACCACATAGAGCACATGTGGCACAAGTAGGTGAAGTGATAAAGGCCAGCCCACTTCAATTGCCCAAACCAAGAAATTGGAAGGCCAAGTTGGGGTGGCTAAGTCACATGGGGGGCCATGTGTGCCACATAGCCTAAAAAGACCGTAGGTTGCCTAAAATGTCTCTTAGGAGTCACTTAGACATCTCAAACGAAGCACTAGAAGTAAACCCCTTTGAGACAAGGCGTATATCACTAAACTCATTGATCGTACTATAGAAATTAAAAGAAAAACAAAGAAGGTCCCACTAACAAATGTAGCACTCACAGTAGTACAAACAATGAATGGAGTGAGATATGGGCTTCTTTTCAAGACCTTTACTTGAAGCACATGCTTGCACATCACTAAATGACCCTAAAGGGACATTCCAAGCCACTTGCAAGTCCCTGTAGGGCCACGTGGCACTCATGGCCGCCCACATGACTTAGCCACCGCCCTCTTGTCCTTCCAACCTTATCGTTGACATCGCTAAGTCAATGCAAGTAGGCTCGCCCTTATCTCTCCACATCATCATGCCACATGTGCACCATGTGGTAGATAACCTCTCTCCCTCCTCTCCCCTTTTACTTCCCCCCTTCTAATTCTACCTCATTGCAAACCCTATTTACAGTGCCTCAACTACAAGCTACCTAAACTCCAACACTCCCTCTATGTGAGCAGTTACCTTCTCACAATCCCATGGCCTTAGGTAATTGATGTTGCCTTTGTCAACACATCCGCCACCATGTCTTTCCGTTGGGCAATACCTTAGGGTGATCTCGCCGCTCTCCAACTTCTCACAAATGAGGTTATGTTGAACATCAATGTGCTTCATGCGTGAATGGTGTGTGGGGTTCCTTGCTAGTGCAATGCTCCCTTGGTTATCACACATGATGGTCGTTGCATCTACTTGGACACACCCGACGTCTCCTAAGAGCTTGCAAAGCCAAATGGCTTCCTAGGTGCTTTGGCTAGTGGCCATGTTCTCCGCCTCCGTTGAAGACAACGCAATTGATGGTTGCCTCTTGCAACTCCTCAAAATGGCACCATCTCCAAGGAAGAGCACATACGTCGTTGTTGAACGTCGCTCGTTTGTATCTCCCGCCCAACCCGCATCGCAATAGCCTCTCAACTCGATGTTGGTGCCACCAAGGCACAACTTGTACTCCAAGGTACCTTGCAAGCACCGCGTGATGCGCTTGACCGCACTCTAGTGTGATGGACCAGCCCTAGACATGAATTGGCTCACCATGCTCACCGCAAATGCAAGGTCAGCATGTGTGGCAACCATGGCATACATCAATGATCCAACACCAAACTTGCCGGTGATTCCGTCCATCTCACCTTCAATGGCCTCAAACTCCGCACCCGAAAGCTTCATCAACTTGACATTCACATCAAGTGGAGTACCCATGGGCTCGCAATCCTCCATGTTGACGCGCATGAGCTCCGCCTTGGTGTGCTTCCTTTGGCACATGGTAGCTCCTAGTTTTTTGCGGTTCCTCTCAAATTCCATTCCAAGGCAATACTTCAACTCTCCAAGATCACTCATTTGGAACTCCTCCTTGAGTTTGGCCTTGAGCCACCCTAAGTTGGCAAGAAGGCTAGCCAAGATGATCAAATCATCCACATACACATGCACCATCAACAAGAACTCACCCCTTTGCATGATCTACAAGGAATGATGCGCTTCACACCTTGTAAAGCCCTCCTTGATGAAGGAGTCCATGCGTTGGTACCATGCCCCTTGTGGTTGCTTAAGGCCGTACAAGGACTTTTTGCTCTATGGAACGGGCCAATGTGCCAACCTTAAAGCTCTATTGAGTTTGTGTGAGGCTTTGCAATCCAAGGATGCAAGCAAGTGGGAGGCGGCCATGCAAGAAGAGTATGATTACCTCATGGCCAATGGAATGTGAGAGTTGGCTCCCCTTCCATAGGGTCGCAAGAGCGTTGGGTGCAAGTGGGTGTCTCTCACAAAGAAGGATGCTACATGTGAAGTTGTTTACGGATTTTATTCAATTCATATGAAAGACCAAGTATGGTCAAGATCAATATTTTTGAAGTTTGTATATCTAACACACTTGTTTATGTAAATATCAAAGGTTGAATTAACATCAATGATAAAATTTATAGTTGATTATTTCATTTTTGCAATTGACATAAGCTTGAAATTTCGTTGTCAAAACTCTTGTGTTATTTTTATTACTTAAATCATGTCATGATTTGATCTTCGTATGATCCCTCCAAAATTCTATTTTCAAGTTAGTTGCATATTTATTATCAAATAACTAACATTTTTACCAAATCTTATCATTTCGTTTATACTTACTCTTCAATTGAATTCATACCATCAATAATAAGAAAATATAACATTTCCATCCATGGTTCAATGTGTATTACACCATATTCCATCATTACAATAGAATAATGTCATTTCTCTTAAGGAAAGCAAAAATATGGACATTTTTTTTCATGTTTTCAAAATAAAAGTAAAAATCAATTTTTTTATTAGCTAAATCTCATGTTCATGCGTATTTTTTCCACCATCCATATTTTGTTTGCAAATTTTTATCATTATAATTATTTGATCAAATATCATGCTATTGCATGACGAGATTTTATAAAATATTTGACTTTTTACTAGAAAAGTAATCACTACGATATGCAATGCATAAGTTTTTATTGTATTTTCTTATTTTTTTGACATTTGTATTCTCAATGAGACATATGCATTTAGTCAAAACTATCTTATTTTAGAAATGTGTGAAATATCCATTGTGAAGAATGAATAATCTAAAATAGATTATCCATTATATTCTTGATTGCAGCATTCTATCAAGGGTTTTCTGTAATGTTTTTTAATGTAGAGTGTTTGGATGTATTGTGATATTATAATAGTTTTTGTAATAGTTATTCAAATTATAACACAATGAAAAGTAAGATCCCAATTTCGTCAAAAATATCAAACAAAATATGAAGACCTATCAATTCAATAATTTTGTTGACTATTTCATTTGTTCATGTTTAAAGAGATGAAATGGAACCATTGAATTGAAACTTGTCTTGAAATAGTTGCACGAGTTCATCTATTCATTGTCTTCCCATGAGGTCCATGGATTCGGAATGAGCCTACAAGGGCAAAAGCATTTGTTAACTAGTTTCAAAACTAGATCGCAAACTTGTTTGTGAATTAGTTTGTAAAGTGGTTTGTGGAATGGATTTGTAGAATGGTTTGTAGAATGGATTGTCCAATGCTTTGTACAATGGTTAGCAAATTAGTTTCCATCTCTGTTTATGCTTCAAAATCCATTTCTAGACGACTGAACTTTGGAGCAACTTTTCATTTTTTTGATTTCTAATACAAGTGATGATTTGATTACTACTAAAGTATGACCGTGCACTTTGAAGCAAATATCGAGAAGACTTCAATTGTGATCTATTTTGAATTTCAAACAATACACTGAATTGGTTCATAGTCTCTATTGAATAACCTTCATGTTTATATTTTCTTTCAAATATATATTTTGGTTACAAATCATCAACTTTAGTGGTCAACTTGTTGAGTGTCTAAGTTTACATTTCACTCAATCACTTTATGGCTTACAATTTTATACTAAATTAATCTTTTTTCTTCACTCGGAGGTGCCAAAAGCTTGTTATTGTCTTTGGACACCTCATGTTGAGTGTTGGCCATTTAGCTAGCTTGCATGATGGTTTCAAAAACATGAGGGGCCTAAAAGTTATTTACAGATCCTTCCCATAGTTGGGGTACATAATCCTTGAGTTTTTGGAGCCATTCTTCAAATTCGTAGATGTCCACCTTCAACATCATCTTTTGTAGCTCACTTTTATGAATTTGGAGGCCCCAAGAGCTACCCTCAAGCCTCGCAAACATTTCCGCATCGCACATCATGGTATTAGCACTTTTTTGAAGGGCATTTAGTTGCTTGGACACTTCATATAACTTGGTTTCAATATCTTGGCCAAGTTCCGCCTCATAAAGCATTGCTCGGGTAATCACATTTTCCACACTTGGGCTTATGGCCTCGCCCGTGACTTGGGACTTCTCACACATGGAAGAATGGAATATTGCATGGGATACAATATCTTGGCCAAGCCGATCTATCATCTTTTCCAATTTTTCGAGCTTCGATTTCACTTGGTCCCTAAGCATCATGGCCGCCTCGTAGTCACTTAATGGGGCTACTTTCTCCACCCTTGGAAGAGCTAGCTTTGCCCTTGTAGGAGTAAATTCCACCTTTGTTGGTGGGGGAATGGCAATTGGCATAGACATATTGAACAACAAAACAATCACCACTTCTTCTAACTAGCAATATGTATCACATGAAAAAGATTAAATGAAACAAAGCCTTGATATTCTTCCAATTTCTCTACAAAAACATGAAGTGAAAGCAAGGGAATGTGATCAAAACCCCTTGCCATTCCCTTTTTATACTTACCCTATCCTCCCCCCCCCCCTTTGCATTATTCTCCACTACTATGTTGCTTTTACTTTGCTTGTGGTCAAAGCAACCCGCAAAAAGTAAAAGGCCATGCCTTGCCATTGCTGAAATAAAAGACAATAAAGTAATACAACTTTTACATTTGTTTTACTTTAAAAGTAAATCATTTTACTTTATGATATTAACCATACTACCTTGTATTTCAATAACTTCATTTCAAATTTTTACATTGATTCAATCCATTGAAAGCATTCTTTTTTATATATGTATCTTCATATAAAATATTCAATTAGGATATATTATTGTGTTTGTATTGTTCTTTATTTGGAAAAACAACTATCAACAAGAAGTAGCTATTGAAGATCTTGTGATATGGCAAATGTAAGGAACTATCACGATTGGTTGCCATCTTTGTTTACAATAATCAATGGCCACCCTTATTGCCGATTGCATAATGGTTACAAAAATACCAAATCACAGCTAAAATTCTTTTGTACTAATTGTCGGTTACAAATTTGTGAATATTGCAAATTAGATCATGAAGATTGTGATATGATCATTCAGCTCCGCAAAGGAACGCCTGATGTCGATCCAAAGGCTCAAGATGGAAAAAAAAACACAATTTGTCCATTGAAACCAAACATCTCTTTGTGAACGGAAAGACCCCAATAATATTGGAGGATGTAGCAAAGTATAGTTTCAATGGTCGAGAGATATATTATATTTTCAATCGAAAAAAAACATCACATGGTTCATATTCATGTAAAGAGTGTGGCCATAGTATATCACCTCCATGGAGATTTTGTTCACTTGAATGCAATAGTAGAAGCATTGAAGTTATAGAGATAAGATCGATAGTTGTTCCTAACAGCATAGGACAAGAAAGGAATCCTTTGCCGACCATTGTATCTAATGGTATAAAAGACGTAGAAGATGACGCTAGTGTAAGTGATAGACCAATTGAAGAAACAAGTGAAAAACCACTTGAAGGAACAAGTGCCAAAATATACAGACAACATCCAAAGAAACAAACTCAACCCATAAGATCAGATCTTGGCAATACATTCCGTACAGATTTTAGAACCGGACAAATACTATTATGAAAAATAAACATTTTTAAGACTATTTGTGCATATATGTGGATGTTGAGAATGTATCCTCGATGATCCAAATATGAATAAAAAATAAAAAAGTTCAAAGAACAAAAGCACTTGAACTTCTCACCAGAATTCTAAGAAAGTGAAGCAAGGTCATTGTTTACTATGTCAAAGATCGAAGACTATTCATCTCATTAGTAACAGTATGGTGCGGCATCGGCATGGGCATGCACATGCAAAAGGGTAGTGTTTCCATGAGCAAAGCGTACAATGGCTCCAACTAATGTGCCTTCTTGTTCATTTTCATCAATGTTGACATGCGCTCTGACTTTGTATAGTTAAGGCATTGTAGATGGTGTTTGCATTGACATAGATTTAGAAAGAGGATTAAAAGGGGGGAAAAGATAGCTACTCTATTTACCACATAGAGCACATGTGGCACAAGTAGGTGAAGTGATAAAGGCCAGCCCACTTCAATTGCCCAAACCAAGAAATTGGAAGGCCAAGTTGGGGTGGCTAAGTCACATGGGGGGCCATGTGTGCCACATAGCCTAAAAAGACCGTAGATTGCCTAAAATGTCTCTTAGGAGTCACTTAGACATCTCAAACGAAGCACTAGAAGTAAACCCCTTTGAGACAAGGCGTATATCACTAAACTCATTGATAGTACTATAGAAATTAAAAGAAAAACAAAGAAGGTCCCACTAACAAATGTAGCACTCACAGTAGTACAAACAATGAATGGAGTGAGATATGGGCTTCTTTTCAAGACCTTTACTTGAAGCACATGCTTGCACATCACTAAATGACCCTAAAGGGACATTCCAAGCCACTTGCAAGTCCCTGTAGGGCCACGTGGCACTCATGGCCGCCCACATGACTTAGCCACCGCCCTCTTGTCCTTCCAACCTTATCGTTGACATCGCTAAGTCAATGCAAGTAGGCTCGCCCTTATCTCTCCACATCATCATGCCACATGTGCACCATGTGGTAGATAACCTCTCTCCCTCCTCTCCCCTTTTACTTCCCCCCTTCTAATTCTACCTCATTGCAAACCCTATTTACAGTGCCTCAACTACAAGCTACCTAAACTCCAACACTCCCTCTATGTGAGCAGTTACCTTCTCACAATCCCATGGCCTTAGGTAATTGATGTTGCCTTTGTCAACACATCCGCCACCATGTCTTTCCGTTGGGCAATACCTTAGGGTGATCTCGCCGCTCTCCAACTTCTCACAAATGAGGTTATATTGAACATCAATGTGCTTCATGCGTGAATGGTGTTTGGGGTTCCTTGCTAGTGCAATGCTCCCTTGGTTATCACACATGATGGTCGTTGCATCTACTTGGACACACCCGACGTCTCCTAAGAGCTTGCAAAGCCAAATGGCTTCCTAGGTGCTTTGGCTAGTGGCCATGTTCTCCGCCTCCGTTGAAGACAACGCAATTGATGGTTGCCTCTTGCAACTCCTCAAAATGGCACCATCTCCAAGGAAGAGCACATACGTCGTTGTTGAACGTCGCTCGTTTGTATCTCCCCGCCCAACCCGCATCGCAATAGCCTCTCAACTCGATGTTGGTGCCACCAAGGCACAACTTGTACTCCAAGGTACCTTGCAAGCACCGCGTGATGCGCTTGACCGCACTCTAGTGTGATGGACCAGCCCTAGACATGAATTGGCTCACCATGCTCACCGCAAATGCAAGGTCAGCATGTGTGGCAACCATGGCATACATCAATGATCCAACACCAAACTTGCCGGTGATTCCGTCCATCTCACCTTCAATGGCCTCAAACTCCGCACCCGAAAGCTTCATCAACTTGACATTCACATCAAGTGGAGTACCCATGGGCTCGCAATCCTCCATGTTGACGCGCATGAGCTCCGCCTTGGTGTGCTTCCTTTGGCACATGGTAGCTCCTAGTTTTTTGCGGTTCCTCTCAAATTCCATTCCAAGGCAATACTTCAACTCTCCAAGATCACTCATTTGGAACTCCTCCTTGAGTTTGGCCTTGAGCCACCCTAAGTTGGCAAGAAGGCTAGCCAAGATGATCAAATCATCCACATACACATGCACCATCAACAAGAACTCACCCCTTTGCATGATCTACAAGGAATGATGCGCTTCACACCTTGTAAAGCCCTCCTTGATGAAGGAGTCCATGCGTTGGTACCATGCCCCTTGTGGTTGCTTAAGGCCGTACAAGGACTTTTTGCTCTATGGAACGGGCCAATGTGCCAACCTTAAAGCTCTATTGAGTTTGTGTGAGGCTTTGCAATCCAAGGATGCAAGCAAGTGGGAGGCGGCCATGCAAGAAGAGTATGATTACCTCATGGCCAATGGAATGTGAGAGTTGGCTCCCCTTCCATAGGGTCGCAAGAGCGTTGGGTGCAAGTGGGTGTCTCTCACAAAGAAGGATGCTACATGTGAAGTTGTTTACGGATTTTATTCAATTCATATGAAAGACCAAGTATGGTCAAGATCAATATTTTTGAAGTTTGTATATCTAACACACTTGTTTATGTAAATATCAAAGGTTGAATTAACATCAATGATAAAATTTATAGTTGATTATTTCATTTTTGCAATTGACATAAGCTTGAAATTTCGTTGTCAAAACTCTTGTGTTATTTTTATTACTTAAATCATGTCATGATTTGATCTTCGTATGATCCCTCCAAAATTCTATTTTCAAGTTAGTTGCATATTTATTATCAAATAACTAACATTTTTACCAAATCTTATCATTTCGTTTATACTTACTCTTCAATTGAATTCATACCATCAATAATAAGAAAATATAACATTTCCATCCATGGTTCAATGTGTATTACACCATATTCCATCATTACAATAGAATAATGTCATTTCTCTTAAGGAAAGCAAAAATATGGACATTTTTTTTCATGTTTTCAAAATAAAAGTAAAAATCAATTTTTTTATTAGCTAAATCTCATGTTCATGCGTATTTTTTCCACCATCCATATTTTGTTTGCAAATTTTTATCATTATAATTATTTGATCAAATATCATGCTATTGCATGACGAGATTTTATAAAATATTTGACTTTTTACTAGAAAAGTAATCACTACGATATGCAATGCATAAGTTTTTATTGTATTTTCTTATTTTTTTGACATTTGTATTCTCAATGAGACATATGCATTTAGTCAAAACTATCTTATTTTAGAAATGTGTGAAATATCCATTGTGAAGAATGAATAATCTAAAATAGATTATCCATTATATTCTTGATTGCAGCATTCTATCAAGGGTTTTCTGTAATGTTTTTTAATGTAGAGTGTTTGGATGTATTGTGATATTATAATAGTTTTTGTAATAGTTATTCAAATTATAACACAATGAAAAGTAAGATCCCAATTTCGTCAAAAATATCAAACAAAATATGAAGACCTATCAATTCAATAATTTTGTTGACTATTTCATTTGTTCATGTTTAAAGAGATGAAATGGAACCATTGAATTGAAACTTGTCTTGAAATAGTTGCACGAGTTCATCTATTCATTGTCTTCCCATGAGGTCCATGGATTCGGAATGAGCCTACAAGGGCAAAAGCATTTGTTAACTAGTTTCAAAACTAGATCGCAAACTTGTTTGTGAATTAGTTTGTAAAGTGGTTTGTGGAATGGATTTGTAGAATGGTTTGTAGAATGGATTGTCCAATGCTTTGTACAATGGTTAGCAAATTAGTTTCCATCTCTGTTTATGCTTCAAAATCCATTTCTAGACGACTGAACTTTGGAGCAACTTTTCATTTTTTTGATTTCTAATACAAGTGATGATTTGATTACTACTAAAGTATGACCGTGCACTTTGAAGCAAATATCGAGAAGACTTCAATTGTGATCTATTTTGAATTTCAAACAATACACTGAATTGGTTCATAGTCTCTATTGAATAACCTTCATGTTTATATTTTCTTTCAAATATATATTTTGGTTACAAATCATCAACTTTAGTGGTCAACTTGTTGAGTGTCTAAGTTTACATTTCACTCAATCACTTTATGGCTTACAATTTTATACTAAATTAATCTTTTTCTTCACTCGGAGGTGCCAAAAGCTTGTTATTGTCTTTGGACACCTCATGTTGAGTGTTGGCCATTTAGCTAGCTTGCATGATGGTTTCAAAAACATGAGGGGCCTAAAAGTTATTTACAGATCCTTCCCATAGTTGGGGTACATAATCCTTGAGTTTTTGGAGCCATTCTTCAAATTCGTAGATGTCCACCTTCAACATCATCTTTTGTAGCTCACTTTTATGAATTTGGAGGCCCCAAGAGCTACCCTCAAGCCTCGCAAACATTTCCGCATCGCACATCATGGTATTAGCACTTTTTTGAAGGGCATTTAGTTGCTTGGACACTTCATATAACTTGGTTTCAATATCTTGGCCAAGTTCCGCCTCATAAAGCATTGCTCGGGTAATCACATTTTCCACACTTGGGCTTATGGCCTCGCCCGTGACTTGGGACTTCTCACACATGGAAGAATGGAATATTGCATGGGATACAATATCTTGGCCAAGCCGATCTATCATCTTTTCCAATTTTTCGAGCTTCGATTTCACTTGGTCCCTAAGCATCATGGCCGCCTCGTAGTCACTTAATGGGGCTACTTTCTCCACCCTTGGAAGAGCTAGCTTTGCCCTTGTAGGAGTAAATTCCACCTTTGTTGGTGGGGGAATGGCAATTGGCATAGACATATTGAACAACAAAACAATCACCACTTCTTCTAACTAGCAATATGTATCACATGAAAAAGATTAAATGAAACAAAGCCTTGATATTCTTCCAATTTCTCTACAAAAACATGAAGTGAAAGCAAGGGAATGTGATCAAAACCCCTTGCCATTCCCTTTTTATACTTACCCTATCCTCCCCCCCCCCCCCCCCTTTGCATTATTCTCCACTACTATGTTGCTTTTACTTTGCTTGTGGTCAAAGCAACCCGCAAAAAGTAAAAGGCCATGCCTTGCCATTGCTGAAATAAAAGACAATAAAGTAATACAACTTTTACATTTGTTTTACTTTAAAAGTAAATCATTTTACTTTATGATATTAACCATACTACCTTGTATTTCAATAACTTCATTTCAAATTTTTACATTGATTCAATCCATTGAAAGCATTCTTTTTTATATATGTATCTTCATATAAAATATTCAATTAGGATATATTATTGTGTTTGTATTGTTCTTTATTTGGAAAAACAACTATCAACAAGAAGTAGCTATTGAAGATCTTGTGATATGGCAAATGTAAGGAACTATCACGATTGGTTGCCATCTTTGTTTACAATAATCAATGGCCACCCTTATTGCCGATTGCATAATGGTTACAAAAATACCAAATCACAGCTAAAATTCTTTTGTACTAATTGTCGGTTACAAATTTGTGAATATTGCAAATTAGATCATGAAGATTGTGATATGATCATTCAGCTCCGCAAAGGAACGCCTGATGTCGATCCAAAGGCTCAAGATGGAAAAAAAAAACACAATTTGTCCATTGAAACCAAACATCTCTTTGTGAACGGAAAGACCCCAATAATATTGGAGGATGTAGCAAAGTATAGTTTCAATGGTCGAGAGATATATTATATTTTCAATCGAAAAAAAACATCACATGGTTCATATTCATGTAAAGAGTGTGGCCATAGTATATCACCTCCATGGAGATTTTGTTCACTTGAATGCAATAGTAGAAGCATTGAAGTTATAGAGATAAGATCGATAGTTGTTCCTAACAGCATAGGACAAGAAAGGAATCCTTTGCCGACCATTGTATCTAATGGTATAAAAGACGTAGAAGATGACGCTAGTGTAAGTGATAGACCAATTGAAGAAACAAGTGAAAAACCACTTGAAGGAACAAGTGCCAAAATATACAGACAACACCGGAATGCTATCTTGTGAGCAGCGAGCAGGAGCAGCGAGTAGGGAGCACTGTTTTTTTTTTTCAAAATTTTTGGTTTTTTTTCGATTTTTTTTCCAATTTTTTTTCGTCGCAAACTAATACAGTGTGTATTACCGCAGAATCTTTAAAGCATCTTTAGAGAATATTTAGGGTAAATCTTATGAAGATTCCGGGAATATTCTTTTTAGAGAAATATATAAAACCGAGTATAGGTAAATTACCCTAAAAAACATATTCGAATTAAAAAAACTGTAGCAACGGCTACTGAATTTAATTACACCGGTAATTTACAAAAATGGGTCACACTACATGGTGTGAGTTGATGACTATTTGCTCTATCTATACATATATACGGTCTAAGATTAATACTGTATAAAATGAAGTCCAACATACATGGTCATACAGTATGCGCTACGATATCCAGGTATATCCAAGTAAAAATACCTAGAAAACACACAAAATGTGATAACAGGCCTACAAATGATGTAGAAGGTAAAATCTAGGGGTGATAACCACGCATGTGAAGACCCTCACTATCAGAGGTTTCACTCTCTCCCAGGTATATGGGCATATCCTCAGTATCCCCCCAACCATTGGACTCATACGAGGCTCCATCATCGTCAGAGGAAGCTCCATCGTAAAAAAGGCGCTCCTCTGGTGCTAGAGGAGCCTCGTAGCTGTAGTCAATCTGGCCGCCAAAGAACTCCTCTAAACCGTCGGAGTCGTAGCCATCACCAGGAGAATAGTCATCACCAGGGGCGCCATGAACATCCAGGCCCCAGGGATCCTTGGGCATCGAATCTCCATGGTCTGAGTGGGGAACCTCAACACAGATGTTGGTGTTCCCCACTTCAACCACCTGGATTGTGAGTTCATCGTCGCAGCCTCCAATGTCGATTCCTGCCTCACGAAGATAGTCTAAAGCTCCGACTGGCTTACGGACTGGAGGTGCCTCTGGATCCACCGGTGTACCCTCCTCTCCGTTCTCTGGCATTGATAAAGGGGTCTTCAAAGGAGTGCGATCCGATGCAACGCCTGGGAGGATTTCGATAGCCATTCCAAGATCAGTATACCTCTTGTGCTGAGCCCGTGTGAGAACCATCTTGAGTTTCACAAGTAGAAGAATAAGAACCTGCGCATACAAACAATGTAATCATTGGTAAATCTGAAACAATGTCAACCCGAAACCAAGTTAACCCGAAACGATGTCAACTTAAAACCATCTAATTTAGAAATCATCAAAACACAATACATTGAAATCTCGAAACAATGCAAACTCGAAACAGTGCAAACCCGAAACCATGTCAACCCGAAACCAACTTAACCCGAATCCAATTTAATTGAAAACTTTCTCAATTGACAACCAACTAAACTCGAAACTATGCAAACCCGAAACAATGTAAACCCGAAGTCACCTAATCAACAAACAATGTAAATTCAGATCAATCTAAAAGCAAATCATCAAACACTGTGACAAATCTAAAACATTGTAAACCCGAAACTATGAAACCCCGAAACCCCATAAACAACAAACACTGTAAACCCGCACTACTAACTATTAACAAACACTTATAAAACATTAACAACTAACACATCAAAAACCCGAGGGTAAGAATACACAAAACACTGTAGACCCGAAACTAGGAAACCCCGAAACCAAGTAAACAACAACCACTAGAAATCCGCACTACTAACTATTAACAACGAACACATTAAATCAAAACACACTAACAAACTAAGAGGGAGAGAAATACATAAACACTAACATACTAACAACAAGACAAATACTAACCTTTAGTTAGTACGCCAGAAAGAGAGGGAGTGAGGAGAGGAACCCACTCCCTCTTATACTGGCTCTTGGATCCGAGAGCCAGTGAGGGAGTGGGTGGTGGCGGCTCCAGGGATTAGGTTAGGGTTTAGAAGAGAGGGAGAGGGACGTGTCTCGGATCCGAGAGA